>VCRD01000659.1:0-106643 GCA_006783055.1 Trinorchestia longiramus | reverse complement strand
GGCTGGCTGGTGGAGGAGTGGGCTGGCTGAGGAGTGGGCTGGCTGAGGAGTGGGCTAGGTGGGGAGTGGGCGGGAGATCTTCTGGAATCAGGAAGACTGTCTTTTTTCTCTAGAAACACAGTGTGGCGCTGGAGCCACATTATGATGTGACAGACGTTAACCTGTGAGATCAGTCGGCTTCTGCAGAAGCCTAGCAGTTTTCTGACCTAAAAAGAGCCTTGTTAGGCTTCCGTTACAGAGTTTTAGACCATAACTTGTCTGAAATGTGTTCTTTGATTACTTAGAACAAAGTTTGTTAGTTCCGTAACATCATACTGTATATCATACTTGAAGTTGATGTTAAAAAATGTTTTACTAGACAATTTACGTTACTATTGACACACTGCTCAGTAAATTCGTGTTGCCTTCATATTGGCTGTATTTCAGTTATTGAAGCAATGAAGAATAATTGTCACTAATATACACAAGAATTGTGTATACAATAATAATCGTTTCACCACCAGACAGCAAGTCAGTGTTTCTATGAAGTATTATATTGTTTAGATAGTATTCTAACAAAATACCGTATTACCTTCGTATACATACAGATCCATTTTTATACAGATTTACTCAGTATATAAAAACAATCAGTGTAATATTTTAATACACGGCTTGTGTTAATGTTCTTTTCAAATTGTTCAGTTTTACAGTCTTGTTTCCTCAGTTTATAATTTTGTTGCAATTCATTTCAAAATACAACAACTATTGATATTTTTTAAATTCTTTGGCACCTGTATCACATGTAAAATCCCACATTACAATTTTGTTCAACAGTGACTCATTTTCTCTCACGAATGAGAGTTGAACGAGAGACGGTGTTCGTTTTAGGGATTACGAATGAGAAGTGTTATTCGATGAAAATTTTCACTTCAGTTTGGTCTGTTATCTACCGAATGACTGAATTCTTTTCAAGGTTATGGTAAATTCCGTGAAGCAAATTGACTATGGTATTTTAAATCGTATGCGTAATGGATCGAGAAAATGTATATTGGGTTCTCCGTGAATCTTGACTATGGACATCAGTTGCAAATGTGTTGGAGTTTAGCCTGAATGCCGACTATGAAAAGACGGAATTTCGTTATCGCTTAGGGCCTGGGCATCTCTGGAGGCTGGAGACGCTCTGCATATCTGGTGTCCAATATGCGCTTCACCTGGAATCTTGGGTCGTGACCACCGGCCATCTCGGAATGTTCCTGGCCCTCCGGCATCTTGTTGCAACACTGCACAAGCAGCAACTGTTTCCTCAGAAATTCTCAACTAGTTGCAATGATCGCGACGCTGCGCATTCCTATATAATTTGCATACAACTCGCAGATTTTTTGTGAACGACGCATGTGTGTGAATCTCAACAAGAAGTCGGTCATCGGATGCAGACCCTTGTTTTGTACAACAGATGTTTTGCCTGTAATATATAGCTAGATGTTGCTGTTCAGGCTACAAAACAATCTATTATTTACGTACAGTTCAGTGGTGGCTGGGAGCCACTTCGCTCAGTTATGTGAACTATTTCCAGCGGCACCACCGAGGAACGACGGGCAGATCAATTAAATATCCTCGAACACCTTCAATAAACGAACACATGCGACGATTGTACTCTGTAGGAAGTATGTACTTTACACACTATTGTAATATCTCATGTTATAACATTCCGTCGGTATGTAAATCTGTTCACAGAGGATAAGACAAATTTTCTAGATCCTGTAAGCAACTTATTACACGTAGCTGTTGTGGTTGAACTTTCAGCCCAACCGAATTACATAATGTCAGTGATAGTAGTTTTTTCGCTCAAAATCTTATTTATGTAATTCAAGCATTTAATACAAGTTATTAAATTCTCCACTTTATTCCTAGTGTAATGAATTACTAGTTTTACATCGTGTTCTGTTTTCGCTGCCTCCCCTAAACTACTAGTTTTTCAAACGGAACATTCACGATATCAGAAGCGATTCACCACCTTCGGTTCAAAGCTATTTTATCTAGGTTTGCATCTGCTTGAGGAAGTAGTGCCAAGCTGCTGGAGGCAAGTAATTTTTAAGTAGTGACACCAGTCTATCGGTTTTAGAGCTGGTCACTACCGTATTTTTATTTTTATTACTGGTTTACTGAGATAGCTGACGTCAACAAGACAGCAATTGGTGAAGTTCATAAGGTCAATTGACACAAGCTTATATACCACATCCTAAGACGTGAGACTACAGTAGAATTCCTTTAAACCGGCTCTTTCAATTGATATTGTTTTCGTTTTCTGTTTAGCGTGTCTATGAATTGTTTGTGGTTACTTGGATGATATAATACGAAGTTTAAATAAAGTTGTAGGTATTTTAAAGGATCGCCTGAAATAACGGCATTTTTTATTAACCGGCAACTGGAAAGGTCCCATGGGTGCCAGTTTAAAAGACTTGCACTGTATTTCTATTATTAGAAAGATTATATTAGGTCTTTGTTCCTTGATTTTCTAAAGTAGTTTTAAGAAATAGTGTATTTGAAACCACATCGTAATCTGATAACCTATTTCAAATTTAATTCATATCATTTTATAGGTATCAGGTTGTTTTTAATCTTGTTTCAGTAAATTGATCATTGCAAATTATCGTTTTACCTAAAAAAATCCAGTTCATTCTTCTGTACCTACATTTAAATGGAAATACGCATTTACACAATTTAAACTTAGAAATATCAAACAGATATTCGACATGAAGATATACCATTTGGATTGAATATCACTCTGACCGTGAATGCAAAGCCCATAAAATGTATACGTGCATAATTTACGACCCTGTTTGTAAGATCACACATGAAGGAGCAGCGGCTGCTCAGTAAGATGGAACTGTTACAGTTGGTGGTCGCGCTAGCGGATCTGGAAGACGCGAGTACGGAGCAGCAGATGATGTTCCTGCCACGGGTGGCTGTCCCATAACGGGTAACGGAGGAAGGTTACAGTAACCTAGTAACGGCAGCAACATATTGCAGTCAATGTGCCACTGCAGCTACTATGATGCTGTTGCAGCTGCTGCCCTCATACATTATGTATCATGTAGGTGACATACAAGTCCAAGCTGTTTAGTGATTCTTTGGCTTGTTTGCCTGCCATCTGATTAATTCTTTACACTAATGTTTTATTTCAAGACATTAAGTTGGATAATATTTTATGGCGCGTGTTGCTAGAGGCTAGCTCTGGTTGAGTTTCTACAAGTTGATGGGTATTATTTTCTTTAGTTCTTGTTTACAATCTCCAGCTAATTTGTGGTTGAGACTGGTGTAATGTCCTTCTAGGAGGTTAGTCTTCAGAACTACTTTGCTCACGTAATCCTCGTCTTTCTCTGATACACTCACTTTTATCTTCATTAACATGCTAATGAAAAAGTAACATTTATAAAAGACCATATAAACGGTTCGATTTGCTATGCGCTACACGTTTCAAGCAGCTTACAAAATGACGAATTTGCTACGATTTACCGAACGGATTGATTTACCGATGAGACGATTTTTCTAATTGAATAATCACAGTTTGTAGGCAGCCTTTGGGAACTTTGTGTGGATATGTTTTAGATTCATTTTAGGGAATTTCTGCTGAGTAGATGACTTGGTGAAATAAAAACCTCTTACTGACCTAATTTACCGAAATGAAGTCAATGGGAGGTCTCATGAACGAAGGTTCGCCAGTTGAATAACGGTGACCCAAACACTGAAGTTAAGTTCACGTTACATCTCACGAAATTTTGTATCAGCTCTGAAGTGAGACATGAGTTTCCCGTATAAGGAAGCAACAAATAAGAGGTGCTGCGGCTGGGAAATTTAAGAACTTTTAACTCACAGTTTGGTGTAGAGACTTGAGGAAAATCTCACGCATTGTGGCTGCTAAACTACTGACAGACGCCGTGCTCTAGAAGTCGAACACACAACGGGATCCTCTTTTCCAGGAACGGTTCCGGACTGTCATCAGGCAGACTGCAGACATCATCATCTCGTGTCTGCCGCAGCTGCTGCTTTTAACGCTGCTTGTGCTCATACTCGTTTTATTTTGTTTTACTGCAGCTGCGTTTTACAATGCTGATTACTATTGATACTTCCATCACTCCTGCCACTGCTGTTTTTTTGGTGATGCGCACTAACCAATCCTCGTGTTACTTTTTGCAATGATAGTTACTGACACTACTGCTGGTACTTCTACTTCTGTTACTGCTACTATTTCTGCTGTAGCTGTTCTTTACCATCGTGAAGGAGGATTGATGATCTCTTTCTTTGCTAAGAGGGAGCTTTTCAGTGTCGTATCCAGTGACCTATCTCTGAGTCGGCAGTGTAGGCTGTGTCAGACGTAATATAAGCTCCACGGCTAAAGTTATATGGGCTATTTTTCTATTCATTCATTGGGAGGTGAGACACGATTATGTAATCGATAAACTAACCTAGCGTTTTCTGTCCATTTCATTTGTGAATACTTTATTCATACGATTTTACCGTTAGTATAGAAATTCATTTTCAGGGATAGCCATTGTAAAACTCTAAACCAAACCTGTGTTTGCTACCATCGCTGGTTTCACTTTGTATGTTGTATGTTTGTTTTAAGACTATAATGAATTGAACGCAAGACATAGTTTTCATCAAGTTCACGTTAAGATGGATGTATCAGAGACTTGAGCAGGACTTAACCAGTGAGATATGTTCTCTATTTAAGAGTCTCCAGTGAAGGGTCTTGTTCCTCCGAGTATCGTGGGATTAGGAAAGTTTCGACAGCAGATAGAATGAATACCTGAGCTTACTAATGACTCGCAGCTTGCATTCTTGACCTTACAGTGGGTAGCCAGAAATACGTCATTTTCTCTAAGTTCCGAAAGTATCCTGACGAATACAGAAGAATCTTTGAGCGCGTATAGTGTTCTCATGGTAACTCAGATTTGCTTGTTGATTCTGTACTGGACAGCATACGTGGGTATTTAGCTATGCAGATGTAATTTTGGTTACCCATCATGGGGTCAACAACGCACCTGCAAGAGTCGTCACTGAATCTTCTTTCGCATTCAAGTACGCCTGTTCTTTCCTTCTTCTCTTGTTTAGTTTGCTCGCGAGGAAAAATAGCGCGTCGTGCAATCGATCAGACGAATAAGGATTTTACAACTTCTGAAGTCTATTTTCTTTAGCTCGTTCTTCAATTTTTCACCGTGACTGAGATGCTTCGTGTTAAATACACACAAACTAACTAGCTTACACAACCATTCATGTTACCATTATATCGTATATTAAGAGAGGCAGTTTTTTGATCGATAACAACTTTTTGACATTTAATGTATGAGTTCATTTAAAGTTTCAATCTGAGTTCCACCTTTTGGAGTGTTATTTTGCTCTGAAGCTGGGAGTAAACTAAAGGCGATACTGAACATAGGTCTCTATGATTCAGGGTTTCATTATTATTGCTCGTTTTCATTAGACTGGCGCAAAAGCCGCCTGGTGATGATATTTTGAACTGATGGGTTTTACATTGTTGAAAAAATAAAATATTCCTTGCTGTCGTAGTGCTTAGGCAGAGATGATTTACGCTACCGCACTTTAAGGTAATGTTTTGCAAATGTAATGTAGAAACGAGAAATAATCATGATAGGATTATTCAGAACACGTGATAATCGATTCTGTACATTCCGAGTATACCTAGATGAACATGATGCTATAAGTTCGCACTGTTACGTTGTGACTTGATGTTGAATTGAATGCATTGACAACAGCGCATTAGTTCAACGAATATATGAAGTACTGTTGGCCTAGTGAGACTACGTCACGCCTCGCATTAAAAGCTCTCTGTCCTGCAACACTCGCTGAGAAACAAGCGCACGTGAGCCTGGGTTTTCGATTCATTTCAAGAATGCAGTATATTATATAGTAGCGCTCCCAATCCATTTTCAAACTTTGGGCCTTTCGTATTTAGTAATACATAACAAAGAGTTTATAGATTTCGTTGCAAAATAATGAATTGTGTTAGAACATATTATTCATTAACGCTAATCAAGTTGGCTGCACGCGCCAAATATAAAATTAGGCATGAACGTACGTGCTATAAGCTGCTATGACGCAGTCAGTCATCCTCGTGACATAACACTAGCGAGGCGTATGAAAGAATGTTTCCTAATTGAAAAACCTCCGTGAGTAATTAAAGCTTTCCGGTTATTATAAGCGCACGAGGTGCTCGATCGTTCTTTAGTCTTGCCACTTGATTTTGCAGGCGTATCTCAGTTGACGGCCTCGCATGTCTCAAGGGATGCGTGTCGCGGTGTGAATGATGCGCCAGCTCGACATGCCGAGATCAATGCGCCTCTGTGTCAAATAACTGTGAGTGTAAAGAGGCGCTACTGTGCATCCGCTCAACGAAGATCCCATAGCTTATAATGCTACTCGGTCCAAATTTGTGAAGGAGTGCATGCGTGTAGCACACGCTTCTATAGAACTTTTTGTGTACGTGAGGTCATAATTGTCATTTTTCAGCTATTCTTTCTTATTCTTATTTTAATGTGTTTTTGATATGTATCTGGAATATCCATGACAATTTCGATAACGTGTGCATGTATAAAATGTATGTGGATAGCGTCACTTGATTATACCACAAAATTGTATAATTGTTTAACTCATAGTGGTATCGATACAACACTACATGGCGATCAGAAGAGAAGATAACGATGCAAGGAAAAATCTGAATATATTTTTTAGAACGATTTTTCGCGCTATGTTGTGAGAATTATTAGGTAATGTTGCCTCAAATCTTTCTTGCCCACATATAAAAAGTGCTCAAATTTCTTAAAAAGAATATTGAAGGTTTCATGAAACAGTTACCCAGACTACAACACGAAGGGCTTTCATGAAGTATTGATATGTCGTCTATTTTTACGCCTGTCTACGCTTATTTGAAATGCAAGTTCGACTCTTTAGTGCATGAGGTACACAAACAAGGTTTCTGTGGGCTCCAGACGCTCTCGCTGAATAACGAATTCAAGTACACAATTTTTTCTACTGGGTCCACCTGCTCAAAATCGATGCATAAAAATGCACACCTGATACAGTGAAAGGATGAAAGTTCAATATTATTGAGCATTGAAGTTATCCTTGATTTGTATGTCATTCGAATGTTGAATTCTAAGAATATCTTGCTGTAGGTACGTCTCCTTGTACGGTGGCAACACTGAAGCTCTTGTAAAATACACAATGTTAGAATAAGTTTTTATAAATTTATGCTTTTTATTTTGAGAATTCAAGTTACGCCCCCAGGTCCCTTTGGAGGTGTGCCTGCGTTCTGAATAAATTATTGTACATGCAATGAATTTGAATAATTTTAGCTTTAATTAAAGGTAATTATTCTGCAAAACTTCTGATTGAGCCCCATTAGCCACAGCAAGAGTGAATTACATCCCTTAATTCTAAGCTCAAGAGTTAGGATGGAATGAAATTAAAAACATTATTCAATTTGATCATGGTGCACACACATGGTAATATACTGCGGGTCCCTGGGTGATTTATTTGAATATTGACCATATCTCACCTCAATAACATCGCAATCGTGTCAATGTCTGGATCAATATTGTAGGTCCAGTCTTCCTAATATTCTACTGTGGAAAATGTTTGTGTGTGTTTGATTAACCTCATTAATAGTCGTCACCAACGCAGCGCGCAGCACTGAAATATTTAACGAGAGAAGCTTAGCTCAATATTTTGAGAAATGAACTCATTTAAGATGGATGGAAAATGCTCAGTAAATGTTTTTCAAGGCAACTTCAAGCTGATAATGATTTTTTACTATTCTTATCATTCAACATTTTGTAATTGAAACCAAGGTTCTTTATGAAACTAAAACTTTTTACTACCAACTGTATTGATCTCTAAGGAATTGAAAATTCCCCTCATCTTTCATTGTCCCACGCGACTGTCAGTATATTATAATGTATCATTGTCATTGAATCGTACATGTCGAGTTTGGTTTTATAAGAGCTTCATTAATTTGAACTCTCTGAATTTATCGTTCTCAGGCGACTTTGCTAGCACGACATGGCGCGGAAGAGCTCGTGACTCCTGAAATTCCGTGTTTGTCCTGAAGCTGGACGTGAGCGCAACTCTGCCGTTAGAGCAGCGTGTGTCCACGGTGTGAGTGGGTGCCCGCTTATCCGACTCCGAGATTCCCGTTGTCTCAGGTCCCGTTGCTCCCGACGAACGGATAGCAGCAGTAGCTCGCCACAGTGATGCAGCGTCCACAAACTGGCCTATATTTTAAGGGCGTCATGCTTGCTGTGCGTAGCCTTCGACCATCGCCATCATCTTCCTCCCTCAAGTGCGGCGAACAACTCCTTAGACGCTCGTAACCTAACATTCCTGTGCAATGATAAGCACTGCTTCCCTGCCTGCTTATTCTTCCTTGTACTTCCGAGAAGGAGCGCCGGTGATAATCCAAGAACAACTGATGGAAAAATATGCGTCTCATACCTCCAATGTTCATTTACTATTCCTTATATTGTTGCTAATGATCCCAGTCCTGTACTAGTGTGTCGGTAAACATAAATATTTTGTCTTTGAGGAAGTTCTTGTCTTCACTATTGTAACTCTCGTGGTCTATGATGCTAGAATTGTATAGTAACAATATATTCACCTTGAAATTCTACAGATGGCATTTGGTGCTTCGAGGAATCACTATCACTTCTCAATACTCTGCAGCCGCTCCCTAGTAACACTTCCCTAGTAACACTTCTGCCTAGTCTGACCGCGTCGTGATAGTGTGTACTTAGGTTCATCAGTGAAAACTTTGCTATTCGGAGATTCATTTCATTGCAAATATTCTTGATTACTTCCTCTACCTATTCTTCAGGCGCACAAAAATATTTTTCAAACACTTCACTTTTCTTAGAGTTTAAGAGGTAAATTTTTATGAGCGATAACAATGTGGATTAAAAAACTATACCCGGTACAGAGGCATGTTTTTAAAACCGATGAACGTCTACTGTCAAATAAGTGAGCTATCTCTTTTTTGTAACCAATATTCTGCTTTATATTGCTATTCCCATACGGACTTTCCTTATCTTAAACCCATGAATGAGTGATTGACGACACTAAGAAACACTAGTATGTTGCAATTATTTTGACTTTTTATTTCGTCGACGATTCCTATCCATTAGCTTCCCGCAGCTAGATAGCTGCCATTACGATAGCTGCCATTACGATAAGGATAGTTCTTTTTAAGTCAGTCTGGAGCGCGTGTTAGTTAGATTATGGCTCATAATTAAGAGCACAGTCGCAGCGGGTGACTTCTTCATTAGAGCCCGTGTCCGACGTCAGTCTTGATTGTCTAAACAGTACGACACCGCGTAAACAACCGATCCAGCGGGTTGTCCTCTCTTCAGCCTCCTGTGTGGTCTTCGTCTTCAGTTGTTCAATTGAACATTTTCAGTTGTTTTTCTTCAACCGTTTGCAATAATACAGCTTTAGGCTTTAGTAGTTCAGTAACTGAAATTTCAATAATCATTTTTGTAAAGTTGACGTGCGTAAACATTCAGTAATCTTTCCGATGAAGTACCGCGGGGGGTCAACATTGGTAAAATAGGCGCAAATTACTGAAACATTCTCTCTGAGAGATAATTTCATGTATGCTTAGGGATTGGCGTGTACGCTAAATTTGCATGCATGCATTTCAATAATATTTCTGCACTTCGCTGCTCAAGCCCAATTCACATTAATAATGAAATAAGAGCTACATCACCAGGTTAAGCGTTAGTGTCTCTGAGGTGTTCGATTGACGACATTGTAATTACTGTAATGTAATAAATTTTGAACCATCATATTCGTATGAGCTAGTCACGCTATTGTTCTACTTAAATCATTTTAGAATAGAATAAGGCAATAGAAACGAGCCGTTTGGCCCATTCTTGGGTTAATACCCAAGTCCCATGCTATCTACCACAGTATTGTAGTAGAGTACTAACAGTACAGTAATAGCGACGGACCTTAAAAGATGACGCGTGTGCCAGTGAATATGAACCAATTTAATTCCTTAAAAATAAATTTACAGTCGATCATTAAAAGTTATTTCGCTTCTGTTATACAGCCTAGAAGTAATCAAAGATATATTTAAGAGAAGCTTTTCATTTCCGGTTAAGTTAGATAAGCAATCGTTTCTTTGTAAAGTGGCATGTACGTAGCTGTACTTATAAATATGTACCGAGCTATACACACTCTCGACTTGGAACTTCATTATCGGTTTAGTTGCGAGTCTGCGTGTGCCTTTTGGATTGAACTTCATACGTTTATTCAACTCACGAGTTGGGTGTTCGTCTTCTTGTCACACAGAAACAAAATGTATTTTAAAGCTGCATTATGGTTTCAATATTATAAATGTCGTGCACTGAATATCAATTAGGAATGATTGCAGTTTTTTGCAAATTTGTTATTGTCAGAAACTATAATTTGTTTAGCTGTGTATGAAAACATTTCTGCTGTACCTAATGATCCATAGATTACATGAATCAGGGAATGCTAGCATGTCATTGCAGTGAACGTTGAGAAATGCTTTTGTAGAGAGCAAGTTTCATGAACCCGGAAGACGTTAAGCGACCGTTTAGGTTAATCGAACTAACCTGATGTACCGGACGCGAGAGCGGCGTCAACAGACCAGCACAGTAAACGTTCCTTGCTGCAAATGATGCTTCCAACTGCAGTCAATTCGAACTTTATTTCACGAGATTCTCAATCCCACCGTTTCTTTTCATTGCATGATTATCGCCGTGTCTCGTAATTCTATCACATCTCGTCCATCAATGCCTTACAAATTACTATCTTCACATTCGAGTGAAGAAATGACGCATAAACTAAAGCTAAATATATTTTTTCATGTCGAGCAGCATCTCGATTACACACTTGCATCTGGATACTAAGTAGAAGCTTCATAGAAAAACAACAAAGCTACTTTTTCATAGCCACAGCAAAGTCAGCAGTGCTGGCCGTGGGAGTACGGTTTATGGATTACTTTCCAGGTCAGGATATTTATATTTTACTTGTGTTTAGTGGACTATGTTCTCAGCATAATGTTTCACCTGCTCTACACAATCCTCGTGTGTTGTCCATTTTTCTTTTATATTAATATTTTCGATGCGTTGTACTCTATATTAGTGCATATACTACGCATAATTAAATACTTCCTTTTATGACGGGAAAACTTGTAACTGGAAAGAAAATGAGTTAAAAAGTAGCTATTGGTTCCACTTAAATTTAAGAATGTTATTTTCGCTTTAAGCTTATTCATCATGAGTACATAACCATTGTTGATGTATATCGATACTTGTTCAAATAAAACGTCGTATCCCTAATCTATCGTTCTTGTTACGGGATATCTGTCATTCCATTACAAATTCGTTTGAACCCGACTAGTTTATTTTGCCGAGATCGGTTCAACAGGTATTTCTTCTTTATACGGTCGCTTTATGCTCTTAAGCGCTCATTTGCCCTGTTCCAGCACATTAAATAGCAGGATGATGTTCTGCCAGCATTTGCGATTCTCAACCACTCACCATGAAATATGTAAATTGAGTTCTGGTGGCTAGTTCATTCATAGAACCATTGATAAATCGAATATTTGCTGTGAACGTAGGCCCAGCGAATGTTGCAAAGAGCACTCATGTGGAATTGACGTAGTGTACGGAAGTAATTTTTTTTTGGCTCTGTACTGTCATCAAGCCTATTTACTAGCCATATCATCACGCAATGGAGTTCGTGCATCGTGGTCAGAATTATTGAAAATAAATGGCGTCTGTAATAATGTTCAGGCGTTACATCGTAATCTTTTACTCCAGATAACGTGATGCTAAATTTGAAACATTAAAAGTTATCAATTATGTTTTGGAGCAATCTTTCAGAGATAATTTTGTTTTACGGCGATTTTGTTATGTATTTGCCACCGTTTTTATCACGGATTACTTGAATTTTACTCCCGTTTTGAATTTCATGTTTAAAATTCTCAACATCCGATCTGTTACTCACTGATACGTTGGAAACTCATATGATGAATGGGTTAGTTTTTTATTGTGTGACTTGGAAGCCTTAATAATCTGCTAGTCAAAACTAAGTGATGCAGTACCGTTGTATGGAGCCTTCGGTCACGTTTACTAGATCGTGTGGACTCTTAACAGAACCGCGCCTTGCACGTCACCGCATCTGCTGCATCGCTGTCATCGTCTTCCAAATGCATGCCCCCGTTCTCTCTGCTAAGTGTTAGGTGCAAAACCTTGAGGCATCGCGTATGGTGAAGACATTTTCTGTTGAGAATCAGGTCAATTTTACAAAAACCCGTAAAAAAACACTCACTGAAACTAGCAACTTTAATTCCAGTGCTTTTGCTCGAAAGCTTGTCAATTAAAAAATACTTCATCAATTGGATTGCAGTCTCAGAGATTGCTGTCTTCCCCACACGTACTCTTGTTCCTACGCTGCAACTGGCACTGGTGGTTTCTGTACTGATTATTTTGCACTTCGAGCTCAAAATCAGTATCTTTGAATCGTGTCAGATGCAAATCAAACACGTTATAGCATTTTTGCCATGCCATTATTCGATGATTTAACGAAATTTTAATTTGACTCGACAGTCTTCTGGTTAACATACGAGTCAATAGTAGAATTCTAAATTTTTTCAGATTGTATGAGTTGGAATTGTATAGTGTATCTTTCGTTCTTCTCCCAGTATCGGACGTATTCTTTCTGCTCATTGTTGTTCAATTATTTCCTGTCTTGTTTTAATTTCACTTCAGGGTAACAGTGCATGGTGATATTTTTTACCGAGAAGTCCCTAAGTTTATGTTATTAAAATCAAAACCCCCCACAAGTTATTCTTGGCATATGGTAATTTAGCCCATGTCCCGTTCTATCTAGCTCTTGATTTGTAAAAGTGGAACTTGACTTTTTGTGCCTTGAGGTGTTCGGTATAAAAGTTTATCGCTATAATCGAGAAAACTAATTTTTTACCCTGAGCATATGTTACATTTTCCTGAGCGCAGTGACTGAGTGTCCAGTCACACAACCGGCTGTAGGAGTCAAAAAAAGTGTGATTGGCAACTCTGAACTCAAATGCGGAAGTCAACGCATACGCGGAAGGCAACTCCCCTCGTCCGTGTACGTCTTGCTGTGCGTGTGCCACCGTAGTCTAGCACTGCTAAAATTACACACTCTAAACAAGTCTATTTTGCTGCTAAAATTACACACTCTATATCTATTCTACATTAGTGTTATTCTAATATCAACTTTCTCAAGAAGCTACCGAACTTGCGCAGGAATTATATGTATTTAAAAAGTTTTCGCTGCACTCAAGTACCGTTTTTCGGGTGTTGTCGGTATATCAAGTGAAAAAAATATTTAGTTAAATGAAACAAGAGATGCGTTACAAATTTTGAGCGTTTACACTTTTAAAATACGAGTCAAGAAGTCTGTTGAGAGTCCGCACGATCCTAGTAAAATAAAAGCATCGTTTGATGAGAAATTACCGAAACAAATATTTAGCTCAACAAAAGAAGCGCTATTTCTAAAATGTTTTGTACGATTACATACTCTTTAATCCCCAGACGTAAAACCTGAAAGCAAGTGTTTGCCCCACATCCGCGCAGCTTACATGAGTGTTTCCTGTTTAGTTGCCTCGCCACGTACACGAACATTGTGTGTGCGTACGCCTGTGCGCTCGTATGTGTATGGATAGAGCCACAGCTGATCCGTTACTGTTAAATAACGTTCATGGGCTGGTGCCAGTGCCGTTACTCGACAGGCCTTCAGTATGGCACCATAAAAGGTGCCATCTTTACTCTGCCCGAGGTGTGCATATGAACAAGGAGGGTATCGTCTAGCATCTGCATGAGAAGTGAGACACGGAATTCGCTTGAGTATGTAAGAAAAGGCAGCTCAGACAAGCGTTCCTGTGCAAAGGCGAAATACTTTAGTAGGGCGACAAGCTTAAGCTGGCTCAAGTTCTTGCATCTTTGTGCTGTGCCATAAATGAATGCTCTCTACGTTATTATAGGCTAGCACGTATGGTAAATTAATTTTTTTTCCACAATTGTTCGAATGATACAGCAATGTTACTGTGAGTTAGGCAATCTAGGTACGCAACAGAATGAGTATGCTTGCAAGTAAGCCTAAGCATTTGTCGGTACTGCTATCTTAAGTCTATTGCCATGACGCGGTTCTACAGGACGTTCCAAAAAAAGACGTCGAATTTGAATCTGGTGACAATTGTGCTATGAAGTTCAGAGCATGCATTTATCATGTTCACCATCTCTCTATACT
The DNA here is from genome assembly GCA_006783055.1 of Trinorchestia longiramus. Classification (NCBI taxonomy): domain Eukaryota; kingdom Metazoa; phylum Arthropoda; class Malacostraca; order Amphipoda; family Talitridae; genus Trinorchestia; species Trinorchestia longiramus. Next base: position 92,324 of record VCRD01000659.1, on the reverse strand, counting down.
GCAATTAGCATCGTTTTTAAGACACTTGTGTTCGGTGAATTATGGAACAGTTTAAAACTCAGCAACGCGTCCTCACTGTGAAGACATTTTACCAAAACGGAGAAAGTTCGACGCAAATGGTTCGAATGAAGCACCCAATGAATTTATGGTGCACAGACTAATGACAAACTTTGAAACAATTGGTTCAGTTGCAACAGACTAACTGCCTTGGCGGAATCGTTCTCGCCCGACAGAGCAAAAACAGCTGTTGTGCGAAACAGTGTCGCTTTGAGCCTGAGAAAATCAATTCGCCGACGTTTGCAACTGTTGGGCATTTGAACCACTTCATTAGATCGAATGCGGCATAAAGAACTTCATATAGTTGCTTATCAATTTCAAATTGTCTAGCATTTTCAGCCACCCGACCACGTGAGATGGAGGCAATTTGCTGACTGGGTTGTGGAGAGACTTGTAGTCGACGAAAATTTTGCAAAGGAATTCATCTTCAGTGACGGTTATCAAGGTCCAGCAATCTCATGCTTTGCAATTTCGTCTCATGAGGATATGTAAAATCATCGAAATACGCCAACAAAAAGCAAAGACAATTCCTGAACTCGAAGCTGATATCAAATGTGTTGTCGGAGGTATCGAACGACACCTCTGTGAGAGTTTTCTGAAATTTTGAAGAACGCATAAATGTGTGTAGACTCAAATTAGGTAGATATATGGCCAACAGTATGTCCCATACCTAAACGGAAGACAAACCTTCTCATAAATATGCAAAATGTAAGCATGTTTCTTAAGTTTTTCATAATTCAAATTCGGCGCTCTCTATGGAGCACTCTGTATGTTTTTTTTAAAAATGCCTTGTTTTTACGGCTGAGTGATCCTGTAAAGTTTTTCTTTCTTGCAAAGTAAGAGTCAAGATTAGGCTTATCGTCATTATATTGTGAGCCTAAATATAACTATACCATTGTTAAAAGTGAAATGAAAAAATGCTTGTGCAATCTCCTCTTATTTCATTGCAAGCTGCAAGCGTTTGGCAAATGACAAAATACTACCACTGTAGTGGGTCGCATTTTATATACCCTCGTATAAGAAATCTCACTATTGGAAAAAATTCAACGATCGAGCCTGTACCGATGTGAACTGTGTACATTAGGCCTTGTGCAACAAACGCTCAACATTTTATCCACCTCCTTACATAGAGACGTGGCCTTCGGTGCCCTGTTCCCTGATGATATGCATTTTTTGCAACATACCTACAAATGACGTCTCAGATGCATACTATATTTTCGTAAGCAAAATTGCACTTTGGGCCACTTCTTCGTTCTTTTATTTTGACATAGTTAAAGATTGGGCATTCTATAAGTGTTTGCAAGTATTTTTGAATGCTATTTGTTTTTTTTTTTGCCGAAGAAGTTTGAGTAAAATGCAGTCTATGAAATTATCCTATTTCAACGACTTTAATTTGATGCCTTGAAAATTGCGCATGACGCTGACCCTTGATTATCGAGTTCCCAATAATTTGTTAATTGTTGCTTATTTCACAGCATGCACCATTCCTGCTCACCTGCATTTGTGTATGTTATTTTAGATGAATCATCTCACAAAAACGCTGATTTGTTCGTTATCGCTATCCATTGCTCACTCAGTCGGTAATTTCAGCTGCAGCATTGCAACCATTCAAGTAACAGCTATCCATACATGGAACGTAGGCTGAATTAGGCCACTTGCAGTGCAGCTCGATCGATACCAGCGTCTAGAGTACGGTAAAATGTCAGGTAAATGAGGGTAAGCAGAGGTTAAAATTAGTCTCGCTCGTGCTGAACGCGGAAGAGGAGCCCCTTACAGAGCGGGTTTCAAGACTCGCTGTAGCAGGAAGTCTTCACCAGGCTTGCTCGTAAGAACCTCACGTATATATAGTCTGCCAGGTGATATCTCCTGCAGTTATTGCAACAATAATTCTATTATTTTGCAGGTCTGCTCATCTGGTATACAGTACACTAACTCCGTTACACTAAATTTCTGCTTTATCGTCTCCGTAAATAAGATTGTAAAGGTATTTTGCTAATTTTGCTCGCTTCCGTAATTTGTAGATGCAGACTATGCTAAGTTCTGTGAGTGTTATGACAGTCTGGACATACACTCGTAAGTTAAATATAGAGACGAGTGACTCGATTTTACGAACAGTAAAGAGTTTTAGTTAAACTTTTTAAAAATTATTCATGACCGTTACGAAGATCCTATAACCCAACTCTAAATCTGTTTAAAAATACTAGAATGAATTTGGTTGGTCTCATTTTAGTAATATATGTCCTGAAAAGACATTAAAATAAAATGAGAAAATATTTGTCGTTTAAGAGTTTTCATATTTTAGAACATTGTCAATTTTGCTATTCTTGTTGTTCTTCGCGATGAATGTCGAGTTGGTAGAGGGTAGAATCTGTTAAATTTTGAAGAATACATTACTATAATAATATATATTATGAGCATAGGTTTGTAATTTTTATTCCAAACTTTTCAAATTATTCATTGCATGAAAATATTAGGTCCAGCGTTTGCAATGTACATTGCATGCATTCTGGCAATTTAAATCTTGCTTAGAACGTCAGTCAAGCTTCTCGTTCATAACTTCACGGCACGATTAGATTGTTGTTTAAGAAAAAGTGAATGCTGGTCTATCCTAATCTTATGATATTGACAATTTTTATAAATTAGCCACTGTGATCAGTTTATTAAGTGTTCTCTTTAGCAGCTTTAGTGGTCTAATGAGTTTTAGCGTTATACTGTTTCGTAATTACAAGAGATATTAACACGTTGATCAACCAGAGTAAAATGCAGTAAAATAGAATAAAATAGCGTATGACAACAGGTACGAGTCGATTGGTGGTCCATTCTTGGGCTGCTTCCCAAATCTCACGTCGTCAATGCCTTCTGTAAGTGGTGTAGTTTGGTGATCAGTCACGCTGGTGTGATGTGATCAGTTGGCTGCCTTACTAAGTGATATAATCTGTTATCCACACTAGGGGAGGAACAATCAGATGGCCCATCACGAGACGCAACGATCATTTCGTTCAAATGGCGGTGATCAACGGACCAAATCAAAGCTGTTCTCAGGAAGGATGTGTGAATCTGATCATCAGATTTTTTTTACGTCCTTCCTTCGGCTTGATTGTTGCAAAGCTGATCAGGATGCTGAAACACAACTCCAGCCTTCCTCTACACCTGACACGGGAAGGAAACAAGGGATGATGTTGCATGTCGCTGCATCACAACTTCTCGTCTGAAGCGTCGTCTTGTTGGAGCAGGTGCTGCAGGCTGCGCTCCAGTCAACACCTGTAATCTGTGGCTTGCTTCATATTAGTTTATTTGGACGTGAGCAAACCTGAGCTACCCTCAGCAAATGTAAATAGTCGTCATACGATAACATGACGACGAGAGTTGCATTTTATATGTGATAGTAAATATATAATTACACATGGATAGAAATAGGTGAAATTTGAGCAAAATTTATACTAAACACCTAGATTGAGCCAAATTATTGTGTTTAATATCCTAACTTCTGATAAAGTATATGGCTGATATCATTTATGAAGAATATTTTAACGTTTGAACTCAAATCTATTGGAACGGGGAATTCTGCTGTCCATGTCTGTTACAGTGAGATTTATGTGATATTGATTCAAGAAAAAACATCGTTCAGTATTTTCCCCAGATCCGTGGATTATAAGATACTTCGTTATTTAACCCTGTCAAGTCCAGTTGTACACATTTCATACCTCCGAAGAGGTCATGTTTAATGCTTGGTGCTACAGAAAGCATATCACTTTTTCAAATTGAGTTTCTGCACTGCTCAGCAGCTCAAAGTTTCTACCACCATCATAAATGTAGGGGAATATCCCTATGAATCTATAAATTTTTGAGCATCTTACACATTTCTTCCCATTAAAAGAATGGGCCTGAATGCGTTTGTTCTACTACACACCTGCTAAACTTTTGATACATTCACTACAGTGGCCTCGAGCATGTGTTTTTAGGGCTATACGGGGCGCTAGAATATCTTCCCTAATACATGATGCTGAGCTAAAATATGTTTTTATGTTCTTCTTCACTTGTGTGGTTTAGAAATTTGGGCAACTAAAATGATCATTCCTGCTAAACCAATCATTCCATTATTCTTGCCATTCCAAGTGAAACATTATTGTTAACGAGTTGATTTTTCAGTATTCTGAGAACAAATTCACAAGAAAAACTGAAGTAATATATTTTATTGTTTATTAAATCCTGGGTTTAGTGTACACATATATAATGTAAGAGATGACATTCATAACCCGCCGGCGAAGCTCTCGATATTTATTTGGCGAATAAGTAAACACTCTGAACCAGCCCAGTCTGTAACGGTAATGCTACTCCTGCTGCTTGTTACTTGTCATGTTTCTTCCTTCTTGTCAATTTCGCACACCCTGAACCGAGTTTCAATTTAGCACAAGGAAAAGGGAAGTACGCTCGCTTCATCCTCATCCTCCTCTTCAGACTGCAATTCCTGCTCTTCCTTTTCCAGTTGCAAATACAGCTGTGAAGTTAATTCTAATGTTACAAAGAGTTTCCTGGTTTGATTTGAACTCTTTTTCAGTCTACTAGTATTTTCGTATCAGTAACGACTCAGAACGCTGAAACTTCCGACTAGAAACATTCAATTGGAGTGAACTTTTTAATTTTATTCTTTTAATGTTACGGACACGAAATCATCAAGTTATGCATAAAATTTACTATTATTATGCTCACCTACAGAAGGGGGCGTCTGCTGATGGGAACCGTCATCCAGTATAGAGAGGTGTGCTGTGTTGTCGATATTATGCTCTCATTACTTGCATCCTCTTCTACTCATAGCAGAATCAGCTCGCCACTGCAGTCTGTAGTAGGTTTAGCACCTAGGCTGTATTTTTCTGCTTATGGATGTCGTTCCTAGATGGAGGCTGGCTTACCGTGCAACCAACCTTATGCATTAGTGTCATAGTTTTATTTCTATCTTGTCCTCACTTTTCCTCACAAGGTGCTTATTCTGCTTAATTTTGCATACTCGCACGCGCAGGGCGTGTGACACGTAACGAATTTTGGTGTCTGGTAGTAATGCTGGAAGTAAACCATTACCGAGTTTCTCTGTGATTATCGTTGTATGTTTGCTAAACTTATGATTCATTATTATTATTCTACTTTGATGTTACAAAATGAATCTCATCTAAGATGCTTGGATTATGTAATAAAATCTTGTCGATCACCTGAATTTTGTGTATATTCAGTGTACGATTGTTAAATGTTCACACGGTGAGTTTGAAAACAAAAGAAAAACAGAAGGCACCCTCCAAATTGCGTTGTCCTCATCTAGCTGGAGTATATTGCCTTCGAACTTAACAAGAGTGTTTACGTTAGAGGCAACGATCGTAACTTCTCACAGTTGTCTTACGGAAGACTATTCCTGCGATGTCACTCGTCATCGTGTTGTTCGCTAGGCTGTTTCTGAACAACAGCAAAACATTATTTTTCTCGTGAAACTTTTACAAGCCCTTTCATGGATCATGCTCGTTGTCCAACAACAAAAGCTGCGCGTCTTAGTGAGTTTCACAAATTTTGCCGAATTATTATGGAACTCAATTCCTGCAAAGAAAGGAATCAGCTCCTCCATCTCTCGCTGCCGAGTGTACACGGTCACTGAGCGTCAGTCTCTACTTCATCGAGTTAAACTTCGTCATCTAACGACCCATGATATTCTCATAACTCGAAAAACCTTTGTTTTAGTTGTAGAGATGATCTAGGCCTCCATAGCATCCAGCTCTTGTATATTCACGTTCTCTTGGCCGTCACTAGAGCTTGTTGAAATCTACGGACATCAAGAGCCATGGTTCATTACCTCGAGCTCAATTCAGCATAGCTTAAAACTCTGTATTTTCTGCAGCTTAATTGCCTCGAATGTCGTTCATTTCTCTGAAAAAAATGTTTATAGAAATTCTCAATTTTTTTATTTTTGTTAACCCTAGGCAATAATTTCACGAGAACTTAATGTAAAAAAATGAATTTATGCTTCAATACAATACGGATATGTCCCCGTTTTTAGATTTATGATTAGTCTCCACCATGAAGCATACTTTCACGAATTATTAATTGTTTATTAGCATTTCAAATTATGCAAGAGCTCTAATCCAATAAGTTTGATGTTTCATTTTATAAGATTTTATATATTTTCGGAGTCCTGAAAAAATGCAAAATTTTCTGTATAGGAGTCATTTATTTATATGAGAATGCAAAAAAATTCGACTTTTATTTTGATGTGAATTATGTCCTGATCTCCAGCGTCGGTTTTACTTGTATTTTCAGTGTCTGTTTCGTGGAGATGCGGAACACAGTCTCACGTGTCACCTGAAGAGAACACATCATTTGAAGACTTTCATCGTAACTGCTGTGCATAATGCAACCCTAAACTAATTCTGAAAATTGTTCAGTGCATGATTTTTTTTAAAGGAAAACAATATTGTTAAATAATACATTGCGAGTTTTGATAATCAATTCTGGGAAAAATTCTCTATTAAGGTTAACACTGATCTCTTTACTTTATTGTTCACGGTAAAAATTTCAAAAAGAAATATATGAATCTATGTTGAAAAATGTATTTGCTTTACTTCGAATTTTGCATATTCCATTTAATTTTCTACATTTAAAGTGTGTGCAGCATGTTTTTGTATTTCATAGTTTTGCTGATATTTTTTCTTCTTTTGCTGTAGGAGCTTGAAATCGTTAATTTCTAAACATCTTAACGTTTCTGTGAAGAAGGATCACCTTCCCTGACACGACTGGGAAACCACGTATGAATTTACCGGAGTTAACTGACCCTGGCACTCAACCCTGTTTACGCTTCAGCTGGAGCGTCCTGCCAAACACTCGCCTCAAATACTGAAACTTAATGGATATTCTTATGATAAAGTATATTAACAAGGAAAGAGCTGTACACTGGGCGTCGTCTGACTCTCGCATCAAAGCTGCTGGGCAACAAACATTTTAGAAGCTATCGTTTGCTGCTGTGTATTTTATCTCCGTTGAAAAATTTCCACATTATCTTGAAAGAACTTGTGGATATTGCACGAGCGTAATTTTCTGGGTTTTTGGCAGAATGTTTAGAATTTCAATACGTGCACGAAAACATACCACGAAGCTTTAATGAAGCAATAACTAATATTGCAGCATGGGTTCATAGAATTGAATTGATTCAAGTAGGAATGTTTTGAAACGGACACTTGTTCATTGCACTCCCACCAAGAGCTATTTTGGAGCACGTCCGCCACATCCTGCACTCGAAAGTCCGCTCGCAGCTCCGTCTATACCCCCAGCGCGGATATTAATGAGCTTAACTGATAAAGAAAACCTGAGAAAATAAACTAGTGCCGTGAGAACGACATGGAAGCCGCCAGTTCTCTCGACTTCCTCGACTGAGAAGATAAACAACCGAGGCTGCTTGTCTTCGCTGGCAGATGCTCGAACCTCCCACAGACTCTGTTGCTCACCGCAGTCACTCATTCTGCAACTTAAACTTCGCCTTATGCAACAGCCATCATAATTGTGCTCTGGGTTACTAATCCCAATACGTAATGGGGAAATAATTGTCTTATTAAAGTGACGATAATAATATTGATTCTCTCAACCCATTTTCATGTGTAATATTTTTTACTCATCTGGGTTATCAGTGTCTGCAGTAACACGTTACCAGTCTATGGTGCCTTACGCATTATCAACCACATCTAATTTATTTTGGTAAATAATATAAATTTTTCCCAAAGTTCTTTTCTTTTCGTTGGTCGTTGTATCTATCACATATTTGTTCGCAAGGATTTTGTTAAGCTTCAGTGTCTCAATGCGCCTCTTCGTAATACCATGTTACGTGTTGAGAAAAGAACACCAAGTCTACATGAAGACCTCATGTCTGTTCTAGTAGTACTGTACAAGGAGTAGGAAATGACCTCTCATATGTTGGCTCCCCGATTTTCTGGAGTCCCAAGCGAACAGACGATAAAGACAATGTGAATATTCTTCCTTCAAATCTCTTCGCGATAAACCGTGCACACACGCTGCGATTTCTTAATTTCATGTTTTTTCTGCACTTTTAAACTTCATTTGTGAACTTCAACCTATTGGATTACATTTCTAGTTGACGGATTTTCAAAATGACTTTAAAGAGACACATGACTTCCACGGTGTCAATTTATACTGGTATTTAATGTTGCAATTTGTGTTCAGTGATCATTGTGCTGAGTCGGTCATAAACAGTGCAGTACAAAAACTCACCTGAACAGCTGCTACAGCCCATCTTCCATCCTTCATGAAAAAGTGAACAAGCTAATCATCAAACATCAATTAAAAATAACTGGACTCGAATTATGAAGAAAATACTCTAGTACATCAAATTTCACATATATTTAAAGGGGCGTTTATTTTGAACTTTCCCCCTTCTACTTACCACTTAATATAGGAGACCAGCAAACTTGTTTGACCATCGTTGGAAATGATAGTGGTCTCAAAGAGTGAATATCAAAGTGTGAAAGAGCCGCCACGCACCTGATTGTTTAGCAGATAACCCTTCACAAGCAACCCTCTTCCATCTTTTAGGACCACCAGCTTTTTCCTGTGAGAATCTTGAAGGATTAGTGGCCGTGGGAAGCTTCCTGGCAGTTCTGTGGAACAAGTTCAGGGCGTGGGATATCTCCCCTATTTTGTTGAATCTTGATTCACTGGGAAATGCCTAAACATTTTTGACTGGCCAATGCAGGTGGTATAACTGGCAAGGAATGTCCAGGGTGACGTGACGTACATTTGGCCCTGTCTAACATCACCTTAACCCTTTCGTTACTGTTGAGATAGCATATCCCACATAAAGTTAAGATAATGTGTCCCACATAAGGTTGGGATAATGTGTCCCAAAAAAAGTTGGGATAATGTGTCTCACAGAAAGTTAGGATAATGTGTCCCACATAAAGTTGGGATAATGTGTCCCACAAAGCTGGGATAATGTGTCCCACATAAGGTTGGGATAATGTGTCCCACATAAAGTTGAGATAATGGGTCCCACATAAAGTTAAGATAATGTGTCTTACATAAAGTTGGGGTAATGTGTCCCACTGCAAAATACAAATTCAACTAGTCCCAAAATATTTCTAAGACGCATCTTACCCAAGTATTTGAGATGTTTTCCGAGATGCTTTTTAAACATAAACTCAGTTTTAGCGAAGGAAAATCTGCATTTTCACAAAAAATGTTCGGGAGCAAAAGGGTTAAAGGAAACAGTTTTAAAAACAGTACGCCAAGTATAGTAATTTATTATAACTTATTTTCAGGTTGCTGTACTAAATTCAAGTATGCAGAGCGTAGCATTATAATCTTTTCAATGTAATTCTGCCACAGTTAACAATAATTTGAAATTCCCTTAAATTCTGAATCTGTGATAACCACCATTGTCTGGTAAAATATGTCACTGCGTCCTAAAAGTTTTACCACTAATTCGTTAGGAAAGCACGGCAAGGCTGCGCTTGCCTCATGAAAATACTGCTCAATAAAAGCTAATTCGGTGATCCTCTTTCCTCGTTAAGCGGAAATTTGAGTCTCTGTGTGTGGGTGTCTCAGGCAGGCAGGCCGCAGAACAAGCCTTCTAGCGAACACATTTGCTATTTCGAGTCTCCGTCATGACCTGAATTTTAAATGGATGCCTATTTTAGGCCGAAACTTTTTAGAATTCTGGAACGTCATCATTTAGCAAGAGCACGTTTTTTGGTACCCTGTTTAATGTTACATAAGTTTTTGCGTAAAACGTTTTATGATGCATCCTTTTAATGTTTCATGATACACCGTAAGTGATTCAACCAAATGTAAATTATCTTCATTTATTCGAAATTGTGAATTCAAAAATTTTCATAGTTTCGTTGAATTGTTGCACATCTTTGAAATTATTTCAAGAGTCCATGGCACTTGACACAAACTCACGCAGTGAATGTTTCATGAATGCGTTCATCTGAGGAAACATTGGATTTTTTGACTTGTAGTTTTTATTTAATTTCGGTGATTACCCAGTGTTTACCTAATATACTTTTTAATAATGTTTAGGTACAAATGATCTTAATTTATACTGTGTTCCTTCCCTCTGCTTATACAATTATATAGTAGTGGAAATAATAGTAGACAGTCTCATTCAGCCGTCAAGTATAAAATGATTTATTTGTAGAAATTGTAGACGACCTATTTTACCGTAGCTGCTTTCCGAAAGTGATTCATATTTTTAACTCGATTGTTTTCCTTGTTATTAATCATATAATTCAGATGAAACTCATATTAACTCTGATGAGAAACCCATTGTCCTGATAGCAGTAATTTTGTATGTCAGTCTCAGCTTCCTTTTTGCATTCCAGAGAATTATTTACGCGGTTGTCGGCGCCAGATTATTTTGCGTGTTGAGGCAGATCTCGTGCCTTCTTTTCTGCTGTTTACATCAACACCAGCACAGGAGGCAGGGGCGAGGGAACTCAAGGGCTCTTTGCATAACAACTTTTCTTTCAATGGACTCGACTTCAAAGTTTTGCTTGCGATATTACTTGTTGTGATCCACCCTTCTAATTTTTATCATTATTCCCTAATTTTTATCACTAATTTTCATCCTATTCCAAATACTACTTCTTCATACTCGTATGCTTTACGCCTGTAACTTGTTCTGCTTTGTTTTTGAACAGAAAGATTGTTTTCGAGAACAATTTTGTTTTAAAAATTTGTTGTTCTGTTTTATTCATACATGTACGCACATATTTCTAGTACAAGCTTGTGCAGACAGCAGAGTCAATACAACTGAATCAATTGTGGTCAAGTGTTATAACATTGATGCACTGCATAATGTGCAATCGAGCACAAGACGTTTTTATGTAAATGGCGGCGTGAAGAGTGCAAGTTGGTGTGAGCTTCTTGGGTTTGTCTAGACCGAGTCCTATTTTTTGCATCGGCAAAGTATATAGAATGTGCACCTGAGACCAGAATCCTGCTTCAAAAGGTTTACTAGTGAAAATCCTGAAGAAAACAATCTGTAACATGGTATTTCAGTTTTATGTCAATATTTCGAGGATATAAAAAAACAAAAAATTTTGCGAGCCATTTACTACAAATCAAGTGAAACGTTACTATGATTCACAGTGCGATCGCAGTGGCCGTCGACTTATTTTCTCACACTGATGTGAAAAAATCTATTTAAAAATCGTTGCAAGCTGAGATCGAGAGAAATAAACACACAAATCGACGCTGTGAGAAGAAATCGGTGCCTGGTGGCTAGACTGTGAAAGAAGAGACCACGTGGGAGACTTGCTGCTATTTGCTGTCTCTTGTGAAGAAACAAAGCTTTTCATAACCGAATACGTAAAGGGGTCTTTCATTTGGGAATTTAAATTCATTGCAAGGATTCTGTTGGCACCATTTTGCGTTGCGAGCGATGTTTAACACCTAAAACTGCATATAGATCTTAATATAATTATCACTGTAACTGGGTTTAGGACGGTCGGAATCCTGGGCTGTCATTTTCCAGTACATCTGAACCTCGTATAATGTAGGGGATGAGAACCAAAATATGTCTACCTTATCTGAGAGGGTACCTCATATGAGAGGTTTAGTTGCCACTCATTTTATTTTCGTTACTACGCTTGATGAATTACCCTCTACTAGTAATCTCTTGTTCTACAACTTGGAGATAATAAACCACAGCTGCTAATACCTGTTCTCCTTACAGTATAAGAGTTTCAGGTACCGTCTACGAATAGTGGTAACAAACCTAGTAGGAGTAACACCGTCAATGAGTACACTTTATTCGAGGTTCACCTGCATGTGTTTTATCATTTAACTTCTTTATTTTATGCAGACGTAAAGGTAAACATCGTTGGTAATATCGTAGAATAGCCTAGTTTCTCCCCTAGTTCTTCTTTAAGGCGGCATGACTTCTGCTCAACTTCTACGTGAAAATTCATCTTCATTCAAATTAGCTTAAAATTACGATTTATTTTTGAATGCAGTGATGTTTATACAGCTGTCATATAAGACAGAAAAGATAAAAATCATAAATTATGCTGTGGTGATCATTTATGCACACATTCACAGAAAAAAGCGAATACCTTCTGAGAAAAGCTCATAATTTACCGACGTTCACATTTGCCTGTTGATTAATTAAATGAGTAGTTGGTAAAAGTTCAGTCAGTGGAGGAGTTTCATTGTCAGCTGTAAGCATCGTAATATCTCAAAATTTATTGAAATTACATCTCATTTACGAAAATGTTTTTGAAAGCCAAGGACAAGAAGGTTTTTCTAGTTATTAATTTTGTTTTTATTTTCTCTGAATCTGGTTTCAGCTACGATACGTTCGTTTATCCAGGAATACTTAAACTCCTAATTACGTTAAAAAAATGAATGAAAATAAATTTGAGTATTTTCGCCCCTTTGATCTGAGAAATGGATTCCTGTATCTCGTGTTTTGGTAAACCTATAGAAATAGTTATTAATCATCTTCTTTGCCTCTTTACGAAAATTGTTTGTGAATTATCAGAATAATGGGACATTTTATTCTTTCACGTACTAAAGTCTCACTTCTAAAAAATCACTTTCAGCACTTCTCACTTCCAAAACCCAACATTTTTACATGAAAGATTTTGGAATAAACACATTGTGTTCTTGTCTATCGTCTCTTGAGTACCTGCTCCGTGACTTCCTCGCTGTCGACAGTAAACAAAGACAAGGACTTTTGCGATAGAACACGGAGAGGCGTCGTGTCCGCAGGACGCCTCATTTTTTAGCTCACTCGACCAAATCAAGCTCATGAATGTTTCTGTCCTCTCCAGCAATGAAACGAGCTCATTTTGGACACGGGAGTATTTGTTAGCTTGTAATTTGAGTTGTGTCTCATTAGATTTGCATGGTATTTCAATCTCTTCTTCTTCGTACCTTATGTATCATAAGCGCCAATCAGGAAAAGTATAATTCATTTTAGATATACGGTTTTAAAATATATATTCAGTGTGAAAGTAATGAAAAGAACCTATAAGTATTTAACGCAATAGTTTCGAGTGTTAGCGTATTTGAACATCTACATTCCGTACAAGAACTATGAGATAAGTTCATATGCAACTTTCCTGAAATTGCTTGGAAAATAGTTCGAGAAAAAAATGTCATAGTGCTTTTACTGTGGATGTCGGTACGAATAGCTTTCAGCTTTTCAGTATAAGTGTATGGGGATTCTGAGACGTTATTCAAAATTGAGGAATCAAATTTAAAATTGATAGTTCGCTCTTATTTACAATTTTGTCGTGCGAAACATTGTCGCAACGCTGTATGCGTGCAACTCGTGGTGGTCAACGACTAGAACAAACCTTAAGAATACTTAAGTACAGTTCTTTACTCTCGCCTGGTCTGCACTGAACAATATTGCATTAATGTGTTATGTGCTCACATTACTAATTTTGTAAAGTTCCAATTCATAACTCGCATTTTATGCTTTTCGATCTTTGCATCCACGACCGCAACATCTCGCCAGTGCAGATGTATTTTCTCCATGGAATGTGATTTTAATGACATGAAGAGAGCAATACATCTGAAATAATTGTTAGTTAATAAATTTTTCCTTTCCTAAAAAGACTTTTTGAAGTATTTCAAGGGAAAATGTCATAAATAAATGTTTCATTCATCGCAGTGTTCTGATTAAGCCTTCATACACATACCTCTGTTTTATTGTTCTTGATATTCATTTGCTGCGTTAACAAGATATTCAGATTCACAGTTCAAGATCTATCTGTTTCGATATAAAATATTGAATACTGATTTTTTTAATTTTAATACATTTGTTTCTGGAGTTTTTGATTAAATTCAGCATTATAATAGGCTAGGATGTTTTACCAAATTAAGTTACACATTGAAAGAGAATTTTCGTTAAAGTGAATTTCTACACTAATGGCGTAATTAGAACAAGAAAACATTCATATATCACCGCAAAAAGAATATTTATTTAAAATCTCGACTTGAAAAATCGTTCATCTGAACCAAGAACGCGACACCGCTGGTCGTAAGGGCTCCTTGTAGCACAAGCAGCGGCAGCAGTTCACGTGTTACGTAACGCGTCACGCTTGTGTGAACAAGTCAAATGAATTTTTAAACAAGTTCTGGCACTGCGAAGTGTAAGGCAATGCCAGGGTTGTGTGCCGGCCGCCGTTCGTTGCTTGGCGCACACTGCGAATTGCTGTCTTGTGACTTATGATAAATGAGAGCTGTCCGTCCGTTCCTATTTTGCGTGTGGTGTGTTTACAGTTAGAATAACAGTCCACATGAGATACAAGAATAAATTTAAAAATTCAATTCGTCTTAATACAAAAATTCTTCTCTCGAAAGCGTTGATCTGTAAATTGTGGCTTTTAGGTCGTTGAAAACAACTCTGACTTCAAACAGCCGTTTACTGAGTTACAATTCAAGATGTATCACGAAAAATAATTTATTTAGTACTATTCTACAGGACGGAAATACATCTTCGTTTGCTACTAGCATTTACAATAACTTCCGTTTTCAAAAATAATTTAAGAGGGAATAAAAGATTTTTATGAAGCCAATTATGCAAATCTCAGTTTTTTTATTAATGGATGCAAGTGGATGAAAAACTTTAATCAAACGTTAAGTAAAATCAGAAATTCATCTATTTATTATAAAAACACTTCGGAAACAAGTGATGAAGTCAGATTCAAGATGTGAAAAAAACTGCTTGTATAGATAGCAAACTCCCATAAATGTTGTAGACAAGAGGAAGTATGGAGGCAGGTAGTTGTACAGAGCCATCATGCAGATGACGTAAATGAACAGATGCAGACACACATGTTGGGTAGCGCTGTAGCAAGTGCGACTGAGTACAGAGGACACACCGACGATCCTGTTACGAGGAAGCCACAGTGTCAGCTTACTCAGGGGTCTGCAGCGCCTGTCATCCACAGCGTAACACAGAGCACAAAACTCGGGCTCTCTCTGCTTCGTGATGTGAATGAAGTGCCTCATTTATGGGGTACCAAAGCGTATCACTAGCACGAACCAGTACCGTCTGTCTTAACGTATAAATCGTCATTGCGAAGGTGCTTGTAAAATGATTTCGTCTATAGACTCAATGAAAAGGGGATTTATAAAATGATTATTGAACTGACTAGCCGTTATTGAAATGAATGGTTTTAATCGTGAGTCTGTCTTTACATTTGCGCATTAGTTATTAATGAACAAGTAGCTAAATATAAAAATTATTATTCTACGTGGAGTCGGCCCCTCCTCCCTGCGTTAGAGTTTGAGTTATTGCTCCTTTCTTCTCTGTAAGGGGGAAGGAATGTGAGGAAAATTACCACTCTCTTCGTTGTAGAACATATTCTTTGTGGTTTTTCAGCTTAGACAGAGCGCGAGTAGTTTTATTTTTGAAGAAGACTTTTTGAAAGCAATATTTGAATACACCAGGTATCTCTCTTTGTGAGACTACAGGGAATGTTAGGGACCTAGCTCTCCAGGTGATTAAGTAGGATAAATGAGGTGATTTCAAAACTTGTGATTTCATAGAGTAAAATTCTGACCCATTTTAAAATGGTAAAATAATGCTTATAACGAACACTACCGCCTATCGCTACACATCGTAGACTTGACGTATGTTGAAAATTGATGTCCTCAGATGAGTAGGGAGGCTCGCGTGTGAGGCGATGCTGGAGAATTGTAAAATGTTCGGTGTGGCAGGGGCATACATGGAGCGTTTATTGCTTGCTTCCTTCCCTGCGTTGCTCTGAAGACGCATGCTTTCTGAGCTGAATGACGAACTCGTCGCTCGGTGTCTGGGTTTCTGGTATAAATTTGAAACTTTTATACCACGCAATCATTTGGTTTAGTTTTGTGTTGACTCAGAGCGGGAAACAAACGCATCACTGAGTTTTTTACTAATTTCTATGTATTCTTGTGAAAACTGATATCATGTAAACACGGTCATTTTTCTGTTAAGGTAATTCAAATGATCATTGCCGTACTTCTGAATTTGGCTTGTTAAGTTCAGAGCACCGTATGCAACCGAAAACTCGCTTATCTTAGCCTAAACTGTACACTTGTATTTCCTCTAGTCAAATAGTAGATTTGTAACATTCAGATGCCCCTAAACACAGAGTACCATTTGTCACCCTCAGCCCAACTGTATGACGACCATAGAAGCCCTCCTGCAAACCGAAGTTAATGACATTTAGGCAGTTTGGTGACGCTTGAGTCACAAGCAGATTGCTGAGCCACTTTCTTTTGACAGGTGAAAAATTTTCTTCGAGTGCCAAGAGCGGAGAATATTAATGATGAGTACGCGGGAGCCACACGCTCGGGCAGCAACGTGAGAAGTGCCTTTATCTTGACGCTGTAGCCACGCGGAGTCGTGTTTATGTCGGCTTTTCGAAGGGAAAAAGAGGAACGCTCTTGTCTTTCGCTGCCAGAATGTTAAGTGATTGTATAACACATCCTTTGTGGGCTGCCAGCCTTCTTGTTTGGGTTTAAAATTGGTTTAAAATTCCGTTTTTTCTTGTTTACTTCCTTGCTGTGAAATGGTGAATCCATTAAATTTAACTACTTCGTGTGGTTTAAGCGCTTTCTATTTCCTCGCATACACTATTTTATTTCGTAAATTTTATAATGTATTTTTTAAAGAAACATTAATTTTTTCGTAATTCGCTTACCTGCTTCAGTGCTAATACTCAGATGCCAAGTATGTAAATGATTATCTAAATATTAGTTTTAAACTTCAATGCATAGCGCTACTCAGTTTGTGTAGAATTACATTCATTTTCTGGGTACATAATATTCAGATACACTTGTTTGTACAACAAAATTGCCGGCTCTCAATTGTTAATTCATTTAACCAAAACAAAATTCCTTGGTCGTGAGTACAGTTCTCAGTAGAGTTGAGTTCTGCTGAGCAGCGTTTGATGTGTAAGTCTGTCCTCCAGTTACTGCATGACCAACTCTTCTTCTCAAATTTCATGAGAATTTTATATTTGCTACTTTTGTTAGTTAGTATTGATTATCGGACTCGCATGTCATGGCTTACTTTTGTCCAAAACAATTGAGCCAGATTTACTTTCAACTTAAACGTCCATTAATGATCATTCACAGTTATTTCGAACTATTAATTTCCCTTCTTAGTAGTTTGAAGATACAGTTGGTGAAAAATATTTTTTTGCACTGCCATAAATGAACAACAAAATTAAATTTCCAGAATACTTTCATGTACTCCGAAAGCAATACTACATTCCAGCATTTTTCTGTCATAGAATCGGGTAGGCTGCTGATTCATTCAAAGTGACGAAAATTGAAACATTTTTGAAGACATTCAATCTTGTTACCATCTACATATGTCCGTTCTCGTCGCCCAGCAATTGCAAGCCACTTATGAAAAAGTGTTTAGAATGTACAGTGCCAAAGATACTTCAAATTTAATCAATATTTACAGCGCACGCGCGTCTATCCTTTTCTTGCTTTCTGAAGAGCGTGTTAAGCTTCAGTGCGTGTCTAAAGCACGACTCGAAGGCACAAGAGCCTCGTTTAAGTGGTTTGTTTTCACAACAGCTTACAACATAAATTGAATCTTGGCAAAGAGCTTTGAGTAAACTTCGATGCTTTTCAAAATGGTGTACCATTACCAGAGTCATGCTGATATATTCTAGCCTTTTCATGCACGAAGGAAGACGGAGGATTATAACAATAGGAGTATTGTTATTACAAGGGAGCTGAAATGTATTATTGTAAAAATTTCAAAAGTTATCTGATAATTTTGAAAAAAAGTCGTCAGGTTTATGCCTCAGGTGTCTTGTAAAGAGTTTTTTAGGCATCACTTCTGTGAAAATTGAATTGTAGCTCAATCCAAAAATACAGGGTGTCTCAAAAAAATGTACTCACCCTTTAACCGTTGCTAACATGCTGTTTTCTTTGTGTTGCAGGTGTGAGGTTCGAACCTTTGCGAACATGATTAAATGTGATTAAAGAATCATGTTCGCAAAGGTTCGAACCTCACACCTGCAACACAAAGAAGACAGCATGTTAGCAACGGTTAAAGGGTGAGTACATTTTTTTGAGACACCCTGTATTCCCTTATTCCAGCACGGTGTTGATAATAACACTGCTTTTCTATCAGACAGATCAGTCAAGGGACTCTGCATGATGAATTAGTGTTTGTTTGATAAAAATGGTCACAAACAAGTTTATGAACTAGCGAGCGTTTATGCACTGTTCTCTTCGTAGATACTCTCATGCTGCGTTGATGAAATATCGTACGTATTGAGCAAAATTTTTTACTTCCTTATTCATGTTGAGAGCATATTATCCCTTGCATTTATTCTATTTGAAACAATATTTGTGATTGTTATGAAATAATTGTAACGATTTAATTACTTTGTGTGCACATTTCTTTAGTGAGCCTCCGGCAAACTTTAAAACGCTCGTAATTTTTGCATTCAAAACTCTTGACTGAATATGTATCGTCAAGTCAGACATCCGAATTATGCTTGATATTCTATATTTGATATAAATCTACTGAAGGTATACTGATGCTTGCTTTAAGATCATACCCTTTGATAGTTTTGAAAGTTTTTCTCTTAAACGTAAACGTTCTAATGATGAATCGATGGCCAGTTTATAATATTTACAGCTAGTTTAGCTATTGTATGTACTTACCAAGTTGTAACGCATAAATTCAAAAGTGTCTTCGTTAAGAAAATGCCGTTATAATTTAATGAGTATGGGTGACGATGTACAATGTAATATTGAATCATTGTCATCGAAACTGATATTACAAGTAAAAGATTTACTCCCATTGCACAAAAAAGAATTCGATTGAAGATATTGTTTTATCAATGCTTCATTTAATTTCATGCCTAAGTTTAAGTATTTGTTTTTCAAGAGAATTCCTTCTATGAATATTCAACTACAAAAATCACATTCATAAACCTATGTCAATAGCGATTGGTATGTATAGTGCAATCGTGAAATGTTCACATGCAACAAACAAAGATCATTGGTTCTTTTGTTTGCAATTCTGGAAAAATCCTATTTCAACAAATTAAGGCCGTGACAATTTTTCGAGGGCTAGCATGGATGTGAACGCAAGTATTTCTCATGTTAACGTTCTGTTGATCATAATCCATGCTCTACCGTATGCCTAGTGCAGTAACGAAGGACTCTGTGTTGCACAAGATTTCACGTTATGGAATAAATTTTGAACAGCCCCCAGTGCGAGCTAACGTTCATAATTAGTCAGCGGCCATTTGAGTGGTTCACGGACAGCCAAGTCTGCGTGAGAATTGTGAATTTCAAATCGCGTCGCGGTTCTCACTTTTGAGATTGATGCTCTCCGTGTTGGTCAATTTTTGAAGGGTCTATAGGCACAGAGAACACTCTTTCGTCCATGTGGGTCTCATTATGAGAGCTCGTCCACAGGAATTTTTGAACTGAACCCTTATGAATATCTACACCTTCTTTTACTTGTGTTGCTTCAATTGATGGGCAACTGAAAAGTCGTGTTCAAATTAAGATCAATAACCCGATTCGTTAATATTTTGAATATAAACCTCCACCTAAACTTCAACGTTGGATCAGTTAATTGTGATTTTCCAATTCCACACACTACTGATTTTTTGAACTGTATTTGACTGTCTTTTTTGCTCCGACATAGATGAGGACTTGTGCATTACACGCCCACCATTCAATTTATTCAATATCCCGTTTTGAGATTCGTTAATTGTCGATAAAGGGAAAAAATATTTTATACCTGAAGTGTCGACACCAAATGAAATTAATCGCCCTTGATCTGTGTACCATTCTTCTGATTTAATAACTTTAATCAGTTATCATACACGTCACACAACAGCTGTTAAGTATATAATCGCTCTTTCCATTCAATTCATGTAGAGACCAGTCACTGCTCCTTCCGAATAATTGTTTCAGACAACCCCTGTCGATTTTCCTCCTCTAAAGGATGAGTACTCTAATATTTAACATATTTTCTCGGAGTTCGTAAGCCAAATTTGAGCGGTCGTTAAGCACTTGGCGTTTACGGTACATTTCCCTCAGCTGGTAATGCCTTGCACGCCCTAATGAGCTGCTGTGCCGCGCGTCAACTGGAGACACCACGTGAGAAGCTCGGGGGTCTCGGGGCAGGCCTGTGCCCCCTCTAAACCTCCTGAAGGAGGGCACGTCCTTAAAATGATCACGTTCTAGTGTTTGTTTTGAAGGGAGTTGGAGTATTTAGAGCTAACATTGTAATTTCGATGAAATGGTCATTTGATTCCTGAATATTGAAGTCAATTTCATTGATGGCCTAATGATTTTCTGAACAAGTTCTAAGAACAGCCAGTGGATGACCTATGTTTGATGGTCGGGCGATACGTGTTTGTTCAAGTAAACAATCTTATTCCTTTTTTCGTCCGTTGGAAAAGATTTAACAAAAGTTCCAAGTGAAATGGGTTGAAATAATATATGAATATTTATGGTGAAGTCGACTCATTTTGGAACAAAATTATTACTTTTTTTCTTTAGTAGTTGGGGATCACTTGGAAGCTGCATGTGCAGGACCACGCACATTTAACATACTTTCAAAATACCGACAAGCATACAATCCCAAATTATTCAGGTAATGAACAATTATAGAGGAAGCATTAAACGTTAATTTACATTTGAAGTATAAAATGTTTTACCTTTTAGGCGACCTCCGTAAACATTAAAAGAAATACGTGTTATTTTAATGGAACTGTTTATTTTTTTACTCAGCATGACTAGAATTATGCTATTGATTTCTTCAGTGATGTCTTGCCTATATCCCCTCATCGTATGAAACATCGTATTTCTCTTTAAATCTCCCCAGTAGAAATAATCAAGAGGATTTAGACCTGGAGATCAGGGCTGCCATGGAATGTAACCAAAATGCAAAATTAACCAATGTGGAAAAATTCCCTGTTACATGTTAATTGTTACCTTTCTGTGAAGCCCACATTTTAAAATTTAGTAGTCTGTGCTTTTACGTAAATTTTGTTTGGATCTTCAGCATTTAAATTTTTCTGTAGTTCCTCTGTACCATAATTATAGATTCATTGTCAGACGAAAAGTTGTGCAATTTTAGCTCGGTGCTTCTTCATACTGTGCAACATTCTTGAAATTAAATTTTACGAGTCATAAAATCACCCATTGGTAATTATATGTTCAATAGATACAACACTTCAGTAAATTGTAGGCATTTTCATTATTTAAAATTATTTAAAATTTTTAACTTCTCCTAATCCTCTTATTGATATTCTAGTAGGATACGTTGCTAATGCGTTATCTTGTGCCTCCTAATGTTTACTTACATAGCGGTAGTTACGTTTCTATTATTACTCAGCAATGACATATAATGAAAAATTTATTGTTAAACATTTCCATCAAAGATCGTACTTTGCTTGTACAATCTGGGGCGATCTACGATTCTTTTCTATTCATTCAGCTATTTTCCCAATTTCCCATTCAGTTTAGTCCTTTCTGTGATAAAAATATTTCGTAAAATTACTGTGTCGTACGTATATGTTTATAGAAATATTAAACATCCTAATTGAGGATGTTTAAATTATTTGTTCTTGTAAACAACCGACTGACACCAAACGTGTATCATTGAGTATATTATGAATAACCATTTTAAAAAGGATTTTGGTAATAAAACTAACTCTTATGTAACTAATCTTCTCAGTCCGACTTGAAATTATTACATTGTCGCCAAAAAGCTTCTGTGGAATTTAATGTACTTATCTTTGTCTGAAAACATAGTTAATTCTTCGTAAGTTATTTTGTTAATTATTAAGAATTCCTCCAGTAATCTTCAATCCCACTTTTTGTGATTTAAAAAAGTACAGATTTCAAGTAAAAGTGCCTGATTTTGTTGCGAAACAAAACAACATTGTTAGTAGAATTTAAATTTGTTGAGTGCAGTTTATTTTACACTACAGCTGTTTATGCTGGTAAGTATTTCTATGAAATATTTGTAAAATTTTTGAATCCCCTTTAGAAGATATTTGTCATCATTGCTTTGTGAAACGACGCGGTGCTCCGGGCTTGATTTTATTCTCAATGGTGAAATCAAATTTAAAACTCGTTCTATTGTTTTTGCTTTCGTGATCAGACTTTTAATTTCTCTGTTTGTTAAAAAATGTTAGTTTTTAGAATTCATATTGGAGGCAACCACTAAGTGTTCTTACGGACGTAACAATTGTAACGAGGGGATGTTACTTCCCTTCACATGATGCGCAAAATACAATTGCACATTACCATGCAGTCTTTGGAACGACCATGCATTTGGTTCCAGTCATAAATCATGGGAATATCTCGCCAAATTTCCATAGCAAGTGTGATAAGATTTATTCTAACGTTATTCACTTAGCCTCGCAATTATTAGGTGGAAACCACATAAAGGATCATCTCCAACTTTTTTTCTCACCGTGGCTTCTGTAGCAAAACCTTTGGTGACCTCAGAGCGGCGCGTCTCTCAGCCTCTCCATTGTCGCGAGATTTTTTAGAGACGCGTCGTACGCAGCTTCCTCTCCTGGAACTGACTTGAAGAAATCTATCTCTGACCCGTGTACAGGTCTTCCTGTCTCTGCCACTCCAAACTAAAACTGTTTCTGACCTTTACTGATCTTTGTGCATCCTCCGTCCTGATCTCCTCGGTCCAGTACATCCTCCACAGCTCCGGGTTTTGAGCCTCCAGGATGAGGATGTTTCCAGGATAGCAATCTTAGATCGTTAGCGCCTCCGGAGATCTGACGATGACGTCTTCTCTTTCTTGAGCATCTTGTTCACTTTCTCAAAACTGCGCTCAGTTCACACGTCAATTGACGCTGCATGTCACACAAACAGGCCATAATATGCACGGCTTCAAAACCGCTGAAGCGAGAATTCCTTCAATTGGCCGATTTCATTGTCCTGAAAGGACTATCATAGTAATATCAATATTGATTTAATATAACCACACACGCTTGCTTCTGACGACAATTTATGGGTTCAAAACTATGTTGGAAGAGTATTTCATGAGAAGGGGTGAAGATCTTTCTCTGTGTTCGGGATCAAACATCAGCATCATTACACCAATAAAATGGATACTGTTTTGCATTCGTTGGTTCTTTTATTACGTTTAGTTGAATATTATTATAGATTTAGAATAGGTATACTGGGTACTCATTTAATCCTACACTAGAGTTCTTAACATCGTGCGTTAAGCTTATCAGATGGAGGAAAATCCAGAGATTTTAAATTTGAGATTGTATTGTGAATACGTAAGTGTATTCAATTGATTTCGTTACAGCTTTATTTCAATCCTTTTGATTTTGTCGATTGTTGTTGCAAAATCAATTATTTGAATTTGAACCCCAAGTAGTGTACATAGTATAATTCTTCAATCAGAATGAAAACGGCGAGAGAACGAATGAGAGACGCTGCTGACAGCGGCTAGGAAAAAATCAGAGGTGCGTTCATAGAGAAAAATAACGAGCACAAGAAGAATATATATTGCATTTATTTTAGGTTGATACTATAAGTAAAATCTTTTGAATCATTTAGATTGCATTTTGACAGGTATAAGTAATTCAAGGTACAACAAATATAGTTACTTTAGAATACAGTTCTTCGTGTCCAACCTGTGGATACTATAATGGAAAAAGGAGAAAAATCTATGTGCTTAGATTGATTGCTTATGGATGTATCTATGTAAATTTTCTTGGGAATTATGGTCAAAATAACGAAGTTCGTAACTCACATTTATATCCACGCTTATTAGAAACAATTAAACCGTTTTAACTTGGCCGATTTTTTACATAATTGATATAAACTCATAACTTTGAGCATTATTTAACCTAGGATGCTAAGCAGGTGACTTGTTGTTGATTGTACTATTCTGATCTCTTTAAAGTAGCATCACAGCTCAGAAATACGCTAAGAGGCGGTTAAAAAATACACTCGTATTCAAAATGTGGGTTTTAATTCCCCAGAAGGGCCCCTGCGAGACTGCCTTTTTACGACAATCTGAGCACTTTTCATCGAAGACAATTTGTTCGAACGCCAGCGATTGATCAAAACTGTACCACTCTCGCAATGACATATTTTATCGCCTATTACTAACCGCTTTGTCGAGATGAAACAGCGCCGGAAGAAGGATAATTTGAACCACAAAATTGCAGTGGGTGAAACCTCTGTGCCATTGCTCATGTAACCTCTGTGGCGACCATGGTGTAGATGAAGTTCATCTTCCTACCGCAACGCATGACGACCGAATCTGCGTAGCGTCAAAGGTGCGCAAGTGTGTTAGTTCTTACTGATGGCTGCGACACTCGCGCTCCTGAAGCACAAGAACGAGAGCCCTGAACTACGCTACTAACCACTACGTACTACGCTACTAACTTCTCTTACGTGTTAGAAGAGCTCCTTGTCCTCACCTCCGTATTACAGAATCATGCATTCAATTTCATTTGTCCTTTGAGTTCTAAAAATGATGTGTGTTTAAAGTCTCAGTGAGGTTATACAAACCAATCTTTAATATCGTCTTATTGACACTTATCTCTTCTGGTTATATAAAACATACACCACAATTTCGGTTGTAGCTGATTTTTGGTACTTGACTGATGATATTTATGAACAAAAAATGAGGAATATTTTTCCCTAAAAGTCACTAGAAGATACCCTTCCGTACATAACATGAGCATAATTTGGCACCGACAAATCTGTGGTTCACTTCGTTAAAAAGTTATTGCTTGTAACACATTTACATTACTCCTAGTTTAAATAGCGGTCACCAAGCCCATAATCCATAATGATTACACTGAAGTAGCCAGAACCATGAATTAGAGAGTCGTGGGTTTTAAAAATTTGGAATTATTCACCTAGAATGCACAACTCTCGAGTCTCATTCTTATTATTAAGTACCTCGATCGTAACAGAGCATGAGAGATCAGTGAATCGTGCTGTGGTAGTGATTCACGTTTTTTTTATTCGAAATAAATTTTGATTTATTACTTCTCTACTGTTGGTCATGACGAGCATAGGAGTAAGTTAATTTTTTACTACACTTTCGTAAGGGAGATCATTTCAGTTCACCGGCTTTTTAGCTTTTAGATCCTTCACAATGTGCAGAGAGTACAAGAATATCAGAGTGACTGAAATCTATAATATTAAATAAATATTAAAGCAGATATCTACGAAGCCAGCATAAATCTTTTACAAATGATCATCTACTAGCGTTTGTTAGCTACAACAACCTAGTATGAGGAAGAACGAGTTATATCTTCTATTCCATATTCGGAATGTAGAGAATTTTGGTTACGCTTGTTGATACGAAATCGCTTGTTGATTTTGTCGCAATGAGGCAGTCAGTGACGACTCATAAGACCTAATGGTCTGAAATGAACCCTAAGATGGTTTCCAGATTTGCAAAGGCGAGGAGTCATCAGTTGCATCCTCTCCAGCTCCGATCGAAATGTCCCACTTCCTCTTTGGTGAAGGAACAGCCTCCGGCTCAGTTCATCTTGTATCATTTTCAACACTTAACTGCCCAGAATCTCTTTCTGTATAGAACATATTACGAATCACTTGGTGTATATCAAAGATATTTTCTATTACGTATGAGTTTGTTTTCCGCAGCATCACGGCTTTTGCTCTTTAAAGTTCTCATTATTCATAAGATTTCGTGAACGCGCTTTTCCAGGATTGTTTAGGTCAGAGTTCACGCTCAAGTTACTGGGGTGGGTTCGGCGCAAAATTGAGATGAGCCATAGGGTTACGCTGGGTTTCCGAAGGGGTTAAAAAGGGCTTTTGAGGTCACGGTTCAAGGAGGCAGGTGTCACGTTGGGTGTCACGACAGAAGTCACGTTCTCAAGGTTTCTGGAGAGGATGCAGAAGTCGGCAGAGGATGCTGGGCAATCATTGGATGCACCACGTCAGGTGTGCTGCCGAACCTGCGGCCAACCTCACCTCCTCAGAGATCAAGAGGTGAGATGTGCTCTTCTTGCGAAAATCTGGAGCGGCAAGGACTCCGTCTTTACGAGAAATAATTATTAACACGGTGAAGCTGAATAATTCTTTAATGGCATGCTTGAGAGAGGAGTGCTCAAAGGGAAAAACCCCATTTGTATGAGATAATGTTAGCCTAATAAACATAAGAACCATAATCTTCAAGGGCTTTTTAAAGTGTTCTTCCGTCAGACGTCCTACACAGATGTACATTCTGAAATACTGTTCAGTATTACTCGTATTAATATCCTAGTGCAACCGTTCGTATTGCAAGCGTTACTTCTGTTATCCTTTTTTACCATATTACTGATTGAAGTTCATAAAGTTTGAGAACCATCTTCCACTAAAATGCTGATTATCAATTTTAAATGCTACGTGTGTGTAAACTTCAAGTGAAAACTTATATGAATATTAATGTCCTGTAGCAAAAATTTGCACCCAGTGTTTGTACGCGCAGATTGATTCAAACAATTGAAGATAATTGCTTGTATTTCTAATGGTATGAAATCAGACTGTGTTGATTTTCTAAAACAAATCACGTCTTTTGGAATGATAAGCATTTTAAGAAAGCTTTAAGATGCTTATGATTAACAGAACATGGTAATTTTATGCAGCTGTACAAATTAAGAAGTGCCAAGTGATCATTGAGTTAATCAGGGTGGTATGACTTGAGGTAGTGTGGTTATAGTAGAGAACTTACGAATACGCTAAAAATAATAATAATAATATTAATAATTCTAAAGCAAAAGCTTTAGAGAGCTGGATGGAGGTGTGCATTTCGTGAGGGCTGGACTCCAGTTTACGTAGCACAGGGAAGAAGAGGAGAGTGAGGGAGGAAGAGGAGAGTGAGGGAGGAAGAGGAGAGTGAGGGAGGAAGAGGAGAGTGAGGGAGGAAGAGGAGAGTGAGGGAGGATGAGGAGAGTGAGGGAGGAAGAGGAGAGTGAGGGAGGAAGAGGAGGGTTACTCGGGCCAAGGAGCGTTGCAGGAGCTGAAGGATCAGCATCCGGGAAGTTGCCAGATGAAGGAAAAGCAATTTTTCTGTGACCCTGGGTGAGCCGCCACTTCCTTGTAACTCATTAGGGTGAAATGGAAAATTGCTCCAGCCGCTCCCCTGCCATTAACTTTTGGGAACTTTGTTCCATCTCTTCTTATAAATCAAAACAAACTGTTCTGTTTGTTCTTGGAGAGCGAGGGATGTACAGTGTACATTTATTGACTATTCTTAATTTCATCTGAACATGTTCATCTGTATCCTTATTCTACATCAAATTATGGAATCTATGTAACTTCATAAATGCCTTTGATTCAGGAGCCGCTTCCAGACCCTATTAATCTGCTAAATTGGGCTGGATATACTTCTTTTTTCATGACCGTAGTTGTTCCATCACTCATGTTTCCGAGGTCCATTAACTTCATTGATCAATCAATTATATTATTGCATAGCGCAAGGTTAGCACTTGTCTCATATCCAGCTTGTTAAAGCTCAAAAGAGAAGCTTTCAAACTTGCTCGTTTATTCAAGAAAAAACACCGTATTTTGAATTGTATTATACAAGCTTGCTATGACTTTTATATTTGACCACTGTGCGACTTAGTGAAACTGTGCCTCAGGTGTACCTGCCCGTATTTATGCCATGCATTTTTTATTTTGCATTTCAAATTACAATTGTCTACAGCGTTGACGTAGGAAACAGCACTTTAATGTGTGTGGTGGTTGTTTTGCTTGTGTTTACCCGGTACTCAACGCTGCTCTCCAGCTGCAAAACGATGAATTTGAACACAAACATCGAGATATATTACATGCCCCTCTGAATTTAATTTACTTCCTTTAACCTATTAGCTGCATATAAATCTGTTTCGTTTGTGTACCTCTGTCTAAAATTGATTTGAAACAGGAGTATCATTTTTTAAATTAAATCTATGTATTTAAGCCGAATCTATAACTTACGCCTTTCTTACAATCTCAGTAGATATCATGAAATCTTGATGATAAGAATCGGTAGCTTAATTCTCGTTGAAGCTTAGCTCTACACAGTACTTGCTACAAAAGTCAGTGGTTGGTTTAGTACCGACGCTGAGCAGGTCTTTCTCGGTCTGCTGTTGACACTATGTCTTCAATTAATGTATTTGAATTTTACTATGATAATTTCTTGAGTCCTTCACAGTAGCGCGTTTGGACTTCTTTGAAGCGACTGCAGTCCTAGTGCCATGCTCTCGAACCTAATCTTCAAATTCAAGACATTGATTTGCTAAGCTTGAGTGAGCGTAGTTCTTTTTTTAAATTTTCATGAACTTTTGGCGTAATGACATTTACGTATCTGTTGTGATATTAAGATAATTAAAATTGATTTAGCATGTCAGGCTTTTGCATGCATTTATTTAAAAACATTTTGTATATCACCTAGACAAATCATTCGCATGCGTCGTTCAGGTCCGTCCGACCCAGCACAGTCCCACTGCATACCAGCATCCATGAACTTTACTGCCATTTCGACCATAACTCTCCTTCTTGTTGGTCCTCATTTGAGTCATTGCTTTACGGGCCCATCATCCCGTCGCACAAAAAACAAGTCTCCGTTCTGATCACTGACATTCGCCGGCCCAAAATTGGTTTTGATTCTCACTGAAAATTAGTGGGTGTTGCATGGGCGACATGTCACTGGACCGACTGATGGGACCGGTGTCAGCGTAGCTTCGCCAAAAGAGTTTGTTTTTCTATTTGTGGAGTTTCTACCATCTTCATTAGAGGAACACACAGGTGTATTTCAACGAAGCTTACCTGAGTAGTCGATAGTATGATCAGTTCTTTAAAGGCGACCACATCAAAGTATTTATCTACTGAATCCATTTTTATTTAGATTTCTTAAAAATAAATTTTGAATCTCGAGTAACTCTAAAATATTAGTATTTCTTCAGTTACAGCGATTCGGTATTTTACTTGGTAAATGCTAATGTAACTTACACAAGTACTGAAGCGAATGTAGAACTCTTCGAATCGTTCTCGTAAGCAGAATGAGAGACAAATTTTAATTTCTTGTTTTAATGTAATTCTTGATATTTTTTATAGAATATAGTATTCCCTCAAAGTTTATTCGTTAACCACACTTTTTCTGTTCCCGAACAGTGCTATAGAATTCCTGCTCTAAGTGACATATTATTTAGTGTTTGGCTAGTGCTTAGGTCGTGGTAAAATAGAACTTGTTTTTTTTCAAACACTGCCTACAACAATGGTACTCAAGTGGCGGTCTGCGGTCCAAATCCCAACCGCAAAGTGCTATTTTTTGGACCTTTCTACCTCCTCTTGAAAGAAAATTGGCGTTAAAAGCATATTAGAAAATTAGTACTATTGTAATATAATTATAATTAATATTATTATTATAATATAATAGTACTCTCTATTATATTAAAAGAGTACTCACATATTAAGCTAAGACTATCGTCCGGATCTTTGACACGTAGTGATAGAGCCTGCCCTACAATATTTCAAACTTAGCAGCAAATCAAATAATTTATTATTTAATCATAGATTTTGTACGTGACCGCTACAAAGTCTGACACCATTTATAATTCAAGAGCTGTCAATTGAATCTCAGTTTAGAGGCATATTATATGAATCTGATGTCCTTCGAATTATCTAATTAAATATAACTTTTACGCAGCAGTATATAAAGCGTGGAAATGGATATCATACTTCAACAATTACATATAATCTACTACCCTAATGGTAGACACAAGGTTAGTAGATTGTAGGTGAACGATTACTTAGAGGATAATGTGTAATCTACTATCCCTCCATCTACGGCGTTTTTCAAACAAAGTTGCTAGCTGCTTATGTGAGACTGCTACCTACAAGGATGGTGTGTGGGCTCATCCTGTCAATCTTCGTTGATACTCGTACAAGTTGGGGCATTCTTGTCCACTCTCAGGGCACGGCCAAGCTAACCGCGCAGTCTGTGCAGCGCAGTACCATGAATTACCTGAGGACTCGTAGCCGAGTTCTTAATTTCTTATTTCTTCCTCCTAAATGCTGCATTATCGAGCGTGTGGTTTTCTGTTGGTTCCTGTTCTTGATTTTGTCTTTTGTTGATAATATTACTCATTTTTTGTGATGTAAGAATGATATTAATCTTCACTTACAATCATCTCTAGTCCCTACACTGAACACTGCATCTTCGTACGTTGTTAATCTAACAAGCCATAATATTTTTCACTTCTGTTTTAATTCCTACCCTGTAATCTAATCAAACTGCCTTCATCCTCGCATCCTCCACCTCTTTACTGACTTCCACTCTTTGCATCCCCATATTCACTTCAATACTCGGTGTTCTCCTCTCCAGCACTGTTCTTCACATCTTAACTTTGTTGTCCAGTATATTCATTTCAAGCTCCTCTTCTTCGTCAGCTCAAACCTCGTATGCTTCTCTATTCTTCAACGTATTTTCTTTCATCTTTCATCACCTCCTCCCAACATCCACTAGTCGTTCCCCAGACCCCCAGCACCTGTGAGACTAACAACCACCTCCACATCCTCCCCAGCGCCTCTACGTTTGCCGCCCCTCTTCTTACATCCTCATCACCTTCCCACATCCTCTGCCTCATCTCACCTCCCCAGCTACACCCACCAGACTTAATCGAATCACCGGATGCCCCAAATGTCCGTTCAGAATCCGCTTCCTCTGGCCCGATGCGCCTCAGGCAACCAACGTCTTGCAAGACGCTGAGCTCCTCTCCTCAGTGCATCCTCCGCACGACGCCCTCGCCTCTACAGCTCCACACAAACTACGTCTTCTTCTTCTGCTCATGCCTCACAATGTAGCGTATGATGTTAAGAGAAGTACATGCAAGTTTCATAGCATGGGAGACACAAACTAAGTCGTCTTCTTCTCTTTCACAACATTACGTGGTTTTAAGAGGAATATACGTAAATTTCTTTGTATCCAAGACACTAACTGTCTTTCTCTTCTTCTGTTTCACAATGCTACGTATGATTTCAAGCGGAGTACACATAAATTCTGTAAATTCTATAAGATGCATATGCTCATTTTTTTATATGGTTCTCATTTCTTCGTGTAAATGCCAATATACATATATCAAGTACTTCTGTCGGAATTATAAACAAAATTCAAGTACAATATCTCATCTAATGGATTAAACGTGCTCTCCAGTTACTACTACTGACAATGCGCGAGTTTAGCATTCATATTTAAAATATGAAAAAAATGTCGCGAAATTATTTTATTTTACCCAAGAATCTTTTACTTTTGATTTCATTTTTTTGTGTAATGTCAGAGAAAGCAAGGCCGAAGAAAAGTCGAAAGTTTTTAATTGAAATTCAGCCAAACCTTTAATTCGACCTAGTAAATATGGCTAAACTGAATGTGTTTTCCGACTCTATAGAAAAGAAATGACATGCCTGCAGCCTTCTGACTTAATTCTTTATGCTGAATAAATTTTGCGAGAAATTATTTTCTAGTCTAATAATTAATGAACCAGCCTAAATTAAGGCAATTCTTCTCATCTTCTGCTATATTTTACCATCAGTTGAGGCGTCATTAAAAGAATACACTGAGATGGCATGGGTTTCGTTGAGATCTGTAGTCGCTGCAACAGATGCCAAAATAACAAATTTTAGACGAGGTTGACCGCTCAGCTGAAGCAACTCCTTGAAGAAAGACTTTTTCTGCTCTTTCCAATATTCTGCTGATGAAATCCACGGGAAAAGCAGTACTGCTACAGAATCGTGTGTTATTTTCAAATCGGGGCACAGGATGTGCGGTTCGTTAATGCTAAATATTTCCATACTTTGTTTAGTCAGGAATAGCAACAATGACGTTTAAGATTTATCACATCCGTCATTGAGCTAAAAAATATTTTTAGTTATTTTATTTATTCCATAAGCTATGTCAAACTGTAACCGTAATTAACGTTAACAAATTTTTCTTGTACACTTGTAAAAATAATTATTAGATACTATAATCTAGCTTCAGTTAAACAAATGATTGTAATTCCATAACTAATATATCAGGTTTCGATTCAGGAACTAAGATTTCAGGTTCAATTATCAATATCAGATACAATTTACTGAACTGCTACTCTGCAAAAAGTAATTCCTTAGAAATAGTCTTCAAATGCATCTTTTATAACTAAGGTTCGTTTAGGGCTATATCCTGGACATTGTTTTACTTTACCGACCAAGAAATCATTTTTAGTATTCCACAATTACAAAATAAATATGGATTTTTTGTTGGTGCCGACTTCGCGCTATTACAAAACGGTAAGCAGAGCTTTATTTGACTGTCGTGATTAAGCGGAAAAAAATGGTACCGAGATGACCAGGTGCTGACACGGTGACTTGCGAGTGTGCAAGATTCGAACTGGGTTCGTGAAGTGTGTTAAGAAAAACTCAGATCACGACCATACGTCATTTTCGCACTTGCCGTCGAGTAAAGAAAAACAAAATCCCGTACAGTAATTAGAATTCCTTTCTTTAAAGGCTCGTCTCCATAACGGTCTAAGATGGACTCTAGGTTAATGAGTATTCTGGCGGCCTCAGAAAGTTACGGTGGCAGAGACTTGACGTTCTTTTTATCAGTTCAAACAATCCCAACATTACTATCGCTGTACTGTACGCAAATTTATGAGATTCATACCGTTGTCTGAATTTTTCTTAGTTCTTTCAGACATGGAACGTATTATATGACTTAATAGCATGTAATACACCCTAATAGATTTGGAAATATGTGTTAGTTTTATTACCTTATTTTTATTTTATGTTCTATAATATAGACCATATTCTACATAGTTCAATCGCTTTTTCCCTCCGATATTTTAGCTTGATCGTTGTCAACGAAAAATTTTCCAGTAAACCTAATCAGTTTAATGATCAATAGTGCAGCTCAGATGCTGCTGAGCCCGTATCAAACAAAGGGCTTCGGTGTGTTATTTGTCTCTTGAAATTACAGGTTAAAATCAGCTTCCAGCATATAAAGATATATTTTTAAGAAGTATTTTTTTCTTTCTCATATCACAATTTGTTTGCTTTGATGAACTTAAAATACAAAAGAGCTGTCGCCTTAACGTCTGAATATGCCTTGCACTGTAAACTTTTGATGTACTTTTCTTTCGAGCTTGATTTATTAAGGTGCTGGGGACACTAATTCCTCTAATTAGGGAAATAGTAGATGAGGAAGTACGCTCTCCAACCAATCATGCGAGCCACCGAGCGACCTTTTCTTATTGTCGTCTAGGAAATATACATCTCGGTGTTTCACAGCAATTATCAGAACGCCGTTACCAACGTCAACTTTCCTGTCATTTCACCTTCAGAAAATTTATGCTTCTATAATTTTGGGGGGAATTTTCCGTATTGCATGCTGGTTCCGCTATTCTTTTGTGATATTAATGTCTCAAATTCTATTGGTAGAGATTTCAACTGAAGTTTTTCTATGAAATCGATGTGCATACTTCTAATCACTTTCTCTGTGTTGACATACGAGAGACTGCGTAACTAAATTTCTCCTCTATACAATAACCTTGCATAATAGCCTATTAATCTGGCTATTGTTCTAGACCTTGTTTTTGTGGAAAAATCATAAAGGCGGCAATCGCCCAATTCCCTGGTGGCGTTCGTACATGTTCGCGTGATGGTCAGAGGGCCGAGATGACAGCGTCTTTGCCCCACTCATTTCACAATATCCTGTGTACGCGCAATTTATTTTAGTTCTCTACGGGTCCTCATGAGGAATGTGGAGCTCGAGGCTATGCGGTACTGCTGGGCTGACCCTCCATCACCGGTTGGGGCAATCCAGAACTCATGACTTCAGAAAATCTTTCTTTGAATGGGGCACGGGAAGGATACACGGCTTGGGAAAGGATGCTCCGCATTAACATACCGACGGGTGCGAGCACGATTTTTCCTGACGGATTTGTGGATGCGTCCAGCAGTAGTAGAAAAGAGGTAGAAAACGGGGGCGTTAAAACGTGGCTAAATTAAACGTGGTTTATGCAGTTGTGTGCATCCAGTACGATCCATTAACATGAAGTGATCTGTCAGAAATGAAAAAACTTATGAGCTCTTTGTGAAAAATTAGGAAATAGATTCATACTGTGTGGTATGTAACTTTATTTTAAAGGTGAAAAATTTGTTAAATATTATTAATACCTACACCTAATTTTGATATTTTTGGAGTAAGTCCACGTTCCAAAAAGGACTATTTGTATTTAACACAGTTGCTTATATCAATGTTCTGCGGCTATTCGTTTAGTGACCTTTGAGCACCTGTCATTACATTTTATAATGGTCAATATTATTCTTTAAAAATATTCCTATATTCCTGCGCTCAAGTGTTGAACTGTGCACATCATTGTTCACACAAATCACATGTTTTATGTTTTTTTGTGTAGCTACGTTTTCACAAAATTTTACCTGTTGATTCTCATCTTTCAGAGGAGTAATACAATTCGACTACATTTCAGTGTAGCTGCAGCGTCTCCAATAAAAAAAATTCTACCTTTGGTTGCTACAAAAGTCTCTATGCTTGCTCTTTGCATCAACCAATCAAGCCCATAGGGATCTACATCTTGTGGTCAATTTTCTGTAGATGGTGTTGTATGGAGCAAATGGTGTTTCAATTTTGGTTACTCTAGTAGATCTGGAGCTAGACATCTACTAGCATCTCTGGAAAAGGTCGGATGTGCGTCATTAACATTCCATCCCACAGACACCGACAGCGTCTTTGTTGTACCAGAGACATCCTCAGTTAACTTAGGTCTTTTGCAATGTTTTATGAAGCGCTCGTAAATTTCTCGAGCGAAGGAATGAATGAGAAGGATTTTGATTGATGAATGGCGAGTCACGACCAGAAAGTTTCTGATTTAAGAATTTCTTAGTTCCATAAGTCCAAATAAATATAGCAAGCTTTAAGTGACATCTTTAGCGTGGAAAACATATAAGAATTGGCAGCTGGTGTTGTGGGATGAGTAACCTTGAATTAGAAATTGTAGAACCTATTATGTTCATTTTTTGATGCGCTTCAATGGCGACAGAATCTACGGCGATTCACCCAACTAATTTTAGCTTGAACGTTTTTGTGGATTGTCATTCAAATCTCTTGAGATCACGAGGGAGTTAGTACTACACGAACAAATTAAGTATGCATCAGTTTCATTACATTTCATTAATAAACTTCAGCATACTTCGGAGTAAGCGTGATGACTTTTCAACTTGCTTAATTACGGTCCTACATAAACGCGCATAATTTCATACTTAGCTTAGTATAGATTTTAATAACATCGTGTGTCGGTTGTATTACAAAGAGAGCTCCCATTACCTTGCATGCATCGTGCAAGAGTAGCATTTCTCACATCAGCATCATCAGAACCTACAGTTACATGACTTTTTGCACTAAAATCAACACCGGTTGTATTGCTGTTAATTTTATCATCAGTTTAAGTGATGCACGTACAAACAAGAATACTTGGCCATAATGTGGTTTGTCGTAACTTGGTAAGGTTGTTGTTACGGGCTCACAACATAAGCCATGTAAATATGTTTTCTATAGTGAGTCCGCTGCAAACTTAAACGTGTAAATTGGGCCAGCCTCATCACGCTTGAAGCCTAAAAACGGTCCTAGAGGAACACAGATGTTGATGTTAAATAGTTTCAATTCCATTAAGATGAACATTTTTTGCCAGCAATACCTTTGTTCTTTGGGAAATATTTTTTCACCCAGTCTTATGGTGTGGAAGAAACTCCAATTTTCTAATAGTATTTAAATGTTTCGTTTCATATAGACGGGTGAGTTATTTCAAATCACTGCCGACTCGTGGTGAATGTTTTAACATTGATGGATGTGTCATTTTGGATGGAGAACAAGTGAAGCATTAGGTCTTGTTTTATAAATTATTGAATCTGGTTTTCACACAATAGGAAATAGGAGTGAGCCGTTGATTACAACTGCATTGCAATATTGTTACGCAGGACTGGCGGTGAGTGATAAATTCAAGCCTCTGACTCACTGGTGATGTTCTGACTAGGTTGTGTGTTGTGCAGCAGCTCCTCTGCAGCATTGGTACTCTTATGACGTTGTTGGTGTCCAGTGTGTGGTACTCTAATGACGTTGTTGGTGTCCAGTGTGTGGTACTCTTATGACGTTGTTGGTGTCCAGTGTGTGGTACTCTTATGGCGTTGTTGGTGTCCAGTGTGTGGTACTCTTATGACGTTGTTGGTGTCCAGTGTGTGGTACTCTTATGACGTTGTTGGTGTCCAGTGTGTGGTACTCTTATGACGTTGTTGGTGTCCAGTGTGTACTGCAATGCATCAGTGGTTCTCGTAATGATTCGTTCATCAATAAAGCAAAGTTTCATTTTTAATCATTTTTCTAAATAATTTCTTTACATTCTACTTAGCGCAAAAAGTGAATACTATGATACCTCACCCATGGAAAGTTGAATTATATTGGCTATTTTAATTCAAACGCTTCCAATTATTTTAAATATTATCATTTTGAAAACACCATTGACAATTTTTCAAATTATTTACACTAGGGCTTTTTCAATGTGCATGACTGAAAGGAGCTCGCCTGAAATAACTGGAAATATTTTTCGATATTGTAAGACTTATTTTATTTCTTGTACAGTTTGAATATTTGCCTAATTTCATAACAAGAATTTAGTCGAGTACTTACCTCAGTCAAAAAATTGTTTTAGACACAGTCGAATGGTGAGCTTAGATTCAGAATGACACGGAAAGAAGAACGAATTTTACTACAATATTTAATTTTATCTTACAGTTTTCATTACCATTGTCATCAAAGTCATGATAGCTAGTGGCCTCCCATTCTTGGGTTATTGGACTCCAGACATTTCAATATCGCCCTTGATCTCTCTGTAAAACCATTGAAGCGTGTTGTGATCCTCATCCCTAGTTCCAGGCTTCCTGAGCTCAGCGTTCACTTCCTCGCAACCTCACGTTTTTCTTGCATCCAGGCTTGCAGTCGTATGAAGACGTTGTGGGAAAATCCCTTCGGCCGGCGGAAGGATGCCCTTAACAGGACGCAATTTTGGCTTTGTTCATCTTTGACCGGCAGCCATAAGCTAAAACGGCGGGATATTTGAATGTTTTGTCCGTTATTTTGAAGTCATCTTTGACCGGTAGCCATAAGCTAAAATGGCGGGATATTTGAATGTTTTGTCCGTTATTTTGAAGTCATCTTTGACCGGTAGCCATAAGCTAAAACAGCACGATATTTGATTGCTTTATCCGTTATTTTGAAGTCATCTTTGAACGGCCGCCATGCGCTAAAACGGCGGGCATTTGAATGTTTTGGTCTATACCAGTGTTTCTCAAAGTGGTCCGTACCGCCCCTCTGGAGGCGTTGAGGAAATGCAAGGGGGCGGTAGGAGGATACGCCTTGAATGGGGGCGTATATTACTGTATAGTATACAGTAATATAATCATTAGAGGGCAGTGAGAAATCAAAGTGTCCTAGTGATTGAAAAAACTTTGAGAAACACTGGTCTATACTTTAACGTTATCATTGATTAACCACTGACTATATGACCGCTAAAAGCCTATCTAAGTAATTATTCTAATGCCGATATAAACATTTTGAAGTGAAATGACCCTCCACGTTGTTTTAAATTCTTTTCCGTACTGAAAATGCCTGTTATTTTCAAAAATCATTCTTCGACTTGAAACGCCTTACTGTGCATAAGCAGCCTTATCGTGTACACGAGAACTTATCGTGCACACGAGGCCTTATCATGCACACGAGGCCTTATCGTGCACACGAGGCCTTATCGTGCACACGAGGCCTTATCGTGCACACGAGGCCTTATCGTGCACACGAGGCCTTATCGTGCACACGAGGCCTTATCGTGCACACGAGGTCTTATCGTGCACACGAGGCCTTATCGTGCACACGAGGCCTTACTATGTACCAGATACCTAACCGTGCACAAGATGCCTTGTAGTGCACAAGAGACATAGCGTACATGAAGCCTTATCGGGCACAAGGTACCTTATCGCACCCAAAATGCCCAAACACCGAATCCTGCTGGAGATGTCTATCACATATGACACTTTCTCGTGTTTGCTTAATATTTTGATTCAGAGTTGTACCCCAACACTTAATACGTTGAGGAAGTGTTGCAGAACGTAGCGAGAAACGGGGACTAGCCCGATAGGTTGTGGGCATCGGAGGACTGAACTAACTCATAGTCATTTCTCTTTTAGTCGCAGTGTCTTGCACACCGATCAAGTT
Organism: Trinorchestia longiramus; assembly: GCA_006783055.1. NCBI lineage: Eukaryota > Metazoa > Arthropoda > Malacostraca > Amphipoda > Talitridae > Trinorchestia > Trinorchestia longiramus. The sequence continues at coordinate 53,977 of VCRD01000659.1, read as the reverse complement.
CAGCCAAAGTTGTGCATATGTCGAGTGCGTGAACGGGAAAACACATAAAAAATTATTGAGAGTAATGAGGTACAATTGAGTTCTTTTACTGTTGAGGAAATAGCGTCTTGACAGGCCCGATGGCTCACTTGGCGGATATTGACCAAGACAAGGCGTGGGAGACCATAGAATCTGCTAGTGAGCTGACCACCTACGACGCACTGCAGTGGCGGCAAATGCAGGTCAATTGTGGCGCGAAATGAGTGCAGTTGTGGCGGGGAAATGCAGTGCAGTAGCGGCGGGTGTACCAGTTGTGGCGGGGAAATGCAGTGCAGTAGCGGCGGGTGTACCAGTTGTGGCGGGGAAATGCAGTGCAGTAGCGGCGGGTGTACCAGTTGTGGCGAGTTTACATTTCATGCGTGAAGGAAATGCATGATAGTTGCGACGAAAGTCCTCGTCAGTTGTGTAGGCAAATGCATAACGAGTGCGATTATTATTTACAGCAGTTGTAAGTAGAAAAATGTGGCAAACTAGGATGGAAAATAATACCAGAAAATACTTACTCTATAGTGTCATAAAATGAATACGTTTTAATAGTAAATAGAAATGTTGAGTAGTTATGGTGTAAAATTAAAGTCTTTTCAAAATGTGGGCTAGCGTTGATAGGAAATAAATGCATTTGTGTATGAGATACTAAGATAATGCGTGGAATTTGTAAGAATAAAATGAAGTTAAAGATTGATCTGTTACAGTTGGAAACACAAAGAAAAAACTACTGTTCCTTTACAGATACTTTTGGGAAATACCTCCAAATTTTGCCAGTAACTGCATGGATGTAGTAAGAAACGTGCGGCAGTTAAAGACAAAAACATCAGCGTGGCAGTGAGCAAGCACTTGTAAAATACTAATGTAATGGATTCAATGTAGATCAGTTTAGTGATCTATTTAGAGTTGGTAATCGTGACTATCAGGTCATGGTGTCTCAGCTAGCAATGTTAAATACAGTGGAGCACCTGCCTAGCTTATTCTAGCTCAGTTAAGATGTACTTCAGTTTGTGGGTTGAACCTATTGGGTTGAAAGTGTAAATGTGTCAAATAAATGACAAAATCTAATCTCCAAAAATAAACTGATATACTTAATTTATAAACATATTATGGGAGAAGCTAAAGAATATTTCTTGTACCACAGATATTGAAAAAAAATATTCTGGGTCTTTTATCCATTGAAGTTCGTGACCAATTAAATTTCACTTGTGAAATATTTTATTGATCTGCTGCACTGCTAAAACAAAAATGAACTAACAACCATGAGAAATAAAATTTTATTTTCTGTACGGTCTCATCATGAAAGTATTAGATTGGCATGCATGAAACCTTGCAATTGGACGGTAAACGATGAAATGTTTCAGAAGTATTAGAAAACTTATTTATTCAATCGCAGTGTGATTCGTGTTCATATACAAACTTTTCCAACGTTTATTTAAGTCATATATTTTATCTTGGAAATTTTTTCAGTCATTGATTTGACAAGCTTTCCGAAATCCATTAACGACTTCTACTAGATATGAAAGTGTCTTATTGCACATAAGAAGCTTGAAGCACATAACTCAGCGATGATCAATACGACAGATATCAGAAGAATACGGAATATATTGTAAAATTGCATAATTCAAGCTTGGTAATTTTTGAACAATTTCTTAGGAAGTATGAGGACTTGCTTTATTGTAAAGCAAAATTGGGTCCTCTTTATTCCGTAGTCGTGGTAGTTTCATTTTAAAATTTTCGTGCGTGCAATCAATTTATGGCTATTATGATGTTCTTATTACCTTTTTAACCTTGTTGAACAAAAGAATAATACAACAGAAAAACTGAAATAACAATCAGTTAAAAATAGGACGTTTTTTCGTGTGTTTTAACCAGATATTACGCATTCTCTTCCAGTGCTGTGGTCACAGTCTTTCGTTCACTCTCAATTGAAATTAGAATCCATGCCCTTCAGTGAGGTTTGGGGGATAAAGTTCTTCTCATAAAACATCCGGCTCTGGAACATATATTTCCATGTTTTACGTTTTCAAACATATCCTTGAGAGCCCCATTGGTTCCCACGAAAGTCCCCCCTGTGAGAATTAGCAGTGTTTGCACAAACATTACATAAAAGGATGTTCTCCCTTTCCTCGGTCGTGCCTTGATCCTGGTACTTTACGTTATTTCAGGGTTTATGCTCACAAAAGTTGGCTAAATAATTTTCGTCCTCGGGTTTCCATGCAGTTTGAATCTACCATATACTCTAATTTTTCTCTGCACAACCTGTGATATTTTTACCTTTAAAAAAATATTCTGTCACATGTATATATTTGCCGAGAACGACACCCTAACACCTCGTTCACAGAAGCCGTCAGTGAAGGTGTGTTCAGCTCGAGTTGAGCATGGGAATGAGTTGAGTAGGAGGGAGGCGTGGGTGCGAGAGACGGACGAGGTGTTAAAGAGCGTTCCGATGCTAATGCGCGCACTACTGAGCCGGCGTATGAGCTGTAAGAGGATCATGTGCTTACGAGGTGTCATCACCGGCTTCCAAATGCGCTGCTTTTCTTCTCACGAATACCCTTATTCCTGATGCATCTTTTGTCCGTAAAAAGTGTACTTGATGTAAGCACAGAATTTAATAATGAAGATCATTGATTTTTCCTAAACTTCATTTGTTATTCCTTCTTAACTAAGTTATGGCTTGCTTTTTTTTAATTTACTGAGTTTTTCAAAACTTGTCACGATGGTATAATCAAAACCTACAAAATTTCACACAGGGAAAATGTTTTCTGAAATGAAACAACTAAAAAAGATCATTTTATTTTCAAAAATATTATTTTACCGTGGACAAAGCTTTTAGCTTTTGAAAACATTCACGTACTAACAAGCCTTAACAGATTCATTCTTAAGGGTCTCGCAGCATCGATCATCCAAGCTTCTTTGGGACTTCGTGTCCCTCAGAAATCGCCTGCGAAATCTCCGTTATCTGATAGTGTCAGCCCGCGTTACAGTACTTGTATGTCTTTGCGTTCCTTAAGGGGGCTATTAATTTCACATTACAGTCATTTCTAATTCAAGTAGGAACCCATTAACTACAATTAATATTTGAACATCAGGGTATATTTTTTGAGGACAACAGACATCGGCATGTAATGTGACTGGTAAATTTGTTTTGTTGTTCACTTGCTCTCTTGTGTGGTGGTGATTATGAAACGAATTAAAAGATTATTAAATGAATCATTTTTACTATACTTGTTTTCATTCTATTTGAGAATTTTTTCTATCATCATTAAGGTCCACAGTTTCAAAGATATGAGCTAAATGAACTTTCGTTCCTTATTCTTTCGTCTCAAACGCAACCTTTTTACCAACGCCGAACACGTTTATTTCTCTGTTTTCCTTATTAGTTTTTCTGAGGCAACAAATTCCACAAATTCTGGAGGAATTTTGTGTGTCAGTTAAACGAGTTGCCGGGCGTGCAAGACGAACCTGTCGACAGCAGCGAGCGACGCTGAGGCTACGAGGGTCTCAGGAGGGTCTTGAGACTCATGTCACCATCTTTTCGGCTTAGGAAATAATAAAATACGCTCTGATGTTACTTTTCTACCTCATGATAGTGGTCTTTTAAGGTCATTGTAGATTCTAATTCGTATTTCCACCATTTTCCCACAAGTGATATCGATAATGCAATCCCCTTAAGATATGAAGAATATTCTTCGGATTTGCAATGTAAGTTTTCTATTCATCAATCCCCGAGTGATACTATTACACAACTGACTATAGCAAATATTACTAACAATGAGTTATATGTGTATACAGATTGAAAAGTGAATGACGTGAGCAATCACTCTTTTCTTATGTTGTCTTGATCATGAACGTTTGGAGAAAACTGCACCATACACGAATTGAAGTATGTTCTTCGCTCTCCATAAAACACGATAGTCAGTGCGTACGGGGGTAAAATCGAGAGAGCTCTCGTGTAAGGCTGTGGACAAGACCATCTTTTGTGCGGACGTTTGATCAGGTGCTCGTCATCCGGAGCAGTCAATCGTATACGCTGAGGAGTCTTGTAGGAATGTGGTCACTTAATTGAGCACATGGCGAGCGCATCTGTCCCTGTCACTTTCTGTACAAATCTAAGCGTACAAGACCTGTTTGGATGAGGCTGGGCCTAGTCACGGATTCGTGGAAACTGTGTGTCCAAATGTGCTATTCATCTCCAGTCCAAATGATTGTTTGCTTCATGTGTACATCATTGTGTAGTGTTGTTTGAATCCAGGTAACATTAAGACCTATGAGGATTTGCAAGAATGAAGTTCAAACAAATGGTCAATAAGGTAAAATGTTAATTTTAGCAGCTCTTCAACACAAAAAAATACTTTAATTAGCTAGACCTACATTATTTTGATGACCCTGTAGATTAAACAAATTTATTATGGAGAATATTGATGACACATCTTCAGTAAATTTATCTTATACTCGGTAGTTATTCAACTTTTGAATCACATAAGATTTGTGTACTTCAGACATTCCATTAATGATGAAGACGTATTGTTGAATGAGACCTTAAAAATGGCTACTCCTTAAAAGAAGAAAAAACAATAGAAAAAACATTCATTCAAATAGCAATAATCGTAAATATCTAGAGTTTTCCATTCAAACACTTTTTAAGCAGAGAAAATATTGTACTAACAATTGTCAATTTGAAAGCACATACATTCTCATGCCCCATGTATTTCGAGAGCTCTACTCGTGACGAAATCTGCTCGACCGTGATAGTTGGTGTGATTCAAATTTTGCTGAAATGGTGCAACTATATTAAAATATTCTTTTATCTTACCACTAAAAATTTTAAAATATAAAAGAAAGGATTAATAATCACTAAATATTCCTGCTTGTAACATCACACCCCACGACAAACGAATATTCCATTTCTACAAACTTGTGCTGTGTTTTTTTCTTTGCTGAGGCATTTCTCGGTAGCATTAGCACATGAGCTCATCCGAGTGTGTCCCTCCTGCACGTAACCGCTCCTTGTTTGGCCATGTGGAAGCAATAGGAGACCTGTTCCTCATCCACATCCTTTGTTTCTGTTCAACCGTCTCTGGCTACCGCCTCTACACTTCATCTGCATACCAAGACTTTTTGCTTGCTCCGGGTAGCTTCAAGTCTCTAATTGTTGTAGAGATGAAATGGTGTGCTAGGATAAACTGAGCCACTTTTGGCACCTGTCCTGCAGCGCAAGATGCTGCTGGGGTCTCTCGTGAGAACCACAGAGATGGAGTTGACGAAATCTTACGAAAACAGTGCGTTAATCAGGCATCGAAAGAAGCGTTAACCAGAGGTAAATGATCATGAACTTGAATCAGGTATGAGCTGAGTGTAGGTCGTAGAACTATCCTGAACTTTTGATGGTCATTCCCTTCTGAAACCTCATTGAAAACAATTAACTATCATACCAATACTCGTACTATTATTTATATTTCTCTCTTGATAGCAGCATTTAAAGCTGTACACAAAATTCGTCGGTTTACCATATCCTCATATTCAGCATTATTATGGTTTAGTTTTTCATCGTTCAAGGTGACCAATACTATTGCTGAAACATGTTTTGAACATATTTTGAAATGCTACGGTTGTAAAATTGTATTTAATTTCATTCTGACTAATTTACTGAATATTAAGAGGCATGCAGTAATGCAGTGCTCAGGCATTGCCTAAATGATTACCTTTTTCTTTTATTTCTTAGACTTTGAGAAAAAATTTGAGCTGATTTCATCCTTAGAAACTCAGCGTTACCGTTAATACTTTTTCCCTCACCTGAGCTTCCTGGCTTCGTTTTCCTGGCTTTGTTTTCTTTTGACCGCGCTTCTTCTGGAATTTGCCTACTCACAACTGCCTCTTGTTCCTTCTTCTTTGTTTATTCGTGGAGCGCATGTGGAGCGCTATGAAGCAGTCTTCAACGGTCAGCCACTCAGCTTTTTCTTGTAATTCCCAGTACACATTACGTAATTTTTGATGCATGGTAGTTCAAAATCCTTATCGCTACAGAGGGAGGATTGCACTTCGGGTTCTCACTCACTCAGTGCACAGGAAAGTTTTCGTGTTGGACATTTTTATGTCCTGTCAACGTGATATCCTAATCTTGTAATATTAGTAGTTCAGTGTGTGCCCTTGCTAAAATTCATCAATATGGTATGCATTTCGACTATCATATATAGATAAAACTAGAATTTCAGCTATTTCCAAGTCAACAAACTCGATTTGTCATAATTTTCATGGCATAACTAAAAAATTAAGTGCTTACTCTTTTAGAGTGCATGTGGTGTCTCGTTTACTGAATAGGTTAGCCAAGTGTTAAAAAGTGCTTGCTTTAGTTGCACTGGCATATATGAATGTAAGTATATATGGAATAATTATTTGTAATTCTAAAAGAGTTGCTCTGCATCTGCTAACTGGATCCCATTTCTTTATGTACCTGATTTAAGGTGAAGAGATACATTTGATGGTCTACATTTTTACTGCGAAATCATATAAAAGTTCTTATATTGAATGAAATTTTTCTCTACATTCTGCCTCACCTACGAGCTGTAACCGTACACCGATTACGCATTTATTAATTTATAGGTTTGATACTTATGAGTGCTCAAAACTATTGAAAGCCAAAGAATGCTTGTTAAATTTACCTATTGCTGAGTGCAGTTTCATTAATTTTAGTGGATAAGTCGGAAGTAAAATTTAGCTACACGATCAATTTTTACCAGCTAATTATCTTATTAGTTTGTCACGATCTCGAAGCCTTCGCTGTTATCGGGCGCGTGTGCTTGAGACGACATATTTAATCTCAAGCTTAAAACGGACAGGCACTCATACTATAACACAGTCAATACTTGATAACGAAAACATTGTTTTACATGCGTTCCTTTGGAGCATAGCGCTACATTTGCTCTGGCGCCGAAGATTTGTTCGGGAGTCTCTGGCATGTTTTTTATATACTCGTTAGTTCTTGTTTAGCGCGATTGGTACCGTGTCAAGTGAAGCGAAACATAGCATGAATTATTCATGTTTCCTCATACGGTGAACTCATCTTCTGTGTCTGCCCTTTTGTGGCATCGATGCCGGTGAAGTCCATCTCCAGCGCTTCCTACACCAAAGGTATTCTGCCAGCGGCAACACCTTATGATGCCGTAACGTTGATAACGCTTTGCCTCACTGTGTTCTGGTTTGTTCTGAGTGGGCTGTTTTACCGGCTGTCGGAATTAATGGCTGGATGCCCAATGCGGGAATTAATTCAACTTCTATTGTTGGTTTTAAACAAATATTTTATCGCCTGTGAATGTTATAGTAAATGATGCGATTCTAGTTAAGGATTTTTCATAAATTTTCCTAAACAAAAATTTCTTAGTTCAAGTATATCTATGAACAACACATACTGAAGTTAAAAAATATTATTTCTTAACAAGTCTGCAATGGGCCACACGCAGCTAAACGTGAAGTTTCGGAACAAATTTCTAGTGCCTAGGCAAGTGAATTCCACGTCTAGGAAACCGCAATAATTTCAAGTGACTTTGAAACAGTTTTATTTTTATATTTTCTCACACTCTTCTCAGGATTTGGAGAAGAAATTTTCCATTCTACGTTATAAATTTAGCGCTTGTTGGGGGAAATGTAGGATTCATAAGTCCCTTCTTTGGAGTTATGCTGATAGTGTACGTACTGGTGAATATATCTTGAAGATACACTCAAACCCCATTATTATCACTATCAATACCTGCATTATTTACAACTTGTAGTGCTTTTCTGAGAATTTAATTATATTCAGTATTGCACCATCATGTTCTTAATTTTCATTGACATTTTCCGACATACATAAATTTTAAATCCTGAATTATGACTTTAATTACGGCAAATCATTACGGTAAATCATCATTGCGCATCTGTCACGCCACACAGCCATAGCAGAATCAGCAACTCGTGATGATGGAGTATTGTGGGTGTCGTGGTGTTTACAAATTTTCGGTTAACATGCCTCAACGCCAATTTTTTAAGCAGTTGGGAAGTAGATAGAAAACTAAGATGGTATGGAAAATTTACAAACTTTTAAAATATTCTAAAACATTCTAAATATTCTAAAACTTTTTTCTGTGGGTCATGTCTCACTTGACAAATCAGGAAACATAGCACATACCAGTGTGATGTAGCAGTGAAAGTTTTCAACGTTTTATTTTCCTCTTTTCTACTTTTCGTTTTTCGTTGGAGACATCGGCGCATTTCGCAATCGAGTGTCTTGGTTTCTGTCTCCATTTTTTCCTTCCCATTATCGCATCTTCTCGTCCAGATGATTGCGCTACCTCGTTTTGTACACTGCAGCAAGCTGTCCCAACCGATATACTGATGTTTTGCTTTCCTGTAACGCCCTTTCATGAAAATCTTCCCCTAGTTCCACAGTAATGATCGTCTTCATTGGCTGCAATGTAATGAAGCTATGGATAAAAAATATTTAGAGTCACGAAGAGGGTGAATGATTATATCTACCTTACAACTTGCTTGTCAATATTTTATCGCTTAGTTTGCATCATTCATTATATGTAGTTTACCCGAAAGAAATACATCCACTCTACTTGTAGATTTTTCCATTCGACTAACATGGACAACCATTATAGATTTACAGCTAGGAGTCTATGTACTGTTTAGTTCCCAGTATTTCAGTTAGAAGTCTTGTGTATGATTTTTGTGCATATTCACTTGTATTTTTGTATAGAATAAAACAGAAGAAACGAGCCGTTTGGCCATTCTTGGGTTGCTATCCAAGTCCCATGCCAACATTTTCATTTTATCTCAGCATGTACGAATTCAATGCAGACTTATTCTAACAATAGTTATAATTTACTATGGGCAAAATTAGAATGAATTTAGTCTGATAGACGTTTGGAAAAAACGTATTCGTCAGGAGTTACGTTTAAGTACTAATATGAAAATCATTCTAATTAAACTAACTCATTCTTGATTCAGCGACATACATCGTGTTCTAAAATGTTTGTCATTGTTGGTTCCTTCTCGAAGGACGTTTGGTACAAGATAAACACGACTTGATCAAGTGTGGGAGGATATCGTCTTTTCCTGTTGCCCAACACCTTTTCCTCGAACGGTTACTGCAGCGAGAAGCGGAAACATTTTTTTCATTTAAAAGACCACACATTGGTAGGTCCCTTCACAGTCACACGCAGCTCTTCCTGTGACGATGCAGTCTCTAATGTCTCCATCCGATGAAATGAGACGCTAAAACATTTTTCCATTTCCTGAGAACTTCTCTAACCATATTTTTTGAATGAAGGTTGTGTTTCATTCACACACAAATTTTGAGGAAATAGTTTCAGAATCAATATTCCAGAAACTCGCCTGAGGGTGCTAAGTATAGGATTTTTTAGTGTGCCTTGCATTGTAGGAATCTCTGTACATGGGGAGGCATCATGAACTAGTTTTGTCGAGTCTGTCTTCATGATTTTATGCGTTCAGCAGCAGCTGGAAGAGGAGTGCTTTCTAGCCAGAATTTCCTACCTTTATTCATTATTAGAGAAACATTCGATGTTGTAGGCAATTTTCTTAAAAGTATGTACATCCACCACCATGTTTTTCATTTAATTTCCATTTTCCTTCTTCTTTCTTCCCTTAACGGGTGGGAGGAAAATCGTTAAAGGACTGTTTTTTATCATTCATTTTTCAATTTAGCATCTTTTTCAGACTTATAGTGGCCATGTTCGTGTACCTTTGCATTAATCAATCCCTGAACACTTTTGATAATTGAATGCTCCTTCTGGTCGGAAATAGTTAGTACACACAATTTTTGACAGTGATTAGAAACAGGTGGTGCACAGGGAAAATAGGCTGAATATTTAACTCATGCATTCCGGAATATTTTTCCGACTGTGCTCAAACTGTTTCTAACCAACGGAAGTACAGGATTATGAATTATGAAAAGTTTTAAAAGATTTACAATAATTATGTAATTATAAATCACCATGCTCGTATAATACATTCAATACGATAGTGTATTCGATAGGATAATAATCGTTTCGAATGTACAACTTAAAATTCCAATGATACGAGTACAAGAGGAAATACCCATGAATTGTTCCTTAGGGGCTTTTCCAAGGACGTGGAGTATCATGTAAAATACTGCTTGTAAATAGTCGGTCTCACGCTTATTTTCGCCATCCTACTTAGTCAGAACTGTTCGTGAGGAGCATTTACTCATGACAAGATTCTTCAGCCTCGATGCCTGCTGTGCAGCCTGGTTCCTGCCGAGACGCTTATCACCTCACCTAATTACTGTATTAATTAAATATAGTTTTATTGTGTCATTCTGAGTGTCTCGCGAATCCTACCAGCACTGTTAGATTCACTATGAAATATATTTTATTTATACCCCTGTACTTTACAGCATTTTGAAAATCCTGTTACAGATGTTGAGGAGAAAACCTCAGTTCACTCCACATGTACTCTGATATTTTTAACGTATTTGCTAGGTTGTGCTGAATAGCGATTTCGATGACACCTTTTAAGAGAGCATCAACGTTACGGACTGTTGAAGCTCTGACACTTTACACAACTGACACGCGCCCTGTACGATGTACGCGTGAATCAAGCAGCTATTGTATAAAAAAACTGGTGTCATGTAAGTCACTTGATTGAAAAAATGTGTCAATGTTAAGAAAAATTGCTGCAAATTTCGTAGCAACACTCTACGATACATTGAGCTCGTCTATCATAGCCTCTTGATTGTTTGCATAATTATATTGTTGATACGAGAATGGAAATATTATACAATGAATTCCATTCGATGAAATTGATTATGAATTTCTTTTCTTAAGGAAGATCTCCATGTATAGAAAACTTGCAGCTAATTTGGGTCTGCAAATCACTCGTTAAATTGTTCCTTCTGACGAGAAGGTCTTCGTGTCATCCCTTTCACTCATCGTGATGGCCTGCCTAGCTTGCGATTCCAATATCATTCTATTTGTTTAGTGAACGTCATCGATTAAGGATTCTGTTCATCGTATTGGAATAATCATCATCATTATATTAAATTGTAAATAATGTCCAACTTAATCTTTGAATGATCTTGCAAAGTTTTGCTTTCTACTAACTTCGATGAACGTTTCCGAAGATTTTTTTTCGATGCATCCTGCTATCAAAAAAATATCAAAATTTTGAGAAGCATTGACTTTCAGTCTAAGCAAGCAAGCTACCTGATCTTGATCATGCTTGTATAGCGATGATCTACATTCTCTGCTTCTCGATTGACGTTTTTTACAGTAGTTCATGCTTAAACGGAGATGATCTACATTCTTTGCTATTCGTGTGACTGTTTTTACACTAGTTCATGCTTTTACAGATATGATCCACATTCTCTGTTGCTTGTTTGACTGTTGTTTACAATGGTTCATGCTTGTGCAACGATGATCTACATTCTCTGTTGCTTGTTTGACTGTTGTTTCCAGTAGAGCAGAGGCTGCTCGTTCAACACCTGTTAGGGCACAGATGCTGCACCACGGAAGTGCTGACCTGCAACTACAGCAGGTCGGAAACTCTGTGTCTTTTTTGCTGGACTTGCCCAACTTACCACATGTGGAGAGCGAGAGCCTTTGTTGTCGATCGAGTGCGCACACAACGACCAAGGGAGCCACGGGTATCCCAATATAATGTCGTAGTACTGGTATTGGAAAATTCAAATATACTCGGTTTTCCCTTGTCATGTCACTCGTTTCGGTAGAGATGATTCTGAGATTTGTTGTTTCCCATCCTAGAAGATGTGAAAAAATTGTGCTTCGGTGTAGATTTGAACTTAAATGGGAACAATACCTTCGTGTACATGCATATCCTGCATATATCTTTTCTTAGAAGCTGTAGCAAATTACTGAAATGAATTCCCCATTTCCCGTGGAATCTCTTGTTCACTTCTATCAGCGCTGCAGATGACACACAAACTTTTATGTTTTTATGTATACCTAGAGCAGTGTTTCCCAACCTGTGGGTCGCGACCGCAAACGAAGTCGCGACCCCATTTTCAATTATTTATGAATTCACCTGATACATACATTTGTATGTTTGTGTTTTACGGAATAGCGTTCCATTATAAACGAGTTTTCGAGGTACAAGGGAACACATGTAGTTATTTGAAGGAATAGGAGCATGGATCGACTATTTGCTCCAAAATGGGTCGTCATAGGTCAAAGGTTGGGAACTACTGATCTCTAGAGCATGATCCATTGAGACTATTTGTTAATGGTATCCCTTTTAAGTACAGAATTTTTCAAACATAAAACTTACAGTTGATATTTAGAATGCATGAGGTCAACGAGTGAAAAGGACTCTACAGCAGCACGTGAGCACACCAGATGCAATTCGGTGACTGCGGAGAGCGGCGGAAGGATGCAGCTGGTGGATGCCCTTATTTCACGTGCTCTGCCGGACGACCGCTGCTGTTTCTCAGTATTCTTCTTTTAATATCATATTTTCACTTTTTATGCCATTTGTTTCTACTTTGTGTACATTTAATGCGTAAGTGTGGTAGTTATGAAATATTTTCTTAGCAACCTATAATAACTTCTAAATAAGTCATATACTCTTTAGAGTCACTGTAGTAAATGTACACACCCCTGTCATGATTCACGTGAACTTGTGCTCACACAAACATACGCATTAAGGGCAAACGCCTAAAACGCAAAACATAGTAAAATTTACGTGCCTTATCTACGTTTTGGTACTTTATTTTTAGTCTTTTACATCACGTTAGATTACCTAACTCTATCACACTGCAATGCACTTGATACATTTAATTAATTAATTTCCTGTTTGAGAGCCCTTTCATTTGAACACCACTGCGATGCTCTGTAGTACAAAAATAGCTCCATCCCCGAGAAAAACACATTCCATTTGAATGCTATTGCACGACTTTTACCAAAGTATCCAATCGTGGATAAAAACTTCACTTCTGGTGTCGAAGGAAAGTGAAGCGTGACAAGGAAGCGTGGATCTGGCGCAGTACGAGATGCGCCAGCCCCAATCGCTCAGGGAGGGAAAGTATTGGCGAAGTTGGCCTTCTCGAGGAAGCTGAGTCCGCGCCGCTGCACCGCCGCGACGCTCACAATGCTCTCGCCCATAAGGAACTCGAGATCAGCGGAAGATGAGCACGCGTCACAGCACAACACGATCGCGGCGGACGTGTCGTGGAGCAGGTTGAAAAAAATCCGTATCGTCAAGTAGTAAATGAAATGCATGCTCGCGAAATCAACATGATAGGGAAAATGGTGTTCAATGTCTTGAATGTCGTGGGAGGAATTATACAGGGTGCGACTACATAACTTCCTTTTTCAAAGTTATTTGGTTTAAAAAATGAAGTTTTGTTGCTGTACCCTGTATGTACTTAGTTTCCGTAAAATTTATTAGCAATATGATCGCGTAGATTTATTCATACGAGACGAGGAAAAAGTTAGCTACCTATTTAGTCTAGTCTAAATATATTGCTAACGCATAAGGGGCGAACTGTAACCCTTACCTTTATGGGATGATTTTTTATTGAGCAAGAAATGCTCAATTAAGTTATCAATTATGGATTGAATTTATTACCACTTAACGTTCAAAATTTGTCCGTTGGAAGTGAGCTTAAAATTTGCTGAAATAAGTAAATAAAAAGTGTGAAAGACGTGCTACGACGCAAGAGACATCTCTCTCGATCCATGACTGACGGGAACGTTGTAACTTTTCAGAAATTAAACGGTTTAGCCTCTCATCAAATGCGGAAACGATCGCTAAGTAGCGCAGCGGAAGATGTGCACGAACAGCGACTGGAGTTCGCCATCGACAACGGCCGTTGGTTTACGCTTCAATTTTTTATTTAGAAGAGCACAATTCCTAAAAATGAACGATCGTGAAGCCACGCGCGTGACAAGAGACTGTTTTTCAAGTAATCCATTCACGATGAGGCCCGTTTGCCTCATACGCGTCTCGCTGTACGGTGAGCATTGTGCATATTTGAGACTTATTTCCTTAGTGGCGAAATTGTGGCTCGTGCTCGTTGCTAGAGTTAAAAAAAGAACCGTGTAATTATATGTAGGCATGTATACCTGAGCAGTTATCACTTCTTTTGCTCGGGCGTCTTCTACGTACCATTATGATTAAGTGATGTTTTTAAAATAACTTTTTTGTTCAGAAGCTTTATATGAGGAAAATTATGCTACTAAATTGTATTAAAATAGCTAGTTTTGCTTGTTTTCGCTCGAAGAATGTTTTTCATTTAATGCTTTGACTTTTTACCCATCAATATTAGTCAGGAAGGTTACTTTCAAAACTGGAGATATGTACAGCAAGGCCAATAATATCTCGTCCAAATTCGAGAAGAAATGTAAGTATTTGATACATACTAACAGAATTAAAATTGTTGTGCATAGTTGTACGTGTTTATTGAAAATTAAACAAATTGAGAGTGAAAGTTAAAGTTGGGGTAGAATGCGCTAATAAGAACAGTTCATTCGTGCCTCATTAGGACTTCATGCTTTTCAAAACCAGGTAGGACATAAGTTCTATTACAATGATATGCACATACAGTGTGTGTTATCACAATACAGTGGAAAATTTGTGCTCTTCACGAGTATCCTTTTTACCTAATATGGAAGGGCTTAAGCCACCTAATGTAGAGGGTTTGATTTCAGAGAAGCCTAATGTAGTGTTTGATCTTAGGGTAACTTAATGTAGAGGGTTTGATTTTACCTCAACTTCATGTAAAGGGTTTGATTTTAGGGTAACCTAATGTAGAGGGTTTGATTTTACCTCAACTTCATGTAAAGGGTTTGATTTTAGGGTAACCTAATGTAGAGGGTTTGATTTTTGAGGAGCCTAATGGAGAGGTTTGATCTTAGGATAACCTATTGTAGAGGGTATGATCTTAGAGTAAACTAATGCAAATAGATTAAAATTAAGATTCAGTAACCCATTTTCTCCATTTTTTGCACAACTGATTTGTACATTGATCTCGTCAACTACGGCAATTTTGTTTCCTACTGCAGAGATTTCTTTTTTCTATCTTCGTCTTTTAATTGTAATGTTTGCTTCGTTTTCTCGGCTGTAACGGGTTGTGTCAACTAAGATGTAAAAATTTTCACCTGTAGCGCAACTAGAGTCGTCTCTTTAAAAAAATTCATACAAGAATAAAGAATATTGTGTTACCCAGCTTTTCTCAAGGGGGCCCGTGGCCCCCGAGGGGGCAACAGGTCTTCGACCGGTGAATCACGAGCGGACGCTGAAAAACTACGAAAACTTAATTTAATCAAGGGCAGGGGCCCACGAGGGCAAAGTGACTCGTTGAGTGGGGGGCCATGGGCCAGCTAAGGTTAAAAAAGGCTGATCTAATCTTATGTAAGATACATGCGGCAAAGATCCGTTTTTCTGTTTTGCATATTTGAATCCAATAACAGTGTTTAAATCTATTCTATTTCTTTTAGCATGTTTAAATGTACGGAAGATGCATTATCTGCTGGCGCTGTTCAGTAAACGCTTAATGTAAAAAATTAGCAGTGAACATTTGGAGATGTGGTTTGTGTTTTATTCAGTCACGAGCTTTAGCAAATTTTGGCAGCCACTGCAAAACTCAAATTTGGGCGCTAGAAGTTGTTGAAAACGCATAGTTTTGGATCAACGCTGAGCCTTCAAATATTCATCGCAGTCTCGACAGAGGCGTACCTTAATACCAACAAGTTTTATATTATTGCTAACAATCACGAAACTACACATCGGTGAGAAAAATAAACCGCACGATTAATGAATAAACTCAATCGTTTCGATTTGTTTGTTTTAAATGCAAGCATTGCGAAAACATTTGTTGTGTCGATACACTCGAACTCACTTCCTAGTTCGCCAGTTTTGTTATCGTTATTTTAGAGTGGCAGCCAACCGGTCTTGGAGATGGCTGGTCGTGCCTCCGTCGCTTGCTGTTCGTCTGTCTTCCGCTTCCGCAAGACTGCAGCGCATCTCAACCGATCAACTAGCACCAGTTCACTTCAGAGCTCTTCACAAGAATAATATGTCTCTGATGTTTGCAGTACTCTAAAATGAAGAGCAATAAGTCTAATGTAATACTAGGAAAAATTTTACACAAAAATGTACGAATGTGTGGAACAGAAGAACAATTCAAAAACTCTTCAAAAGAATAACATGTACAAAGTTTGTAGTACTATAATACGAGAAGCAATAAATAAGTCTGATGTGAAAATTTGGAAAAATATATGCGCTATATGAATGAAAGTGTCAGTTACGAGTTTAAGTTATTTGCCATGTGTTTTCGAACGAATTTGTATATTAGAGTAAGTGTGAATACCCTGAAGTTGTGTTAACCTTCATTGAAGTATTAAATTCTTTTCCTGCTGAAGTTATAATACCTAACGGAGCAGCTCACAGCTCAATGAGCGTGTGATGAACAGGTCATGGAAGAACTGTCCTCATTTGCTTGTAATCTGACTGTGGTTGATTTGCGCCGAATAAGGAAGACGGAGACCAACTAAAATTTGTTTTTAGTTTTGGGATTGAAATACTCGTGCGGTGCGTGTAGACGATTTTTTTCATAAACTGTAAAATATTAATTTTTGAATTACATGTAATTTACATGCATTTTTCAGGCTCTGATGAAGCCTGTGCAGGAGAAGTGTTTCAGACCCCTTTTGGATCTGTATTACTTGTTGCATGTATTTAATTGCAAATTTAATTTGCTCACAATGTTCCATAATGGTTTCCAGGAACTGTTATCTGTACCTGTAAATAATTTATTTCACCATGGACATGGATGGGAAGTTAAGAGTTTAAATAAAAACGACGTCCAGCGATGTCATGTCAGCTACTGCTGCTGCGTTTGTTTATTCCTTAGTAGAGGCTTGAAGGTGATCAGCCGTGAACTTTCATGTCGCAGCTTTGGGCCATACGATCATGGAGAATTTGAGAGTCACTAGCACAGGAAGATGTATCTTTAACAATTTAAATTCCTCCGATGTGCGCTAACACAAAGTGTAGAGCCGAGAGACGTGGGCAGAATTTTTAACTAGCACTGAGGAATTGATACTTCCATAGTGGAAGCAACAGGGGAGAAAATTAAATGAGGGCAGGAAAAATTCTTTTGCTCATTTGGATTGAGAAGTATACAAACATTTAACTTTTTAATTCACAATGCCATGACGTATTATTTTCAGGAAAATTTAAAACAGGGCCAAGAAACAGCCAAGTGCTTTTCCCAATGCATAGTTTGCTTAATATTTTTAATGCGAGGAAATTCTCAATTTCAAAACACCCTGCTTACGTTGTACCCGTCAATCGCCGTAGACAACTACTGTCATAGCCAGGTTGTAGTGTCGGTACAGAGCGTCGGACTTTAGTAACTGTTTGGTATTCGGCCCAAAAGCTTTTTATCGATACGTGCTCTCAAAGTTCTTCACTCCGATTCTCCAACTCTAGATTACTTCATCGAAATTTTACTGCGATTTTAATTCTCACGATTTTCAAATTTCAGACTCCCAGTTTTTTTGTAGCAATTTGCAGTGGGCCAAAAAATTCTCTTGACTCGAAGTGGTGAACTTCAACACCGGTATTCTGGGTCAAAGTACTGAACTGGAGGTATGGCCACTTGGCTACCAGGCGCGATCAGACCATGGTCCTGTGACCTGAAGTGACCTGGTCTAAACTTCCGTGTAGGCGAGCCTCAGGCACAAGGCAATGGAGTTCACCATCCACCTGAAGGAGCTGGCCGGCCTCGCTCTGACCAGCACTGAAGATAGTCTGGTTGCGTGGCCGGCTCTCATCCAAGTTCTCATTTTGCAAGTCATCCCGTGATGAGGTCGCAATGCTGGATAGGCAGGTAGATGGTCACTAGGACGGTCAAGAGGTCGAGTCAATTCTTTCGAAAATTGAATATCGGTTTTGTAGTTGATTCCGGCCAATGAGCCTGACCTCTGGAGAGAAATTGACTTAGAACGGAAATAATATTTAACATCGCTATGATAAGTTATTCTGGAATGAAACTGGAAGACTATCTCCTACAGTTCAAACGAATACCAACCCATTTTTTATGTTGATCTAATTTTAGTTTTAGAATTCATTCGGATTACAAAAATCTACAGTATTTCCTGCAGACTTCCTAGAAAGATATAAATGAAAGCCACTTTTTATTGTTTAACTCTTCTATTGGAAAACTAATTCAGAACAATTACAACATGGTGAAATTAACTATCTAAGTTAGTCATTTGAGAGGAAATAGTGCCCCTTAGTGGGGACACGAGCTAGTCGCAACAGAATCAGCAACATTCGTTGCTGGAGGCTACTTTCGATTTAGTTGTATATTCAAGTCCTATATTTCCTATTTATATTTTTTATCAGCTGAACAAAGCCAGATGTCCGCGCAACCAACCGTCTTCAGCAGTGTGTGCGATGCTCTGTTTCTCTAGTGCGTTCTTGAATTTTTCGTTGAAAAATACACGTACACTCGGCAAGCGGATGTAGTGGTTGAATTACCAATTATAATAATAAATCACTTTTTCTCTTGATACCTGAAATGCAATGATTTCTGTTTCTTCAGGAATTAATGGTGTTTTCATTAATTCGATGCTTCCTCTGATGTCATTTAATTTTTTGATAGTTATTAGTATGCACTCAATACATCATTAGTTGAGAATTTTTTTTGTTTGTCTCCGATGATTTGATAACGTAACACCTCCGTTTTTTAGATGCCCTTGCTGTGACATTGGCTGCAACATGGATTGCTGCCCACCGTCTTAGAAATGCACAGAAAGGATCTCTCGGGACACCTGTCAGGATATGCGCAAGGTCGCAGCGGGCAGGTGGAGAGTACGTGCAAAACTTGCGACTGATGTCAGAACCCAGAACTCTGATATTTATTTTACCGTATACTGCTTTAACTCTGCATTTTTACTTACGCAATAGTTGATATTCGGTGTCTTGTGCTAAATTGGGAAACCGGTCCTCGATGAGAGCCCTAAAACTTAGAAATTTCTTTGAAGGCTCAAATATGTTTATAGTGCCAGCATTCAGCTGTTCATTCCGCCCTTTTTGTATTAGGTTGCCACGCAAAGAATGTCGGATTTGAACGGGAAATAATAAAATGTTTCAGACTTATTTATTTGACTAACATATGATTCATATTCTTTTATTGTATTTCTCCGACGTTTCAGTCATGTATGATTTTTTGTTACTAAAATATATTATTATTTTCTGTGAAAATCTGTCCAAGTGCTTTTTACCGATTCTCTATTTAAGAATGCTTTATTACGTGTAAAATTTTGAAATACTTAAAAATATGCTTTATTTAAGCCCTTGTTGATGTTGTATATATGATAGTTGCAAAATTACATAATTAAAGATTTGCAACTTGTAGACCGTAACTTGACATGTGTGATGATGTGCACTATCATGCAGCAACATTGGGTCATCTTTTTTGTTAATCTGGGCTTCATGTCCTTCAAATTTTCATGCATACAATTAATTTTCTGACAGTACAATGTATTTGTTACAGTTTATCTTGTTGCAAAAATTCATGACTGAAGAAACAACTAAGGAAAAATGCAATATTTCATGTTTGATAATCTAACGCGTTTAAAATTTAAGATGAAGGAATTTTGTATATTTGAGTGAAGGAGGAGACTTTTCTTTCTGCAGCTATCCAGCATTGGTTGTAAATAATAATTTGGCGGAATTGTTTGGAAAAACCGCAAATAAATAAATTAGTTCATTCGTGTAAATTTGCTCTAGATAAGATGAGTAGCCTTTTTATGAGAGGCTCATATTCATGGCAAAAAGAAAGGCTTCACGATTCTCGATCTCGAGGCCTTGTTACCACTAATGGAGCATTAGCGTCAGTGCGTTACCGCCTTCGTATTTACATATGTTGAGAAGAACTTGGACTGTTGGGCAAGCAGAACGGATCTGTCGCACGAATAACCACAGTCAGCAATACGCGCTCTGTAGACCACTAGGTTCCTCAGGAGTACTGCATCTTCACAGATACAACAGCAATGTACGTTCAGCCCAGATCACACAAGCCAGGGCAGCTGAATGCAACCTCGTGCCTCTCATTTTTCATGGAAGTCAAGAAGCCTTGCCCAGTCATTATGTGCAGTGCGTGCCATAGTGAACACTCTTCCGCAGTGTTTTGTATTTATCGTAAAGGTGATGCTGATGAACGTGCTCTTCATCTGCTTTCTAAAGCAAGATAAACTGCACCGCCCGCATGGCCATCAATCATGCACTCCGCTGGCCGGTACTTTCCGAGCTGCCTTGCATCAAGGGAAGATAATCCTGTTTCTCTCCTTGTGTTAATATATATTGGGGTCACGGGAAAATATCAGACATACGAATTCAAGAACTGATTACTGAGCAATGGTGATCCTTTTAATTAAAAGTACTCCTTGGGCCGATGTATGATTGCGGTGCGTGTGCGTGAGTGAAGCCTATATTTTAAAAGGCATGGGACTTGTGCAACAACTCAAGAATGCCAAATTTTATTTTGACTACGTGTTAATTTAACCTCAAAAATCAATTGCCAGACACATATGGTCGCATATTTCGATTTTGTGATATTGTGTATTAGATATCGTAATCTTTCTTGATTTTTCATGTTGAACTTGGCTCTTATGAAGAAATTTTATGTCAATATACTTGAAAATTATGAGAAAATGAATTTTTATGACCATTCGTGCGGATCATCCCATATAATGAATTGGGATGGTGCTGCTGCGAATTTTATAATATTCTGACAATATTTTTAAATAATAGGCAGCTTAATACAACAATCTGCGTCAGTATCTATAGCAAAGACGGCGCTACTTCCGCACCATCTGCCGCAACGCCGGGCAGCAGCTGGCGTCTAGTTTCCGTTCTGGACATATTTAAGAAGATCCTTAGGAAGCGACAGGTGATCGTTGCTAGTGAAGATATCAAGGTTTGGTTTTTTCTCGCTTGTTACGTCGTAATTACATTTATAAGCGGCAAAATGATTTTTCTGAAACACACAGGGTGGAGACTAAATAGTGTTACAAAAATATGATCTATATTTATATCAAAGTCTGACTTCAAAAAATAGTAAGTAATTTACTAATCTATCACTGCAAAAACAATTATTGATAATGCTTTCCTTTAGCCTTCACTACTTTGCAAATTCTTTTAAGAAAGTCTTTACTGCTAGCACGAACTACTTCTAACATTATTTTTTCGCAGCATATATTCAATTTTAACTTTAGAATTTTGATACTCTGGCAAAGAGTAAATTAATTGTTCTTTTTATCAACATTCTGTTCATTTTGAGGTTTTTCCCCTAGTTTGAATATTTCGGATGGACTCATTCTCTTTTCATGCTTCTCTATAGCAAAGTTTTGCATCAATTCTATATACATTGTCAATAGTTAATGGCTAATTGTCCTACAAAAACTTAGGTATATCCTTGATGATTAATTTTATGAAAACATTGTGTAATATTTGCAAAAAAATAATTATTAAAATTGATTTGAAAACATGTTACAGGAATTATGTTCCACCCTGTAAAATATTCATTCGTTTTTATTCCTAACTGTCTGGGTACAACTTGCTTGCGGTGTGTGATGAGTTAGCTGAAGCTTCATCACAAAATAAAATTAAATGAATATATATATATCTATATATATATATATATAGAATAGAATAGAATGAGGAATATATATTCAACGTTATCTACCATAGCGATCGAATTATTATAGTTTTATGTTTCGTAATTTTTTTATGTAAAGAGGTTGCTTAAAGTTATTTTGTTAATGAAGAATCGATTCATTTTCATATCTATGGCAAAAATATCCTTTCTAACATTGATTAATATTTGGTTTGACCTCTTTATTTGGTTCAAATGTTTTAACATACTCCAGCATTTCAGTGAACTTTTGCATTCCTTCAACATTTCTTTCTTTGACATTTTCATTTTTCAAAAAAAAAATCTTGTAGGAAGATTGCAAGCAAACACACGTAACCGAAAACACAACCTGCAACAATATAAAACCCTACAGCAGTACTGAAATGACCTACGCTGTTGGTGGCAGAAGTTAAACAGCGAAACAAATAGTAACCTGGAATTATTTGATAAACCATGAGTAGTAGTTACAGTGTACTCTACTACTTCACTAAGTGTAGTATTAGAAGTACCAGAAAGTCCTGTCCTCTTTTCTTTAACTTTGAGTTATTGGTTATTAGAGTAAGGAAAAACTGGGACTGCGGACCTTTACTGTCAGGAACTCAAACGTGTAAATGCATCGTTGCGTAAAAGATGTTCTGTTCTATTGAACAGAAAAGAAGTCATTTTGCAACACGATAACGCTAGACCCCATTCTGCCAAACAAACTCAAGAAAAAATGAAGTCCTTAGGTTGGGAAGTTCTCCCCTCACCCACCATACTCGCCAAACGTTGCTCCATCAGATCTTTACTTATTTCGTTCTTTAGAGTATTTCATCAACGGATAAAGATTAACAAATGTTCACGAGGTTGAAGCGGATTTTAATTGCTTTATTTCTTCGAAGGATGTTGATTTTTTTGAAAGGGGAATTAAACAGCTCCCAAGTAGATGGACGAAGGTTATATCGAATGATGGCGACTATTTTATTGAGCAATAAAGATTTTTCAGTAATATTTCTTTCAATTATTATTCTTAACAAAAATCAGCACAGAACTTTCCGGTACCCTTAATATGTTCTCGATATTATACTTAATAAAGAAAATAACTGGTATATGTACCACTCTTACCTGTTTCCATTGCTCCGAAGTGCAATCAGCATGAGCACTAGCCCATACTTGACGTGGCTGTATTGCCTGTATCATGGTTGCTGTAAGCCTAGGCTTCTTTCTTGGTGGACGGCTCGTAATTCACAGTCTAGTAATCTTATATTTATTGTTATTCGAGAAAGACTAATGCCATCTGCTAACAGTTCGCTTGCAATCTTCCTACAAGATTTTCTTATTGGAAAAAGAAAATGTTAAAAAATATTGAAAAATTGTTAAGGTTCACTATCAGCCCTTAAAGTGGCTAAAGGTCAACCAAAGATTAATCAGTGTAAGAAAAGATATTTTTGCCGTATGTTT
This sequence comes from Trinorchestia longiramus, assembly GCA_006783055.1. Classification (NCBI taxonomy): domain Eukaryota; kingdom Metazoa; phylum Arthropoda; class Malacostraca; order Amphipoda; family Talitridae; genus Trinorchestia; species Trinorchestia longiramus. The sequence continues at coordinate 30,825 of VCRD01000659.1, read as the reverse complement.
GAGAATAAATCGATCACTTGTCATTGAAATAACTTTATGTAACCTTCTTGTAAACAAATTACGAAATTTCAAAAAGCCATAATAATTTGATCACTGTTGTAAATGAGACGATAGAAACTAAAATTGAGTCCCTCTGTGCCAGATTTGGCACTGGTGAAGATCATTCGTTTTTATGCGTTGAAATTTCTGAATTCACAGTTCGTGCCTTGTGTTTACGGTATTCTTTTATATGAAATGTGATTTTTAGTACTAGTTTTATTACTAATTGAGAATATTATGCTTAGACTTTTTCATTTTAATTTATAGCTGGTTTCACTGTGAGTCAACGGTTTCGATGAAATTCTGTGTGAATCATTTCAGTAATGTTTCGTTGATGTGAAATAAATTGGGGTCGCCGGTTTTGAACAAAGTCTAAAATGAAAACATGATATTTATCAAGCATTACTTAGAATATATGTACATACCTGTACATCTTTATTTAAAACTCAAAATGTATTTGTTACCAAATCTTCAAGGTTTTCGGAAACAATTACGTATTATATGTGGGAAGTTATGTCTTAGTTTACCTTTGACTGAAATAATACACATGACACATGCATTAGTGAAATATGTTTTTTTTTCAAATCGAAAAGAAGGCTCGGCGCAACATGAACAAATGCTTATGACTACAGTACTCTTGCTTCAAAGTAACTCCATCCAAGCAGAGAGGACAGAAAAAAATTCTCATGCAGGCAATTTTTACTATGATATATAGGTGTGTTCTGACTATTGCTTAGGTAAATATATCTATAGTATCTGCATTATTTTACTTCTGATGGAGGTTTAGCGCTAATCAAGTCGTCTGAAGCTGCTACATACGGCTGGTTTAGACTCACTGATCGAGAGAATTAATTTTAAATTTTAGGCTTAAGATTCGCTTCATTTTTTTGTTTTTCTTATCTCCCATGGAAAATAATGGTGGAGATAAATTTTGTCGAATTCTCTCTGGATTTTCTGTTCGTCTACATTTTCATTGGTACAAGGTCATGCTTGATGGGCTAGCCGCCCCAACTGACAGAACGTCGGGTCGCTCAGCACAAAAATATCTTTACATTGATAAGCAAAACAGTTCGCACTTGAAACCCGATTATGGTGTGATAACGCGTGAGATTATCTTTTTTACTATCCACCCTGGAATACATACATTATAAAAGAAATAATGTTTTACGCAGGCATTTCCACGTGGGAACTGGATCTGGGAAAGTTCCTGTGCATGCGGAAAATGTCGTCGATTATCCGCTGCGGATGATTGAAGAATGGCCGAAGTGCGTGACTAAGTCTCAGGACTTATCCTTAGAAGTGAAATCTTCTCGGCTCTGCAGCACGATCTCTGATAAATGCTGATCCAGTCAGCTCACGTCCATACCATACACTATTTCTTTTATTTTCATGTACGAAGAAATATTTAAGAAAATGGAGAATATTCGTAGTGTAATGCTTATTCGTCTCTCTAAAATGAAATATTCAATTTTTTATTTGAATTTTAGCCCAAATAAGCTAATGGGTGAATTAGTTATTTAGGACTAGATTGAGTCATAAGTAGTTTCCTTATTAACTAATCTTCAACAAACTATTTTCAAATCACTTTGTTCAGCCTTTCAAGATTACGCCACATAGTATGTGTGTTCGCTAGGCCGTTCATTGGAAGAATCACTTGACAGGTCTTAGTGACGGATCTGGTATAAGCAATGATTGACGTAATGCAAGCTTCAGTGGATGTCCCAAGTATCTTGCAGCCACATTTATTTTATCGAAATTGGAATAAATTCTTGTTGAAGTGGATCTATTTTTTGTCTGCAAGGTAGCTGCTATTAGGATTTCTGTGAGTTTGCCTCCGCCCGCCTCGTCATCCATCAAATCTATAATACCATTAAACTGAATGCCTTCCAGTGAAGATGTAAAATGTGTAGCTAAACATGACGAGTCTGAACCGCTTTGAGGTTCGAGGCTCGATAGAATTAATTTATTCTATCACATGTGCACATGCAGGTACTCAAAAATAATCAGTTGTCACATACGCTCTGCACCCGTGTATAGATAGTATTTTACAGAATTGGTATTTTAACTTTTAAAAGCTTCCTTCATCACTGTTACAACTGCTCTTATTATGATTAGTGAAGCTTGCCAAGGCTTCCATCCTTCTGCCAAACCTTCACTGAGCCTCCGGAATTTTGTGAAGAACATCAATTAGTAAAAACGTCCAGTGCATCTCTCACAAGGTAACTATTTTTTCTATACTGATTATATTCATGAGTTTCGTTCTCTTATTTACAGTTTAGAGCATTTTTTGCTACCTAAAGGTCACTCCATATTTTCCACATTGTACTCGTACTTCCCCTCCGTGCTGGTGCGGGGAAGTTCCCTCGTTGGACTTGTTTTCTTGCTGAGCGAGTTGACTGCTGCGACGTCATCACGACATTTTATTTGATCATTTTATTGCATGAGGCTGCGCATTTGCTCACCTAAAATACAATGAGAAGAGCGAAAATGGTAGTAAATCCTCCAGTGATTGTGCTTGTGCGTAAATTTGTGTATTGATCCAGCAAGTGCGCTGCTTGGAATCGCTGACGAGTTCCTTGAAGCTGTCATGCACTTGCGAAAGAGTTATTATGTGCGTTCGTGTGTGCGTTCAGCGGTGATCATATCTCATGATATCTTTGGGTACATTTTCTTAGCATCATCGCATAATTTTAGACATACTTTCTCATGGCCTGTTACATGTAAAATTTTAAAAATAATAAAGCATGAATTCTGCCGTTCACTTCCTGTACAATACAACTACATGAATGAGCCTATCTATAACTTGTATGAAAACTTATTTGTCCTTTCCTGAAAAATAGTAGATTTTATATATTGCAATTTCAGTTTTCTTTCAAATTACCATAGTATTCATCGGTGGGGAAATCATGTGTGGTCAGTCAGAAATACATAGAAATAAACTTTCTTACGCCCAAAATTTTACTAAACATCAATTGCCTATTAGTCTGAAGTTTTTTGTCGATTCTTGTACCATATTTAGAATTAGGAACCCATGAAAGCAAAGAAAACATCCCTTGTATCAATATTTGAGGAAATTCGGTATTATTTTATATGTAAATTACTGTACGCTCACTTTAGTTGTGACCGTCCATCACAGTGCACCAAGCACTTGTATTGTTATATATCAACAAAATTTCAGTGCCGAATAACTTGGAGAAACATTTTTGTTGAAACGCTAAAAAATGTGCTGTTGGCGTGTTGTCATAGCATATGTGTGAAGGGCAGCGCACTGCACGTGTTCTTGGGAGGTCCACGGCTGTTCAGTAACACTATTACAATTCATAGTTGGTCTTATCCCGATGTGATTTTTCTTTCCCTTGCATTGTTTGTTGTCGCGGATTTGCTGATTCGTGCCATCGTACTTTCCATAGGAGATACTCTGATGTTAGCTTTTTACAGGTATTATCCTATCGGTGTTTTTCTGTCTCTTCAAAATTCCACACTGCTGTGCCTGAAATGTTTTGATGGGAATTTCAAAAACTCCATATTTTATTTTTTAAAGGTTGGAATGTTTGATGGTTAACATCCAATCTTCGATTGACCTTCGAAAATTAGGGCATCATATATGAAATCTTAATGCTATGGATCGACGAATCTATTAATATGACATAATTTCACTACCAGTGCTTAATTGCTTCTAATTACAATGATGAAATTATTCGTCGTTTGAATGGTATTTCTCACAATTCAATTGAGGTGTGTGTGATAGAAATTATGCAAGTTTCACTAAGGAAAATAGAAGAGGCGGCACCTTGAGCTGGAGCGCCACTCCCTTGGAGTGCCCTGACAGCACGACCCTCTCCCTCCACATGAGATCACCTGCCATAATAGAGCCAGCATTTCCGACTGCCCTCGTCCACAATCCAGACCACTCTGACTCTGCGCTCCAACCTGCCATCACACTTGAACTTTTGAAGCATACCGCACTAGCCTTACAGTGTTCGATTCGTGTGCTCAATTTCCTTCAAGGATTTGTGAAATTTACGGCGATCAGCCCATTTACAGTCGATCATTCTGAGCAGCCATGCTGTGAAGAATTGAGCGCAACTATCCTATGTTACTGAAAATAAGTTGATGAACGAATGGATTGATGCTTAAGATAACTCAACAAATGATATCTGATCGTAACCCTTCTGAAAGTTGGTTTTGTTTCATTGTTACTATGCTTAGCTCATTTATTTTTCTTTTTGTATGCAAATATTTCCGTTCCGTAAAATAATTCTGGAGGTTCAGAAAGGCTAACGATACACCGATTAGGTTCTATTTTACAAAATATATCCACTTATTGGTATTTCTGTTTCACGGCTTGTAAACGATCAGAGTAATTGAGTTATTATTTCAACGTTACTATTTGGTACCTGTGTTTTTTACTTACTTCTCAGTGATTATCTACAGTCGAAAATTACATTGGACGTGTGCTGCCTTCGCTACTTTTTCTCGAATTTCGACAAAATCCTGTCCACGTATCGAAATATTTTTACGAGAAAGTCAAGTGCAAAGAAAAACTAACCAAACCGTACATGATTTTGGACTTTTTTAGAGCTTCTGTTCGTTAAGGAAAGCACCTGTGGGAGATCATCTATCTTGCCGCTGTCCATGGCTCATCAACATTCCAAGTTAGCGATTTTTCAGAGCTCAACCTGGGCTGCTTCCTTTTTAGGCTCTAAGTTCTTGCAACCCCATGCTGAGAGTCGGTCGAAGTCCCTCATATTACCTGCTTACGTGGTACCCATTGCCGCAGGTGTTAGCTGCCTGTGGGGCACGTTAGGTTCAGGCAGGTACCTGTACGAACAACACCAAGATCGGTACATTAGTTTTGGTATCACATAGCTTAGCTTGGACCGACCCCGCCGCCGGTCACTGTTTATGCGGCCTGCGGCAACGCCGTGTTTCAGAGGCCGTCCAGCGGTCTGCTGGGCGCATTCCGAACTTCCATCCCGTTTATTGAAGAATCATTCGGTTCGTACATTGTTAAAAATGTCAAAATTTAGATAGGTATTAGCATTAATTTACTTAACTGGTAATTTCCAACTCCTTTCTCCATTATTTGGGGTAATGGGGAGAATTAAAGTACAAATATCCGGTTATTTTAGACAATTCCAAAATACAACTTCGATTCGCTCGTAAATAAAGAACTTCGCTTCGAAAATAATTATTTGGTTAAGTTTCCAAGTTGTTCTTCACTTGCAATAGATTTTGAAGTAAGAAAAACTAGGAGACCTTGCAATTGAGGATCATCTTTCAGTACTGTTCTCTTGAATTATCACTCCGTGACTCGTCCCCAAGTCTGCATGCAGTATTTCGTTTTACAAACTCCTCACATTGTCAAATGATGAACTAATTTTTTATTTATAATGAAAAGTCTCTTGCAGAGGAAAATCTTTCAAGTGTGAAAGAACGATAATGAATAATAATGATTTAGCACAACGTGAAGAACATGAGTGTAAAATCTATGGAAATTTCAGGTAAAATTATAGTTTTGTACTTAAACGTTTGTAATGTTTCCCATAAGAATTTTGAATGTGTTTGTAGGGTAGAATATTTTAGTTGCAAGATTTATAAGAATCTCGTTAGTTGTACAACTTCAAGATGTTTTTAAATAGATCATTCACGTATTTTGAAAATACATGTTGAAAAAAAATGTGAAAATGTGTCGACAGTAACGAAAAATTCTAGCTTCTAGAAATCATTTGGATTTACTCCTATGATTGTAAATTTATGTACCCTTGCAAATATTACTGAAGTATTTATTCAACCAACGCATTGTTATCCTTAATTTACACGTTTTGACTAAATCAATTTCGTGATGATAATGTTCAGTTGTCAAATTATATTTTTTGAGCGCAATGTAGAAAACCGCTGCTACTGTGGCTTTACAACCCACATATACGCAGCTTTCAATAAAAATGTTAAACATGCCAGCGATGAGATTGGGCAAATTAAATTCTTGGCTTCAGCAGACTTCTGTGATTCTAGGCTCCTCAAGAAGCAGGTGCTTTCACTTCGAGCAAAAAAAGGATTTTGCCTCGGGAAAGCACTGACTGTCGAAATTAGGGTCGTCTCTTGACCATGAACTACCAACGAAGCAATATGGGAAGAAGCAACGTAAGAGGCAGGAAATACCACACCAGACTTCTCCTTCACCCCTTTTCCATGTGTTTCGTTCAGTTCTTGAAACAGAATGGTTTTCATGAAAACCGAGACAAGATATTGTCTACAGCAGAACCTATGGGAATATATCTGACGTAATCAAGTGATATTGTCAATAAAAACTAAAGAAATTTTTCTCTTCGTTGATACAAACGAGAAGAAACAGCGTCTGATCTCAAGTGAAACTGGTTTATTGCCTCGGGGCATTCGAAATCTTATGTGGATGTTGCACCTGCCGCCGCGGTTCCCTTCGATGCTCATGAAGCCTCGTCGCCTTACTCCCAGCTTCCCTGATTTGAAGATCGAATCATTCACCCATTTCGATTTTCCCGGATTTGATCGTCGCGGCTTCTTTCAGTGTATTTTGCTGGGCGTACAGATAGGGTCATATTTTCCAGCTAAACTGTACGGCCGATAATAACGGGGTTGGGCATCGGCACTTCAGGAGCTCTTCGTAGTCATTACATGGGTTGCCATTGACCACTTTCCAACTTAGTTTATTTTCCAGGAGGCTTCTAATCGGCTTGAATGAACCAAGACGAAGATTTAAAAAACGTCGTATTCAACTGTCACGTTTGATTAATATTTTCGAAATGAATAAAAATATTTTGGGCTGAACATAATTAGGAAAATATTGATCATGCGAATCCGGTTATGAAAAGTATTACACAGCTTACGATTCTAAATTGACGTTTCTTGATAAATTTCCCTAAGTAACTGAACAGGACATTTGCTTCCATGGGTCTCTTACGAAATATCGTGTAAACTGACAAAAACATGGATATTTTGTGCAATCCTATCGAGCTTGTCCGGAAAAGATCCGTTCTGGTAGCATCTGGTATCGTACACCCAGGACCAGCTTCCTCAGAGATTCTGGATGCTGATAAGGCGCCTGCCCACGGCTACCGACTTCCAGATTCTCTTTATGATTTCCCATCCTCCTTGGTGTGGCTGCAACTTTTGTTGTTGTTGCTGCTGATTTTGGTTCTACTGCTCCTGATCGTATGGCTGCTGCTGTTCTTACAGCTGCTCATGTTCTTTCTGCTACTACTACTTCTTGTGTTCCTAAGTCCTGCTGCTTTCTGCTCCTGTTCCTCCTACTAATGCTGCTCGTACACCTGTTCCTACTTCTACTCCTACGCCAGCTCCTACACCTGTTCCTCCTACTAATGTAGTTACTACACCCGTTCCCGCTGATACTGCTCCTATCCCTACTCCTACTACTGATGCTGCTTCTATTGCTACTCCTGTTTGATCCTAGGTGCTGATCCGGCTCCATCAGTTTTATCTGGTACTTTTTCTGTTGTTCCTTTCTTATTACCAGTCCCGTTTCTATAGTTTTTTTCAGTGTTAAAACTGTTAAAGCTACAACTATTCAGACAATGGGCATGGTTCTGCTGTTTCTTTCACTGTTTTTGTGTATACGGTTGCCCTAGGTGTAAAGTTGCTTCTATTATTATTGCTTCCTCAAAAACAAGTCGGACTTTTATGCAAAATTTAAATATTTTTTACCAGATAAAATGTGTACGAACCTAAAGGTAAACTTTGATCGGAGTAAAAAATCGTGACAATCTGGTTTGCTGTATAATATATCTTCATACAACTTAAAAATTATATTGATACGTATGCATGGTCATGTCTTTAAATGGACAATAAATCTCCCTAAAAAAGGGCATGCTGATGACCACTGTCCTTCGACGTACCTGAAGACTTCCCGTTCCTCGAGGACGAATAAGTCTGAAGCTCAATTCTGCAAGATATGCACAATGTAGAGGATTGTGTTCGTTTGTCTCATCTTTTCTTCGAATTAGGGACAGAAGCAAGTAAGTTGTCTCTCATCTGTTTTTCTATTCAAAAAGTTGAAACATTTCTTCATATATTTAGATTTGAATGGGATCATCCAGGACGATCTTCGATTGTAACAAGCTCTATTTTGTTTTATTAGTCATAGAACAGATACCATTTCTTATTGTTTTTCTCGTACGAGGAGTATTCACGTACGCACAAATGGTCCTTCATAAACTGTGAACCATTAGAATATCACTGAACTGCCATGTCATTGTTTTCATATCACGTGCACCATCACGACAATTGGTTTCCATGTTACAGCGAGCTTTGGATGTACGGTAATAAAATTCGTCTTCATAAGCGAGGGACTTCTCTGTCTCGTTAGCACAACTATGTCTTCAAGACCATCACACGGTGCGGGCTATGACAACGACTGCGTGAACTTCATAGTTTCGTGCACATTTTATTAGCCATTGTAGTCAAGCTCGTAAAACTTCAACAAAATCATCTTCCATATTGCATTCATCCTCTTTTTTTATTTATCTCATTATTTATATCAATTTCTCATCGCTGTGCGGGCGCTCATCTTGCAGTTGGAATAGCATAACCCTAAATATTGATTTATAATGAAATGGTTATGTTTCTGATTCGCAAAATATTTATTGCGAACGCTTCCTCTTTCAGCTAACATGTCTTCGATTTTAGTGATGACAGTTGATATTCCTTATCCGCGTGGCTCATTTTTTAACACGTGAATCACACTTTCTTGAAAATGGAACATGCAGTGTACGTCATGTTCAATTTGAACATTGAACAGTTGTCAGTGCTGAAACACGCTGTGAACGGCTGAAATGACATAATTTTACGAAACAGCTGATTTCAGTATTTAGTTTTAAAGTATGTTTATTTCCTGAAGTACTCACGAGATGCATTTTCAGGTGTTCATTCAATGTTGGCGTAATTATTTAGATTTGAAATAGAGTTTTCAGAATGTTCTACCGTTTTTTGTGCTTCAACGAGAATCCACTTGCGACTGTTGAGTTTCAGATCCAGAAAAATTAAATTGATAGAAAATGCAAGTTTCTTATCAAAATCTGCTCGAAGGAGCATGTTACATCAAGTTTCTGTGTTAGGTTGTTCATCTTCATCAATAGACAAAGAATTCGACTTAATTGAGCCCACTGCTATTGAATAAGGCAAAGAAGTGCAAAAAACATGTCATTTATGCTCCACATTTGGCTCGTACGAGCACAACATGTTTGCAATCAACAAAACGTATAAAGAATATATGCTCCTATGCTCCCGTTGCTATTAAGTTGTCTAATATTTTCCGCTTACGATTCAACGAGCGCTTTCTGTTTGTGCGTGCATAGTTTTTCTTGCTAATGTGATCGTACTCCTGCCATATTATAATACTTATTCTACCCCAAAATAATCACGTGAAATAACGTGTGCCCCACAGATAAATATCTTCATTTTGGAAGAATTTGATCTAATGCGAAATTTTTATTTACACTATCATTTTTACCCCAAAATTATGTTTATCATGCGTCGAAAGACTTATGTATGAAAAAAAGCAGTGTACTAGGTAAAATCTATTTTAAAGTATGCTACTGTACTGATTCGCTATAATTCATACTAGAGATTCTACTTCTCGAATTAATAATACTAAGACCTAGAAGTAACATCCTTGGAATATTTTTTTCAGGGATGATCGAATGTTGTCAAATAACATTGAAAGAGAACAGTGTGGTACACTTAGCTGAACCCCCCTGCTTGTTGGCTATGTTGAACTGGGTGATATACATACTCGTATACTTGGACAAGTCTCAACTGATGGTGAGACACTCTCAAAGAATGACATGTTGGGTCACAATAAACACTAAAACTGCTACATTACTCACACTAAAAAGAAATTGTTACCATTTTACAAGTTAATACGTGTTAGTAATTAGTATAAAACATGTAGAATTCTACCGCCTTCATTCTCACTTTATCTATTAAAATCTAAGTAGATTTAACTAATTTTTCCTTTTTTATTACCTTGTAATTATTGGAAAACAATCACGTGCCTGCACCTGCCCCACTTGCCTGTTGATTACACACAGCGCATGCACTTTGCTGGTGGGACCCAAGACCCTCCGTGTCTTTTGTGTTCATATCAGTGTGATCTCGACCTTATACTTGTACCATTTGCTTGACTCGATGTATGCCTCTCTTTTCCAGATACATGAAGATAAAAAACGAACCTAAAGGGGCCTTTCTATAGGTTGAACAATATCCCTGCCGAGCTGACGGATTCTAGTCTGACACTTCTTATAAAAGCGGTGCCTTATCCTTCCATTGTAGCCCCGTGTGTTCATTTAAGGCACGACTCGACGACGTTTCTTGCTGCGCTTGGGACGAAGATTTTTTTCTTCCAGCCGCATTCATTGTTGTGACAGCAGTGGAGATTTTTTTAAGTCTGGGAATCATTGAAGTCCAGGAGAAGAATTTTTTTCGAGCCTTCTGGTTTGACTTGATAGAACATCGACAATTGCGGCATGTCCATGCTCTATGTTTAAGATTCACTCGCTGGCTTAGAAGACTGAGTCTTAATTAAAGGACGATTGAAGTTTTGTTTGACTCGCGTCCTGAGCCCCTTAGCATGAATCAGGTCTTCCTAAATGAAGCCGATGTTGAACAAAAAAATTCTAAATTTTACATCTTATCTGAATTTTTAGATTGTAGCTCCTATTATTTTACTCCACTTATAATGCAAAGCGGATTTTGCCTGTATGCTTGATGAAGGATACAATTATCATTCGATTGAAAGTCTGAGAATATCGTGCAACCAATGACTGGTAACTTGAAACCGCTCATTGATTTTCCTGCACTCTGTACTAAAGTACGCCTGTTTTTATTCTTTGCTTCTGAGTGAGTACTTTGCAAGTCTGTTTTCTGCATAGTATCATACACTAAAGGACTTTGTGTTTATTATGGGTATTCTTAGGAATCTTCAGTTTAGGAGATAAAACAGGTGTGAAAATGTAAATGTGTCTAATGTCAGGTCTCTGTTTTTATCGTATTTGTATTTTTTGCTCAAGTCAAGGCCACAGTTCGAACCACATGGTGAATCTGTATCATTTCTTTACTTGTTTTTTTTTCTATTCTTTTTACGGTCTCGTTTAAATCCTCGCGCTGCCTCTGCTGTTGTGTTGCACTATGCAGCGTTAACAATGAAAATACTTAGTACTGTCTGAAACTTTCGTGATTGTGTTTGTTGTGATGGAATTTTTTTTACGAGCCTTTTCAGGAAATTTTGTCGTTTGTACAAAGCTATTACCCTATCAAATGACTTTTCTTTTATAGTTTTGGGATGAATTTCATTCGTTGGCTACAGACGATATGCTAGAACTAATGGATTGATTCCATTAGTTTGCAAGAAATTGTATGGGTTGTTGAGCGTGATAAATATGGTCAGTAGTATCGAAATAATTCTTCTTTTTCGGGAACATTGTCTAAGTATACTCTAGTTTAACAAGGTAGGTAATATTGTTTCATAAGAGAATTCATCTATGAAAATGATCGTGTTAATGGCTGTTCAACACTCATGTATTCTACTTATCATACTATGATATTTCCGCCAAGATTTTTGTTCGCAGACCACCTTTTCCCTGTACGTGGCTTAAAACTGAGACACATTTGCTGCCGTGACTCTGAGAGCCTTCATGTTTTGAAGCAGACGAAATTAATTGTCATGATAAAAATGTCATTAAGTGATTGAACTTTGCGATTTCATGCAGTGTGGAGCTCGTCAGCGTCTCCTGGTCGAGCTAAGTTATCGAATTAAAAGAGATTTTTGTCAATTTAATGATATGTTATTTCTCTAACAATTCTGGAGACTTTTGGCAATGCATGGCACTATACGGTTATCTGGGATTGAAGTTATTAACTCTGGTCTTATAACAAAATAACAGAACGATAATCCCTGTAGGAGGATTTTTGAATTCGTGTTGTGGAAGAAAGGCTGGCTCGTTGCGTCTCTTGTGGTCATTATGACTTTCCATTGTTTTCTAGGAATATCACGAGGGCTATCCCCGAGACCCTCAGCAGATTCAGTTACTCTGTGAACGTTTATTGATTTAGTTACGTTCAGAATTCTTCACTCCTCACACTTGTTCTTTCTTTCTTGAGGCTGGGTAGTTCACTGCATAAACGACCTTTTACACAGGCGTTTTCAACGTCATTCTGATCTTTTGTCTGCGATCATTTTGATTCATTTTTGTCGTTTGAGGAGCCAAACGCTTTCATAACTTCCAGTAACTAGAGGAGTAAACCCTTTCATAATCGGTAGATTCGAGCACTTCATTATCATGAAAGCTAAATAAATATCGTGAAAAATTTTACGTAATTTCTTCATAAAGAACGAAATAGTTCACTTCGTTATGAGATGAAAGGCGGACCATAATCTTCATTGAGTTATGGGTTGCTTTAGATCTGTATTTTCAAATAAATTTTTTCCCCAGTGTACTTCAAGTTACCCTGAAAGTTTACGTTCCCTCTTTCATACTTCAGCAGATCATAGACTAGTACAGGTAAATTTGCCGTGATCTAACAATACTGCAACGACATCCAAACCAACTGCATTGCATATTTGTGGCTCAACACTCGTGTGCTTAGACATGTTCCATCGATGATATCCGTGCTTGACAAATACCTTAAATGAACTTCTACGCCATGCTAGTGGACGTAAATATTATTTAGCGCCTTAAGTTGGCTAGCAGGAAATTCCGAATTAAGCTCAAATTCACACTTTTTATAGTTAAATTAAGCACGTTCATAGCGTGTACGTTACTGCGGTCACACAGCTCGCCAGCATCAAGAGCTCTGGTATACACGAGCTTCTCTGGTCTGTGCACGTGCCTTGCACCTTCGTGCTCTGCGCAACGTCACACGCGCATGAAATCCGGCGCCCCCTCGCGTAGCGAAACCCAGACTTTCGATTTCTGACTAATTGTTTACACTCGAATGGAACGGCTTTTTCCCCTCTGTCGCCAGTGTTCTCGAAGGTTATAAAACAATTCAGTGATACAAAGAAAAATTTTCGAAATGGAAAGTTCGATTGGAAAGAATAAGCCTGCTTAGAAAGTGAGTGGTCGGTCACCGAGTTTCGACTACCTGTGGTTTTTCGCTGATTTTTTATTGTGGTTTTCGTGATGCAAGACTGAGTTCTGTGAGGGTGTGATGGATGAATAACGCAGCAGGAAGTTACGGAGAGTTTGTTTTCTGTAATTATATCACGTAAGCTTGAAATGACTTATTCACTCATATTTACTCTATTTTTAATTTCTTCCAATAAACTTGACCTCTCAATTTTTGATTTTTCTGGGTTAGGATTATTTTTCTGAATAAAGAAGCTCTTATGATGAAAATATTTTTCGAACTATTGAACTTTGCCATGAAGAATGACGCATGACGCATTTTTAAGGCTAGTGAAACGGGCGCGCCAATCATAATTTGCTGACACATTTGGAGTAACTTCCCTAGATCGTAGAAACACGTCAACACAAACTGTAACTAATGCTTCATATGAAGTTATCACGGAACGCGGTTTATACAATTCTCTAAGGTAATTTGTTAAAACTTCTTGTTTAATCTGCAGTTAAAGACTTCTTGTTTAATCTGCAGTTAAAGACTTCTTTGCAGCCACCGTAGTCGAGTGGTATGCGGCCCGTGTTCTGTATCGGGTCTCTGCTTGTGCAGAAAGACTGCGTGCGGGTTCGAAACCCGGCAATGAATACGAGCTATTTCTCGTTTCACGCCGTGAGCTCGCACTTATCGGTAAGACCTCAACTCATCGCCCATGGACACATCCCAGGATCGTCGCATGGAGCTCACCATCATCCTTACTCTAAGAATGTTAACCTTAAGAATTTAAAAACCAATGTACTAAATGTCTGTGTACTGTGTACTTGATTGGAAATAAAGATTGTTTGTTGTTTGTTTTTTTGATGTACTCAGATGTGTAAGTTACCCAATCCTGCTTTTTCTATGGATGTGTTAGAGTTGAAGTCAAACTTTTGAGATTGTTAAAAATATCAGTGCGAATTTATTTCAATAGAATTCATGAATATTGTAAGGGCATCATTCATATGTATCAAATAGTCCCATACTGAAATTAAAATATGAATTTATTTTTCACGTTGTGCTCATTCACACAAAAATTAGCAAAATGTTAATGAATAATTATGCGTCTGATAATTTAAATGAGATTTGTATGAGCAAAATCTGGGTTTAACTGTGTTAATATTATAAATACATTTATACCACTAGAAGCGAGGTGCAAATGATTCCTCATACAGCGAGGATAATATTTTTGATATTACACGAAATGGATTGTTTTCATCGTTTCAAAATGAAATTGCTTAATGAAATGCCCGTTAGTTAATTCGAAATTAATCTAAAGTGATTTTCGTATAAATACATGTTACTGTGCTTCCTTGTATAAATTATTATTTTTCGTATCAAGCCCAAAACTGTTGAGCGTTAGCACCCCATCAACAAGATATTTTTTCTGCTCACTGTGTAGTCAATGATCCATAACACAGTGAGCATCACAACCCTGTTATGTATTTTGTTAACGTGTTATGATACTAGCGTGATGACTCACTAATATACAGGGGGGAAATGAATACTCCTACAAAACAAAAACAATTTTTTTCTTGATAAAAAGAAATTTATTTCAAGGTCTGGCTTTAACAAATAATAAGTTATTTATTATTCTACGACTACAAAAAAAATTATTCAAAATGCTTCCCCTTTGCCCTCACTACTTTGTGAAGTATTTTAGAAAAGTTATTTATTGCTGCACGAACTACTTGTAAGGGTGTTTTCTCCCAGCATTGATTCAATTTTGACTTGAAAACTTTGATACTCTGGCAAAGAGCTGAACAGGCTTTATCTTGATAATTAATTTTATACAATTACATTAGCAATCATGCCCCAGCCTGTATTTCATGTATGTTATATTTGTATTTTATTACTGTATTGTGTAGTATTTGAATATTATATGTATATTATGACATTAATGAGTTCAATTCTTTTAATTTCATTGTAAAACCTTGGATACATAGAACATCTTGCTTTTTCAGCAGGTTCAATACCAAGTACAAGTTCATAGACGCTCGTTTGAACGGAGACAATGAGTAGAGCTCCTAGTCTGGGATTTCTAGTGGTGCTGCCCTCGAGCTGAGTCTCATGGGAACACCATCGCAGCTGCACTCAGCAAAAACTTCACTCCATTGCATTGAATTGAGAAATGTTCTAAAAACTCGCATGCCCTCAGTCTGTGCTATCCTGATAACCAGTGACGTCTGTGAAATGAATGCACGGTAATAAATACTTGCTTATCTACGAAAACACCAAATGATGGCAAAGTTACGTTTATTTTCTGTGAGATAAGGGTAATGCTAGCCATGAGCTTTCTTTATTGTAGTTCGAATTCAGAAATGAATATAAAAACATTCATTCGGTAGATAGATATTTGTATTATAATGAGCTCCGTTGACTAAAATGATTGTAATCAATGCTAGTAAATAGTTACTATAACGACTCATAATTTAAATTTATCTGGAAATGAGCATATTTAACTATCATAAGTGTTAGTCTCTATGCAACGACCTGTTCGTTTCTTTTAATTAACAATCTTAAGTTTATCACAATGTTTCATCAGTGCTTCTGGGAAATACCGTTGCTGAAGATATCTCATTTGATTTACTAATAGATAAATGAGTTTCTAGCTCTCATTTTAAAAGTCAAGCTTTATTTGCCGTTTCAAAATCATAGGTACAAGTCTGCATTTGGGTATTTTGAGATTCAACGCAGAACAATCATAAATGTTATAGTGACAAGAAGGCTCAATGAATTCAACAAAATCTGCGAAACCACAGCAGACACCATGGGGGTGGAGCGTTGCTCTCTCAAATATTATTTCCCTTTCAATAGGAATCTAAGAAACAATATCGGTGATGACGTACGATATCTTTTTGCTAAAACGAGCTAGCTAGAAAACTAGTATCAGCAATAACAGAAATACTAGTGTGTGTAAAAATACTGCTATTAATTAATACTTCTATGTTCTAGAAATAATGCTGCCGAGTAAACATCATTAATCAATGAATGAATGTTAATTCTTTAAATTACTAGATTTTAAGGTTTGATTTCTCTTGCTTCGAACTAATTTTTTTTACGATGGTCTCACTGATCGGAAATCGAAAGTATCTTACTTTGGAGCACGAAAGCGAAGACAGCCGCGCTGTCAGTGTAGAAAGTTCTTTTTTTTACTAACGCTCAGTAGCGTGTCTAAAACGCTCTGTTAGTATCGTACGTGCTTCATCACCTGAACTATACCAATTTTTGTAACTTACATGAAAATTAGGAGTCATATTTATATAACTTTCTGATACTTTTCCTTGTGGTGTATAAATTATTCAATAAAATTGTCGTTCATAGTATGATATTTTTATTCATTATTCATTATTATTATTCATAGTATGGTGCAAGGCAACCATAATAATAATAATTAAGTAAGACGGCATGCTAACATTTTGATATAAGTTTCAGTTAATAGTTAAAGTTCCTTTTTTACTATTGTAAGATTTTCCAATTTTAGATTGCATCCCTGTAAGTGCAAAACGAACAACTTAAATGAAAAAACTAACTTTAGTAGTCTATATTTCGGCAATAACTTTTTGGGCTTTCAAATCGTTATTACACGTGATTTCAATTTTATTTTATAATTTCATGACCTGCTATCAACTCGCGGCCTAAAACCTTGGAAATACTATTCCTGGTAGGAAACAGTTGGTGCACAGTCGGGAAAACATTTAGAAAATGAATGCTTTATCTTCGTTTCTTATACTTTTTTGAAGTAAGGTGTATAACAATGAAAGTATAATGTATGAGTTCAATATTTAAACTTCAATCTGTACGCAGTTTCCGACCAACGTCTTGAGTTGTATGCACCAACTGTTTCCGACCAGAGGGAGTGTTATCAAATTAATTCTTCGTAGCTAAACAGTTCTTTCTCGTTTGAAATTCAGTTTACTCCCTGACCATATCGAACTTCTTGAATTGTGAACAAATTAAAATTTGCTACGAAGGTTAGTTGCCAGAGATTTTGGGTTGTTTCTTTCGACGGTTGTGACTCGTCTACATCTATCTCGAGAGGAATAATTTTAAATTGTGAACAGAGCCTTCATGTTGGTTTTGGGTAGTATTTAAATTATAAAATCATAATCTGTAGAAAAATTCTGCTCTTGAAACTTACTGATATTCTATGGCCAGGGTATAAAGCTTCTATGACAATACTGTTGCGTCATGTTCCAACACTAAATCAAGTGCTGTTCGAAATTTGCTGAGCCGAATTCGACTATCTATAATTTAGGCACTATCTCAACTAGTGTTTAAAATGTGAATTAACGCTGGTGGCTTAGTTGAACGAACAGTGAAGCCAGCATCAGGACGCACACCCGTCTGTATCGCATCACCTCGTCGCTCGCGGATGCTGATGCTCCGGTTGTCCGCTTTCTTCCCCCATGCTGCCAGGCTTTTGGCGGGAAGCTGTAGCGCCTCTCGGAGCGCTGAGCATCACAGCGGAAACATGTGAAACTTGCGTTGCGTGGCTGTCTCCCGATGACGTGAGATCGTCACTCTCACTCCCGCCTCAGATTATTTGCTTTACCACCACGTGATTCTTTCTCTCAGCAAGATTTTACTTTCATTTGAGCATTCTAATGTGTTCTTAAGATTCAATTTCTTCGGTCAAGTTTCCATTTTGTACTGTCCTTCTTTCTCAAAACTTCAACAAATTGAGGTGTCAATTAGATTGGCGTTTAGGTCTTCGGTTACAAGTTTGATTAAATAGTCCCTTTAACTAGAGACCTCAGAAGTTTTACTATTTTTTGCATACATCTAGATCTTATATATGCTCCTTGTTCCAGCTTGTAGCTAATGTCAGCGAGTTAAAATGTTTAGCTCAGGATCAATCACCGATCCTTGGTTAAAGAAACTTGAGCGTCAGATACCACTTACAGAATTTTCATGATTTCAAAAGCGCATCCCAAGACCCGAGACATTGTGTTCAACTATCCATATATTGGCGTGAGCATAACACTCGTGAACAGCTATTCATGTAAAAAATATGCGGCACTATGTTTAAGCATTGTAAAGTGTAGGACAAACTTGGAAAATTTATCTGTGCAACTTTGTCATGAGCATTTGAACTGTATTTATTTGAATACTCTTCCCCTGTGGAAGATATCTTTCCACAAATTTTAGTGAATAAAATTGTGATGGAATTTTTGTCTTGTACAGAAATATGTGATAATCTCAAATTCAAAGTAATATTTCCACTTTAATGGGAACGTAATACTATTGTTTTGTACAGTTTAAGCAGTTGAACAGTTTTCTTTTCTTATTTGTAGCTTTACATGATGCCATTTTGAATTTTTCAGAGAAATGAGAAATTGAGAAATGAAATTGAGAAATGAGAAATTTTTCAGAAAATTTTTCAGAAAATGCCATCACCAGCTTGGTCGACTGGTGAGCGAATCTGCTTGCGAACGAAAAGACCCGGGTTCGAATCCCGCTGCCGACATGGTTGACGCGGCTAGAAATACGGCATGGGACTTGGGTAAACAACCGAATAATTATCGAAGTAATTATCCGACCCAAGAATGGGCCAGAAGGTTCGTTCCTATAGCCTCATTCTATTCTATTCTATTCATCACAAAACAGTGAGGAAAACGAATATTCGTACCCCGAGAAATTTTTATTTTAATGTGCTTACAACACTTCAAAAGTTTTTATTTATTCAACATTGTATAAAGAAGGATAATGAAATGTGCATAGAAATCAAAGGTAACTCTACTATAAAGCAATATCAATGTTTTTTCAAATTATAGGGATGAGAAAAGTATTCGTACGATGTAGATTTTGGATTGTAAAACTCTTAAATTACTGTTAATCTCAAGATTGTTTTAATAGAATACTCTAGAGGTTAGATTGTTTCAATAATGTAATCAATGGTTATTTTCAACAGAAAAAACGCAACCTGGGGATTCTGCATTGGTACTTCGTACAGTAAGGCTATCATCATGACAAAATGTGAAAAACTAACAAATTTGCAGAAAGAACTGATTGACACTAGAAGATTCCATTTTGTACTATAGGCTTATATATTGCAAGGTATAAAAGATAAAACTATTCAAAATCAAAGAAGATGTGGTCCCACATGCAAGATTTCTTTCAGATTTGCTTGGAAATTGCTACGGTAAGTTGAATAAAATCCAACGAATACTCGGGAGGAGTTGCAAGAAGATTTACTTCCATCAGGGATGAGTGTTACTAAGTGAACAATAAACAATAAAATTCATAAGAACACTATAAAGTCGTGTTCACCTAGAAAAAGTCTCCTGCTATTGAAAAGGCACAGAAATGCTCGGTTCGATTTTGCTCGTGAACATTAGAATCAACAAAAATAATTTTAAGAAAGAGATTTACTGGCTGACGAAGCTAAAATTACCCTATTTGGACATAACTCAAGAAAACGTGTGTAAAGAAAAAACGGCGCTGCCTTCAAACCGAAGAATACCGTCTCTTCTGTGAAATTTGGTAGTGTTTTTCTATGAAAGGTAGTGGGATTATGGCGAAAATATATAGTAGAATGAACGCTGCAGCACATCAAGATACTTTGAAAACGAATTTTTTTCTTCCCATTGAAAAGCTTGAACTTCATGAAGACTGAGCTTTCCTACATCATAATGACCTAAAGAACGCAGTAAAATATATGAAGAAATGGCTGACTGAAAATGCCAATACGCTACTCAGTCTCCAGACTTGTACCCAATAAAGAATTTGTTGCACGATTTGAAAATTTAAATTCAATCGAGAGCTCCACATATATTCCGGATCTTAAAAACACATAAGGATAATGCAATAAAATACCAACGAAATTGTTGATATCATTAATTGAAAACTACAAGAAGAGATTAATTGCTGGTAAAGGGAAAAATGGTTATGCTGCAAAGTATTAAATGGTTATGTATTATTTACTGTTATAAATCAATACTTTTTTCACCATTTGAAAATTTAAAAATTTATCTTTATTCATTCGTAGCAAAGTTTATCTATGCATATTTCATCACTATGCTCCTGCATACCATTATTATATGAAGTGGAAGTTTTTGATTGATTGAAAGTCTATTAAATTGAAAATTTTTATTCGTTTCCCAGTACTGCTTGTAAGGTTTTATCCAAAACCTTCAGGTATTCCCTTGTTTGCACCATATCAAAATACTCGTCCAGAGAATGACAACATTTCACTGTGTATGTCAGTTGTGTAACACGTGCGGTCGAGGTGCAGCTTTGTCCCTGCACGAGCGACAACTTTCTACCCTACGCTCATGTCTTCTTGCCGGCCACCGTAGATCATTGACTAGTGACACACGCTTGTCACCTTAAATCATGCAGGCTCGCTCGCTTGGTCATGAAATTCTTTGTCTTTTCGTCAGGTCGTCTGAAGGCTATTCTCAGATATATTGTGCAGCTACGTGTCTTCTGACTTGATTGGCAACCTGCTGAATGTGAGGTATGATAGAGCACCGGTAGCGGCATCGTCGGGAGATATTGAATGTTCACGTGCGTGCACAGGCAGTTCAGTGCGAGAACGAGAAAACGATGACAAGATATGCAGTGCGAGTGAGAGTGATATCTCTTCAAACATCAGGGTTCTATTGTTGGTGAGTAGAATACTTAAAGAATATTTCATGAATTAAATTTGATTGATTGATTTTATTTTATTCATTGATTTAAATTATGAATTTATTTAAGGAATGATGAATGAATTTAATATTCAATGAAGAGTGATGAGCCTATGTTGAATGGTTGGTATTAGTGTCAGAAGTTTTGTTCACGATACTGTACCGATTGGCTGGACTAGTTTTAGTCGTTACCCTGATTACGTTATGTGAGTTTGGAAGTAAAATGGAAAAGGCGTACGTATCTTGTGCATAAGTGACGAAGTAAATGATCGTATATGGATAGGTAGGACTGGAACAAGTACGTTGAGTATGGTTGGTCGGAGTGTAATTAGGCTCTATGAAGACAAAGATTACTGTGATGGTGTTACGGTAAGGCTTGCGTGTGAAAAGTATTCGAACAAAACAATGATGTAGCGATACGTATATCCTGACATTTTTCCTTCTATACAGTAATCTAACTGCTTTCCTAACGGAGTGTAATAAATTGCAGATCAAGACGTTTCAAGGTTTTAATATTTCGAGGTTTTAATATTAAATAGAATCTTGAGACCTTCTGGCTTTTTCTTTCTAGGCTCTCTTGAGTAAGTCGTTTAGCAAACGCGAAAGAATCGACCAATGTACTGCTCGAGTCGGCGTACTACGCAAGCGCTACGACTCTAACCACTGGGTCTCCTGAAAGAATTCTGACGAGGGAAAAGTATGTTGGGGCTTTTTATGGGGGTAAAGAAGGCACACGATAGATTTGTTAGAATGCAGTGCGGAAGTTATTCCCTGATACGAAATTGGTGATAAATTTTTAAATGCAGGTGAAGAATTTTGTTTGAACGATAAAGCGGGTGTCAGAACATGGACGAGGCGAATGGTTGACTTCAGCTGCAGGTCATGTTAAGGCAATAATCGGTGAAAGATATTCTAGAATCAGTCAAATGATATCGCAATGTGTCATTTGTATGCACGCCTATATGAACGTGTTGTGAGATAGGATAAAACTCGCGTTGTGGGTGAAGGTCATTATTTCTTCAGACAGGTTGGTGGGGCATATGCGTGCGTACATTTGTTTACCAATATTACAGATCTAGGAAAGCAATTTTAAGTGTTTGATGACAGTTTATGGGCACAGCAAGAAAAAATGGAAATTGTATATGACTTTGAGTGAAGTAATGAGTTTTTGCTCCAGGAATTCTGTAGGAGTGAATATGAGTTTACGTTGATACATAATGGTAAAACATTTGAAGTTTTCAATTCTTGAAGTTGCATACCGTAGCAAAGATAGAGAAACGAGTGTCAACGAAAAATCACTCAATCGAAGGAAATTTCAGCCACAGAATTCTACTATGGATGTTGAAGTACAGATGACAGGATATGATACATGTATTTGTGAGGACACTAGTATGTGGGTGATCATTCTGAGAGTTTTTTTTAAGGCTGAGAATCTTACGAGCTGAGAGATGCAGAGGATAGAATGTAAGAGCTACAGATGGAATACTTGCACTACAGGGCTTGATGATATTTTGAAATAGATATGAATTAGTGGGTATGGAAGACCGGTGACGTAAGAGAGTTGTGGGATAGCGTACACTGTAGGTATTGGGGGTTTGCTTGAATGCAAGGAGAGGTCGACTAAACATCACTGACTGTAGAATATTATAGGAGAGAGTACCTTACTTTGGAGGAATATCAAGATCAGAATGTATGAAAGCGAGGAACCGTTAGTGACGGTAATGTACATAGGAATTGTTGGAACGTACTTTGGAAACACAAATGAACGGAAAATGAATGTAGACACTAAATCTTTCATGCAGCCTTGATGGACCTCAGTTTTGAACCTGACCTTCTCTGTAGAGGCGTCGTGGACGAGGCAGAGAACAGGGATAAATTGCGCTTTTCGTGGTCAGGATAAATCTCCAAAATCAGGCTAAGAGTGTTTAATGAAGTACCAGAAAGTGCTTTCACTAATATCTCAGCTGTATGACCATATGTGCTTGTTTTCCTGACATTTATGATAATGATTTCAGTTGTTTTTGGCCTTTTATTGCTTCCGAGACTGAGAGACGAGTGCTTTAGTAATCAATCGTTTATGTTATTACTATTATCACCTATTCTCTTACCTTCTCCGACAATGATTATTAGTACACTTAACTTGTGTTTCCTTAACGAAAGATGACTTATTTTAAAATCCCTAATGTAACGTGGGCACATTCATTGAACTCAGAACTCTAGAATAGAACAATTTTTAAAATTATTTTTATGTTATGATTTTTGAAAAATGTATCAGCTCATACCGACGTTGGCAAAGTTCGATACGTTAACGATTTTACCTTGTGCATGAATTTATACTGACAATATTCTCAATCGACAAAAATTCATTCGTATACAGTTATTGGAAAATACTTTGCTCAGGAATGAGTTGTTAAGATTCCGTTTTTCTACCTCAGAAATATTTTATTA
Organism: Trinorchestia longiramus; assembly: GCA_006783055.1. Taxonomy (NCBI): domain Eukaryota; kingdom Metazoa; phylum Arthropoda; class Malacostraca; order Amphipoda; family Talitridae; genus Trinorchestia; species Trinorchestia longiramus. The sequence goes on along the minus strand of VCRD01000659.1, from coordinate 7,558 downwards.
GTAAACCTCAGATCGCGATCATTCGGGATTCATCGATTCTTGCATCTTCGACACTGTAAATATCTCTTGGGATAAAGGATGGCTTAAACATCCAATAACAAGATGAGTATAATGTCTGTGGGGAATCAAATCTGGGGGATTTTCTACTCTTTGGCGATGTCGTAGAAAAACTGAGGAGTAAAGGAAGTTTATTTCCCAAGTGTCTTTGAACGTTTTGCCTTTGCCTCACCGACCACACCCAACAAAAGCCTCCCAAACACGTATCAATAGGAAGGAAGTTTACTCTGTAATGATTGTGTATTGCGAGTCATGAAACTATTGCAGTGTCAAGAGTCAGGTAATTATTGCATAAAAATTGATGGAGAGTTTGACTGTTACTCCTTCTATCCGTCTTTACTCCTGGTGCCCGTGGTAGACTGAAGGGCCTGTGCGTGATTAAGGTGTCTATGCGTGATTGATGTTTTATCTTTAGATGTCCTAAGACTTAGACAACAACCCAAGAATGAACCAATCGGCTCGTTCCTGTTGCATACTCTATTCTATAAAAATGGCTCGTGGGTTGCCAAATTGAGTCATTGTTTGACTGCCGTAAACTTTCGGTTTGCAGTTGTCAACAGTCATCTCCGGCAAACGTTTTTCGATTTTAACTCAACACACAAACACAACCGCAACGTGTTTTTAATTTTTTTTCTAACGTATCCTGTTCCGACTGGACAACATGTACGCTTCTTAGAACGATTCTAAACTTTTTTTACTTGTATAGACGGTCAATGTCATTTTTCACTTTTAACGACTTTGCCCGTCTCATTTTCGTAAACTTCGTTGAAATTTTTCCTGTGTCTGTAAAGCAGCTCCTTTCCAATCAACTGAAGCTATGAGGATTATGCATGACAATGCAGCTCAGTCATATATGTTTTAGAGCGTTCATTAAGTATGGACAGAAGAGTAAATAGCATTCTCCTGCAGCAAAGATGAAGAAGGTATGCTCCTCTGAAAACCGAGTTTGCTGTATCGTAAGCGATGTTTAAGGCGACATTCAAATCCTTGCCTTGTAGAGTCTGACCACGTGATGCGGTGCAAGCGAGAGTTCGATAGAATGGTAGTGGTCACTTGCACTCAAGTGAAATTCCTCTGCTGCAGTAGCAAGTTTCACTCTCGTCTTCCACCATTTTTACTTTCAGTGATGATATGCTTCGTCGCTTCAGATTCCTCTAGTCGTGTGTCTCTCGGATCAAGAGCACTCAAGAGAATGGATGCTATAATTTTAATCTTACACATTTTCAATCATGAAGTATTCGTTTTTCATACCGCTTTAAATTGTTACACAAGTGTTTTAATTATCGTCTCCTGTTCCACATGGATTTAGATATTTAGTGCATAACGTAGAGTAATTGTTTGTCGAGTGTCAAACATTGTGAAGGTGCTCATCTGTTTCCCAATACAATTTTTATCTATTAATCTGAATATTCAATGGGCATTTCTGATCTAGATGACAATAGCAGTAAAGGTCCATGGAAATATTATTGCATAGAAATACACCACAGTTCTTGATACAGGCATTTCTTAACAGAGTGTGATACCTTTCTTTCGAAGCGTTCAATCTTCAGAATTTACTGATCAAAATTTTACCAGGTAGAAACATTTCTTCAATCATTCAATGAGTAGGTATATTTAAGCCATGCTTTGTTCTGAGTAATTGAACTTGATTCTCTGAATTTACTTTCAAGACAAATGAAAGGAAAATCTAATAAGAAGCTTGAGAAGATTGTGTTCTCATTTTGAATCATCTGAGGAGATTCATTTGACTACATTTTCTCCAGGAAAGTGATGGCTTCACCGGTACGTGTGTAACATTTGCCTTAACGAAAATTTTAACACTAAATCAATCTTAACACTTGATACAATTTCTATATTATTCTATTGTGTGTTTTACATATTATTTGCGACAACCTTTCCTTACGTTTCTAATTTAAATATGTGCCTAACTAACATTAATGAAATGATCGTTTGACGTTGGATAGCATATTCTACCTAGCGTTGTGAACGTTTTCTTAATTATTATTTCTTCTTTAACAACTTTTACCAGGAGTTATCAAAGAAGAAGCTTGGATTGTTAGACTGATTTAGTGCGTTATTCTAACACAATGTAGAGTGACGTTGAGGAAGGATAATTTTGCCGCACTCTCGAGGCTAGTTTTAATTCTTGTAATGAAACAAAGTGATGTTAACTATGATTGCTTGGTATTTGCATTTTCTTAAGTTGCCTTCATGGGAAATTCGGAGCAAAAGTTTGCTATTGAGGATCGATCAACTTGTTTCGGAGTTTCATTTTTTCCTTTATATTCTTCAGATGTGTGTTTTCCTTTAATCTCCAATGCGTTATTTTCCCTGTAAGCGAAAGTTCGTAATTTTGTGAAAAATTTAATTTCCATTAGCAGAGACCTCATAGTTACACGAACAATACAATACCCCTTTAGAGTGGCTTCTTAGTTACACGAACAATACAATACCCCTTTAGGGTGGCCTCTTAGTTACATGAACAATATAATAGCCAATAGCAGAAATTATACACAGCTATATAATCTAAAAACCTTAAGTTCTTGAAGTTATTCTCTTTATTGGAGTGTACTTGTGGCATATGTATGTATGACGCATAGCATGCCGTAACTGTTTAATGCTCTTACCATTTGGTGTAGGCCATTTCTTTGATGGTTGCCTTCGACTAAATATTTCCCTCTAGGCTACTGTTTTAACGAAGTTAATTTCATAGTTTAAAAAGAGGTTCATATAAGTGTGTTTGAAACAGCGAGTAATGCAAGGGAATCTGCGGTACTCTTGCCTCAACTCACATTCTTTTACTCGTTACATTTATTCTCACAACAGATTTATTTCTTTATACTAAACGTTAGTTGCATTCTTGAATATTCCATGGGCAATTACTTCTGTCTAGTACATCAACTCTCGTTAATACACATTTATTAAAGCAGCGCCTCATCATTCTTGTTTTCGCCTGTACGACCCTGAAAAGAAATGAGTTTGGTACTGGCCGAGGGCAGCAAAGCGCATGCGGGTGAAGTTACGGACTCTTCAATACTTGCATGAAATTTGACGCCTCCAAAATTCCGCTGGTCAGTCCGTGTTTTTAGAGGTGAAACATGAGCTGTGCTCACCGCCGCTCTAAATGGAGGCTGCCACACTGCCTTCCTCTCCTTTCTTTATATCTAAACTGCCAATTATTCATTATTCCAAATATTATTTTCCTAATGTGGTTCTTGACCTTACCGTTATTTTCCTCTGACAACCTCTAGGAAAAAATAGTTCATCATTCTTCCACCTAAAACTTTTCTCTGACATCATCGAGAATAAAATTAATTCATTCTCCTTGCGCTTTGCTATTTTCCCCCGACTGCATCGCACATAAATTAATTCATATTGAAATATTTAACATTCACTAATGCCTATTAATTGTATTGAGATTTCAAAATCATTTAGTTTTTTAATAGTTTGGAAGCCCCCAGAGCGCGTGTGTGTTCGTTTGTAATGAAGTTTGAGATACAATTCGAGTAGTGGAATTATCAGGCAGCGTTGAGTGAGAGAAAGAAATGTTCGTCATTTAGTACCTAATTTTTACGTGAATGGACGAGGTTGGAATCTTATGATTCAAGTTAGGAAATTTATCAACAATTAATAAATATTATTTCCCCACCAAATATATATTCTCTAGAGATGCGTGTAATCGCAAAGTTTATCTTCGAGGAAGTAAAGGAAAACGCGTCTTTCGTATAATAATATGAGAATGGTAAGTTTTCACGGACACACACGCTCGTTTCACAAATTCTTTTTCCTTTCTGCTGGTAAGAACAAGTCGCCTAAACCAAGCCGCTTACTCACGCGCAAACGCTTTCATTGACTTCTGAATTTGATTCAACTCTATGATATAATGCAGCATATAGAAACTAGACTCACATTCATTCAGTCCATCAGCTGTAATCAAGAATTTTAGATGTTGTGGATGCGTTCAGGTGTTGGATGTACGTCAGTCTTGATGGGAGGCAGAAAGTTCGTAGATGCCAGGTCGCTGCGGCGGGGTGCTGAGTCACAGAACGGAAGTTTACTTGCCTGTGTTGACGATCCACGCAAGTCCGAGGTTTTTGCAAACACCCTCGGGATTCGCTGTCCAAACCACCTTCCTTCTTACGCAAACTCCAAGTGTCACCGCCTAATGGAGTTATTGCTCGCGCCTCTTTGATATCGGCCATGACATCACTGCCGGTTTCAGAAATGACCTCAGCTATAGGAAATATTCAAATTCCTCCTAAAAGCGTCAATCCTATTTCATTTTGAAGTCGAATGTTTCCCAAATATTTATTAAGTATTTGTTCATTTTCAACTTTTTGTTGGCTAGCAACCAATCTTGTACTGACATCGTGTTATGTATTTTCTTCTTCGCTATGAAAATGAGAAAAAAACCGTTTGTTATGTTTACAAGTGAATGGACAATTCATAAAACAGTCGAGCCTATTTGTAATGGTAGATATTTTATTTATTATGTTCGTGAAACTTATCCAGCCCTGAAGTGGGTTTACTAGGCGAGCGTCATATATGCAGCTTCTTCTTTCGTCGGAATTTATTTCACAACTATCCGGTACGTTTCAATTTCAAAGGAACGAAAATAATGTTAAATTTTTAAAGACTTCCTATATTCTTAGAACTTATATCTAAGCTGTTAGGAATTGGATATACAGTAACTGTAACATGAATGGAAATTTGAAAGTTTCAATGAATCTTAACAGCTTTAATTAACACCCGATGTTAAGCTACATTTCAAGAAGGCAAGAATGGGAGTGTTTCCGCTGTTATTCTCAACTAGTTGCTTCTAAAGTTTCAGAACCGAGTTGAAGGACCTGCTTTTTATGCCTAGCCTCTTGTAATGCACAGCAAACTGTAACTGTGCTCCATTCAAAGTGAAATTGACGAATATTTGATTAATACAATACCGATTCGCTATGGGTGCACACCACCTAGAACATTCAAATGTTTCTGTTTTTCTTCAGGAGGAGACCAGTATAATTATAAGTGTAGTTAGAAATTATGTAAATAATTGCTCACATTGAATAATGACATTAAAAGTAGTGATTTCAAAGTCTTCTTCACATCAAGGTGTCAAGAAAAATACCGATTTTACAGAGAGAATACTGTCCCCATCATTGTGTAGCTGCCACCATAATTTCAGGTATGGGGCAATAGAGCCACTTGCAACGCGTCTCTCAATCACAATTACGAAATGAATTATAATTGTAATTCAGCTTTGGAATCAAATTGAATTACCTAGAAAATGTTGCCGTATGGAGTAGCAATATCGCTACATTTTTCAGTTGTGCGTCTTTCAGCTACTGATAAAGTTTTGTTTTCATCGGGCCCATTAAACGCTTTATGTAAGAAAGTTTGTAAGGGTAACAAATGACGATCATAAAATTACGTAGGTTCATAAAATTTATCATAGTGTTGAAAGGTATATCAACTGTTAACAGTTAAATTTATCATAGTTTTTAACAGAAAATAAGCCGTTAACTGTTCAATTTTTCGTGGTTCTTAAAGGTAAGTCAGCTGTCTACTGTTAGACTATCAAGAAGATGTCTTGAACTTGTATAACTTGTTCAGCTGAGAAGTCCGGATGAGATGGAGCTGCCTTTATTCTCAGCGTGGATACATTTTACACAATCATCGTTTTTGAGGAGAGTGAAGAGGTGATTATTCTTTAGTGCATTTTGAGGGATTGACACTCCTCAAAAAATGTGTACCATTTGTTAGGAGAGGTAAGTGGGCAATGCCTGTCTTCGTCGATGTAAGTTTATTTATTTTAATTATTATCGTCCCTCAGGGGTAATACGTGCATCCGTATTCATCACTTCATAATTTTTCATTCATTTGAATTGTTCAATAATTTACCTCGCCTTGGTAATTTTTCTTGTCCTCAGCTCGAACGCGTGCAAATGAGAATACTTTTCAATCACTAATTTTCCCCCCAATTAATTTACTTTTTCAATAAGAATAAACTTGGCGTTTATTTAAATTTTAAAGATATAGTGAAACGTGTTTTTGTCTCACAAATTAGTTAGAAAGTAAACCAGTTAAAGCAAGCATGCTGACATCAGCTGAACAGCTACACCATGACTTTAATTCAGAAGTAATGCATCGAAAATTTTCTAGTACGGTAGTTTTCGTATATACTGGAGTGCGCTCATTCCTAAAAAAATTCTATATTGTAACTTTTAGATTAATTTTGTTTTACATGTAAAATTCTATTTTGAACTTCAGAAAGTAGTTTCTGGTAAATTTTTCTAAAATTGTATTCTTCACCGAAATAGACGTTGCAGAGTATTTAAATCAGAGAAAGCCCACTAAACAAACGGTGATTGATTTCCTTTTACGGAAAAATTCATTGCATGATGTGCTTTGCTCATCCTAGTGTCTATCATCTATTTCCTTCTTTAGTAGAAATCACTGTAGAATGATCTGCTATCAGCCAAAATAAAGCGTCGTCTCTCAAGAAGAAAGGGTGTTTCCTTCCTTCAATCATTCCTAGACAACGTACTTACGAGTCTTTACTATTATTCAAGGTTTATGTTCCCTTTTTCGTATACTAATTTTGCAATTACACTGATCTCTAGTGGATATCTTAAAATAATTTTTTTTTTAGAAAATAATTTTTACTCATAAATTTTCACTCATCTATCATGTGTTACACGTCGTGGATGAACGCTATTTAGCAGCATGTACTGGGCACCTAGTTGGTGATGCCTTATGAAGCTCGCAGCAACGATGACTTCTACTAACTCGATTTGAATGTAAATGAAATTTCCCCCTTTATGTTACGAAAATTTTCGTATGTGTTGGCCTTTAAATAATAACAGCAATAAACATCTAGTATCAAATGACCGGACGCGTACAGGTAAAGATGATGTAGAAAAGCCACGTAATATGAAATGCTTCTCAACTCATCAGCATTGCTGGTGTTCTCCTTGGCCTAGTATACAAAGTAGCCGTCTTCCATTACTTTCATTTTAAAAATTTACTTGGGTATTTTATCTTCATATAGTCGTCTAAATCTTAGCGCCAGCAATGCAAAGGCACGAACAGTATTTTATGGGGGTTGATTGCAGAGCAAATGATAAAACGATAGCGGCGATGGCTAGCATAAGACCTGCTGTAATTTGTGAAGGAACTCAGGCGATACAGGTTATAATGTATGGAAGTGGTGATGTTTTTAACGAATTTTGGCTGTAGTAGAAGAGACACCAATATTATCTCTATTGGCAGCCAAAGTGGTTATAATGAAGCTAGAACTGGGGTCAGTGTTACTTATTATTTTAGTCTATTATATATTTGTGTTTGTTTAGAGGTAATGGTTGTAGTGAGGGTAATCGTGAAGTCGGTGGCAGTACAGGCTGTAGCAAGGTGGGTAGTTGCTGGATATGGTTGGGTGAAGCTGGTGGTTACAAGGATGTGGTGGGGTGAGACCAATGGTTCCAGAGGTGTGGTTTGGCGGGGTGTGGTT
>VCRD01000658.1:215282-230461 GCA_006783055.1 Trinorchestia longiramus | reverse complement strand
TTACGTTTTATCATTATTTGCCTTTCAAAATAGCGAATTTTAAAAAAGTTATGTTAGTCCCAATTTAGCTGCACGACCCTGTATAAGTATAATGATAAGAAACACATTACACCAATCGTTGAATTTAAAGCAAACTGTCGAGCAAAAACAGTTTCCGTTTATATATTTCTACTAACCTGCATCAATAGCCTTATGTAAATAAACAACTTTAGCCAACCAAGCATCAGAATATTGCATACTTAGCACACTTCTAAGCAATTTACATAACCAACAAACTGGTTCCTAGTCTCCATAGACCCTAACACAATACGTATGCATGTAGGAATAATGACGCGCTCCTCCTCCGAACTTAGGAAAACGAGATGCTTCCCACTAAGCTAATCCTGCCTTAGTCCAGCCAATAACATTACGAGCTGATAAACATCATAGTTAAGCACTGTACCTGCGCGTAACTTTGTAGGAACCAAATCGCAATCACAGATGTTGGCCGAGGTCTAACAATTACATCGAGCGTTGAGAATGCGCCTCAATTATACGCAGGTGGTGTGTACCTTAATACAAGTAGATGGCCGGACCAAACTATGCAAATATTCGTATGCAGAGTAGACAGTAACTGCAAATAAGCGCTGACTCATAAATAAGCAGTGCCCATGAATAAACAGTGCCTACTAATAAACAGTGACCGACGAATAAACAGTGACCATAAGTAAACAGTGACCTATAAATAAACAGTGATCGATTATGATGAAAACTTGACCTACGATGCAACAGTGATTACGATTTAGCCATTAACTATGAACGTATAATGACCTACTAGTAAGCCTGTACCTACGAACAGGTCAACAAGTGTTGAAAAACAGACCTCTACTCAAAACTGGCGCTTCTACTGAATCAAAATCGCACATGAGAAGAGGTTCTAATTTTTACTTTAATTTTCATGAATTATTCAGGCAAGCGTCAGGCATGATTGAGCGCACGTGGGTGAGAAATATTTCTGATTTTAATAGTGTTCTGAACAATGAACATATACGAACCTCGATTTGATTATTCGCATTCCTATCAGAAAATATTGTCAAAAACAGTTGGAAATATGGAGAGTCATTGCTATGTGATAAAACCAATCCTGTGGCGATTGATCCGTTTTTAAATCAAAAGGCTTTCTAAAAAGGGGAGAATTCATTCTGATATAATTTGCTTAAAAACGATTTAGAATTCTGTATGAAATTTTTTGACTTGTACATGTGAAGTTTCGAAAATTTTGGTGCCTGTGAATAGAGTATTTTTGCAAAAAAGATGAAACACGTCAGTGAAATTTCAATGATTGCTCAACGTATGTAATAGAAATTTTAATTTGATTCGTAAAAAGTAATACTTTCTTTCTCTGATGATACATCAAAGCTCAAACAATCACAAATTACTAATTTTTAGTCTGCTTAATAGTTTCTTTCATGTTCAATGACCAGGTTTTTGATAAATCTTCCAAAAAAATCTTTGGGCTTGAGAAAAAAAACAGATCGGGATCATGCTTTAGTTGTTCATAATTTTCATAAACTTATTACTTAACTGATGTTGCAAAGGCCTGAAAAGATCGTAATCAGATGGATTGATGTCTAAATAGGATGGGCGTGGTAAAATTTCCCAATTTAATTTCATTACATTTTCTGAGTAATTCTCGCTGTATACGATCTTGCATTAGCTTGCTAAAGTCCAACACCTTTCCTATTGAGCAATGCTTGTTTTTGATAAGGCAGTTCTCAGTTGTTCAAATTGTGAGCAGTATTTTGTTGAGGTTTAATTGCATATAATGAACCAGTCTATTCATGTCCCACCATGAACAGATCATGATCTTTCTTAAGAGTAGGTCTTGCTTTGAAACTAGTTGTGAACTTTAATTTCTATCCAGCCATTGTATCATATTTTACTTGAGTATTGTGATGAAGGACCCATTTTTCATCCTCAGTAAAAAAATTCTGTGCGGTTCCTTGAAAGCAAAGACGTGCAGAGAGTCATTCTTTGGTTGCGCGTTGAACAGCATTCAAATTATGGGGAAGCTATGCTCCAATATTGAGGTATTCGCTCCTTTATGAAAGCGTGAAGTTATGCTTGTGTGAATTGAATTGAGTTCTTGTAAGAAGTCTGTACTAATGGACTCTGGATCGGCCTCTACAGCAACTTTAAAGACAGCATCAAATAACTTTGATCTTCCTGAACGTAGACTATCCTTGAAATGAAAACCTCCAGATGAAAACTTAGAAAACCACTGTTATCATTTCTGAACACTCAAAACATTGTTCAAATAGACAGAATAAATATTTCTTGTATCTCGTACCTTGCTTGTATTCATAGAGCATACAGTATCTTAGGTGCTCTTTATTAATCTATACATATTTCTTGAAGATTGCAATAATTAAATTTCTCTAAATTGAGTAACTATTGTTGAAAGAATTAAAGATGCGTTAGAGTTCAGATTTCCTCTAAACTGACAATTGATGAACTCTGGGGAGGATTTAAATAAATCATCAGGAAAAAAACTAAATTATTTCTTTCCAACTTAATATCACGGATTAGATGATTGTTTGTGAGAACAAGCGAACATACTAAATTAAAATAAAGTAAAAATAAGAGTCTATTTATCAATGACTTTAAAAGAAAAATAAAAATACCTCAAACAATTTTTTTTCACTGATTATACTTTTTACTGACTCTTTTCCTTGAAATTTATAGCAGTATGGTTAATAAATACGCACATTCAGTGATGAAAATGTTCTTTTTTATCCGATAACGCTGAAAAATTATCTGCTGAACAACACATACAGAAACAATTCATGTGATCAACAATATTATAAACGTGTGAACAACTTTCAGTGCTTGTGCATAGTTTATTTTGATCAATAAAACAAGTAACAGAGCCATCACAACATCCTCTTATTTATTCAAGCACGAATATCACTACTGACGTGAAAGCTCTTTGCAGTATTCCACCTTGGCACGCCTTCTAACAAGAGTCACCACGCATCCCTGCATCTCAAAGCAATTGGCTTGAGAGTAAACAGTAGGCTTGGCTATCTGCGATGTCCAATGCTGTTTGATGTTGCAACCATACCCACTGATCCTACTGTAACTCCTGCTCCCTAATGCACGGCCTCTTCAACTACTGCTTCTGATGACAGTGCTATGTTCAGCACTTACGAGGAAGCTCTCTCCTTAAATCTTAAGATGCAGGAGTGAGTTGTGGACGAGAATGTGCCATGTGCATTAGCAATACTTCGCTCTATGTGTTACGCGTGCCTAGATGCGCTACGTTGCCTGCGTTGCAGTAACATGCAATGTCATACAGTACCATACAGGTACGGTATACTGTAAAAACTGATACGCTGGTACATTCTACCGTAATTTTAAAGAGAATTTAACATTTTGGGAGAATAAAAAGCTTCCCAGGTGCAGCTTTTAAGGATTTTGTTGTAAAATTTTTTGTAAATTATGAAAACCTAAATCTTTTGCATGCTATTTTTCTACCTTAAATTATGTAGTAGACCTGCCCTAGTCCACTGAGGACAGGTTATTTTATTAATAGGAGTGAAGTTATGTATTCAAGATCTCAATACTCATTTACTGTGAGTGCTTAGGACTGGCACCCCACGATACCAAAAAATACGGTACTATTGTGTCTCACATAATCCAATTGCATGCTTACCCACACAGTTTACTTGTATTATTTTAAAAATGAATCATCATCTATATTTATAATTTTGAAAACTAATATTCATACTACATTAGTTTTCACCGTGTGTATATTCAACTCACGCCAAATTTAACTTTATTGTCGAATTAATAATAATCTTCTTCGATTATCACAACAATGACTATAATTAAAGGATAATTACACACAAATTTGGAAGACTCAGCGACAACTATTTTGGGTACTCGAACTTGTAAAGAGTGTGTAGATAAAATTGAAATTAGGAAGCAATTTTCTTTAATGTAAGGTTTAAGCACAATCTTTTGAGTACGCGTCCAGAATGTACAAACTGAATGGTCTTTGACTTCATTCTTCATAAATGAGGATACTTTCAATAAAACTTTGGTCTAAAAGGATAAAATTCAAAGCAAATGAAGACTTTTATTCATGCTACCTCAACAAATAACTTTGCATGATACTGGCATGCATATCACAATAATTAAAGCACGGTAAATACATATGTTTCTTAACATAAAAAACTGAATGTAGAATTTATTTATTAAACACGATATTCCTTTTCTAAGCAAATCGATGAACGGTACTATTAGCGCCATTTTATCCAAACTCTACATTAATTGTGATACATAACTCATGCAACGAAATTTATATTTAATGCTTATTTTTTTCTTCAAGTCCTTCGTTTTCATGCAATGCGTGTGTCCATCACCTTCCGAGGATTTTCGTGACTCCTGAAGGCAGAATTTACGACTACTTTGCTCATTGAGACCAGCTTCCTTAAGTTTCAATGAAAATTCTTTGAAATTTTCAGAATTCGGAAACCGATGCGGATCTTCCATAAAATCTTATCTCCGCAGCCGTGGCAGTAGCCGATACTTCAGAAAGAGATCAATAATCTCCCTCAATTTTAAGCTAAATCGCTTCAGTCCAAATTTTGTGCATCATTGGAAGAATTCAAGGGAGGAAAACACGGTCTTATTGAGGTCAAAGAAACGAGAAGACGAATTTACTCACTGAATTTTCACTTTTTAAGGCTCAAAATGTATTTTAAAAAGGTTTAAACTCTAATTCCCTAACTGATGAGAGAAAATTACATATCTTGTTTGAAAAGCTTTTCAAGGAATCACCGTTTTTTTGCAATAATGTCAATTTTTCTTGCATAAAATAACACTATTAAATAATTTTTCTAAAAGACTTTTTAAAATGAATTACAGTTCTAGCAGAACCTACATTAAACCTTGATTGGTCATAAACTAGCCAGAACAGCCAGGCTATTTTAAATCTAACAAAATTTACAGGCAGTTCGAGTTCTGCTTCCGACGACTTACTCTTTCTTTGAGTTTATAAAGTCTTCGTTTTTCCTATTGCTGGAGCTTTTAAGTTCGACAGCCGACGGGCTCTGACAAATTCGTGTTCTACAGACAGGTGCTCTGCTTTAAAGCAGCGGATTTGAACTCATTTGCTTTCCGACTTGGGCCTTTATCTGAAAGCCGCGTGTGTTCTTGCTATTTAGACCGCTAAACTAAACGTGTTTTCTTTGCGTTGTGGCAAATTAGGGCAAAGAAATAGGTGCAATTCAATTAAAGTTGAGATTAAAGTGAAGGTTATGGCTGGAAATAAAAAATAGACTTTGTTTTAAAGTTGTTGAAGATAGTGTAGGCGAGCTTTGAGGTTGAAATAGTAGGCAAACATTAAAATCATAAAAAATTATATAAGAAATTGGTCAGGTTTAGGACAACATTAATTTTATCATTGTAATCATTCAAACGGACAAAAACCTTATTCATTGCTATTGATCATTATTACAACTAGCTATATTGTTATCATCATTGTCACTACATTAGTAAATTCAATAAAAAAGGTCAACGACAAATTACGTACTTAAATTATAAGGATAAAACCAAAAACGCAGGCCAGAATTGTAGCAAGACTTTAGGACAGTCACCGGTGACAGGGAATGAGACAGACGGGGATGCTATTCAGGCAGCTGGGATTTTGACCTGCAAATTTTCTGCCTAGTGGAACACACCAATAATCTTTAAATATACATATTAAACGAAGAAAGAAAACCGCCCTTCGATTGCAAAATAGATGAACAGAACAGTGATGTGGGAATCTGAGTACAGTTGTGAAGTAAAAAAATAAGGGAAACATTGATCACCAGTGTTGTCAACAACGAAGGACTGGATGGATCCCAATAATTCAAAATTATTTCTTAACAGACTGAGCGTTTCATGTACGAAAATTATTTGTTATTAAAATTTAAGAAACAAGGAAGAATCTTTCCCACTTTATTCAAAAGAGTAAAATGAGAAGCTGGAGCAATTACATGTTCTCGTACTTCAGATTGCTAGCCTACTCGCATAAAGAAAAGTTCTGCCGATGATGCCTAATGAGTTTTTGATTTTTAGTCCATGACGCACTGGGTCACGGATCCATGACACGTTTGGTCGCTAAAAATAGAAAATTTGAGCTTTGATCACGCCTTTCTACCAGGAAACTGAGTATGTGGGCAAGCTCCATATTTTAAAAAGCAGGTCTGAACAAATATTTACCAGCCTCAAAGTCTCTGGCTTTCAAATCATACACACAAGCAGTCAGGAAGATGCAACTCTCTGTATGGTTCTTGAAGATGGCGTTCACGTGATAGAATGGTTCAAAAGTTTAGAAACGATATGAACGTTTTGTGAAAGCCTCTGCTTTGCTAAAACTCTCCTTACAAATCACGTTACTCAACTCATGTCCTGTGAAGTTACATAATTTCGGCTGAGAAAACATGTTGAAATCATTGACGAACATTAGTAAAACTGACAATACCGTGAAAATAACGTAACAATAACAAAGTACAATAATCATTGGGAAACTCTTGCACCGGTGTGGAAGACTCGTGAATTGGATAGCGACTTCAACCATTTAAAAAAAGAAATTGCAACATATTTCATGCAATACGTACATGTTTTTAGCAACTATTGTAACAAAACAGACAATTTTGGTCTGTCTCTTGCCGTTCTTTTTCAAAAGGTGTCTTTCAAACGGCTATTTTCAACAGAACTTTTCCCCCTAACCACTTATCACAGCATCCGTGAAGTTGCTTTGCATCAACTTCTATTCTTTACGTAACTTTGTTGCCCGCGCTATCTGTTTTTCTCGACAGGATTCCCATTTCGAACACTTTATTCTTGCAGACAGCGCTCCGGCACCGACAGCTCCAGCTTTACTGACATCTCTAATTCTCAGGCAACACCCATTCAGAGTTTCTCCTGCCGACAACGAACCTGAGTGTTGACAGCCTCTTGACTCCATCTTTGCGCCCTTTCAATATTGGTCAATAGAAATGCCCGATATTTGACAGGATCTAAGAAAGCAAAGTCAGAAGAAGTGGAAGATCTTCCGTTTGTTTTCTGGCTGTTAATTTCTTCACAGAAAAACAAGGATTTGTGACGAGTAACCTCGCCAGTCGTTTTTCGTTTTCCAGCGCTCATAGAGTCTCAGAGCTCATGCAAGTCGTGAGCCATGATCGCATTAACTCATTTTGTAACCCTTTTTCCACGCTAGCCGGATTAGAATAAATTTACGATAAATCTTCATCATGAATTCGCGGTGATCGATAGAATTGCCACCTTATTGCAGTACAAAGTAGTGAATTATTTCAATGAACCTTTAATGATGCATTTTAGAACACCATTTTTATATAGCTAAGCAAATACTCTTTCGAGCACATTTTTCCCTGCTTCGCTGGATAAAATTTTGAAAAATGTGTTAAATATAATGTTTCTAAGCATGTAACGCTTCTAATATTAGAAAAATTGCAACGCTAAAGTGCCTGTGAGCTAACGTATGGGCCTGGGAGTAGAAACTTCATAATTCACTTTTCATGATTCCAGATGTGATATTAATTTTTTTTCTCACGTAATAACAAAATCCTTCGAATTCAGCGGTGGCCATAAAATTTAGAGTAGTCTGATAAAATAAATTGATACCATTTCTCTCTCGTTCACCAAATGCACCAAAAAATTTACAAGATTGTAGAACCCGTACATTTCTTTGCTCCCTGTCTGTTGAGGAGAGAGCGTCAATTTTGTCCTATCACCTCCCATTTTTTTATTTTTGACTCCTTTTATTTAATTTCGTCACTCTGCGTCGTGAATTGAAGACGAGATGTGAATTATTCCGAAAGATCAGAAGCCACAGTGGCCGTGCCTTCGCTTCTACGATGCAGGAACAGTGAGCACAACGAAGCATGACTTGTTCCAATCTGAATGCTCTAAATGTAACTGATCTGAAATTCAAGTACATATACATTCAGTGTCCGTAGATTGTACGAACGATGGAGGTGTCACTTACCTGATGTGACTTTTTAAATGTATAAAACAAAACTTCAGACATGTACTTACATTATATGAAAGAAATAAAATATTCTGATTCATAAAATGGGTTTTATTGTGTTTTAAAAAGGAAGTTATGTTGCTGCATCGTGTCTATCGTGTATGTAATACTGAAATCTTTTCGAAGAACAGTTGAGATATTCCATGAGGACTAAGCACAACTGAGAACAATCAATATCTTCCATGGTAACAATCACTACTGAGAACAGTCAGGAACTTCCACAGTGACAATCACAACTGGGAACAATCAATATCTTACTTAGTGATAATTACAACTGAGAACAATAAAAAACTTCCAAGATGACACTCACAACTGAAAAAATCAGTATTTTCCTAGGTGATAATCACAACTGAGAACAACCAGGAATTTCCATGATGACAATCAGAACTGAGAAAAATCAATATACTTCTTAGTGATAATCACAATTGAGAACAGTTTTGAACTTCCTCAGTGACAATCACAAATGAGAACAATCAGGGAATTCCATGGTGACAGTTACAAATGAGATCAATTAGACAATCTTTCTTACTCTTCAGAGTCTGAGAACCATGGAGATCTTCCCCTAATGGTCCACTAAATAACAGAAAACAACTGAGAAAAGTAATGATCTACCTTAATAACTGATAACAACTGACAAGAGTAGTGATCTACCTTAATAACTGATGACAACTGAGAACATACACAATATTCATTTGAAAATTGTTCTTGCAGACCTTCGTTCATGTATTTCCATTTGACGAGCATTTCAGTTTACCATAATGCATTTAAGTTATTTGTCTATGATGATAGAATATATTCAATATTGTCTAGCCTAAAAGCAATAGCTGACCTTTGATATCTGTGAGAGATATTCACTTTTTTATTTCTCAATGAGAACATCGGAGCACAAGTTATCGTATGTATTATGGGTTGTACACAAAGTAATAGGATGGAATGAACGTACAAAGCGACATTCTATCTAAAATTACGCTCTGTATTAAGGCCTGTAATTAATTTGATCTGTTTATAAACTATTGCAACTTTATGTTGAATCTATCCGATATAATACGTAAGCTAATGTAGACATCGCACAGCTCCTAATCTAAGAAACTCAAATACAAATTCAATCAGTTAAATCTTCCTTACAAAAAGATCATATTACTTATTACCTGCAGGCTCACGCATGTGATTGTGCCCATATGTTTGCAAGTAAAAAAAAAACTTCAAATAACGCGCAATGCTCACTACAAGAGTAGCCCATCACTAAGTCCTTATCTTCATTCGGTTTGGAATTTCAATTTACATAAAAGCATGACTCCACAGCAGCTCCAGTGATATCTTCCAGGCCGTTACGTCCAGCACCAGCAACGCACCACTCCGTTCCACCTCAATTCCAGAGTCTACAAAGCTACGGGCAAACTGCTTATTTTTCGCCGCTGCTCAGCTCACACTGTCCAGAACAAAGTTACGGAGCAAAGTCTAAGTTTGGTGTTCTCGAGCCGCACTCCAAATAATTTTGATGCTGTATAGAAGAGCATGGAACTTTTATTCCACGAGAACCAAGAGAAGGAGTCTTTTTTTCTTTCTATGTAACCGTCTTTGATTTCCTAATTCGGACGGTTACAAAAATGGAACCTTAACTTCAAGGCAAACAAAAACAACGTAAGAAAATTTTGTGATGTATCCGAATTTTTTTAAGCTCTATATTGTCCTAGGCTCAAGACTAATTGCTTGTTTGTGCTGGGCAGTACAAAAAAAAATGAAATAACATTCGCTGATGTTTTGGATGGCGTGATTAGTATTGTACTTATAAGCTTTGACAGTAAAGAAATTAATGTTTCAATTTTTAAAATAACATATTTCAGGACTAATAAATTTGATGTTTTCTTGAAGAATAAAATTTGTCTGTCAGTCTTTTGCGACAGAATCACAAAGTATGTATTTTTATTTATTTTAAATTATTTTTAACCTCACCCTCCCCCCCTCACACCTCACTCAAGTGATCTGTCACGGCGGACACTTGAGAGAGAAAAGACCTTCACAAAATTTTTATTTAGTGGAAACTTCGTACGTAATGAGACACTACCAAAAGTTATCAGATGATGTCAATTTTTGATATTTAAGATTCAAAACCAATTAAGGCAAATTTATTCGAGATGAAAAATTATTTGCACTGTGGACAAAAGATTTCTTTTAGCGCCCCTCAATATCTGCAATTCGAAGGAATACATTTGATCCTTTATTCTTTATTGAAAATACAACTATCAAAATATCTATTTGCTTCTAACATGCTTCAGCATACCTCATACACATCGTGTGTAACAGTTACTTGCTACAATAATTTTCCGCATATGAAGAACGTAGAAAACACCTGCTCTCACACGCGCCAAAGCCTGGCTTCTGTGGGCTCTTAATTGAAGCGAAATTGAAAACCGAAATTTAAGAGCTCGTTTTTGGAGCCCAGGGCGACTCCATGTGAGGCTGTATGTGTGAGCTCGAGGTCGGTGGAGGTCATTTGAGGCTGTTGGACGTCAGTTATAGAGTTTGCTGCTTTCACAGGTGCTATGTGCTTTTCCAAAAGCTGTTTTACTCTTTCTGGGGTAAGTTTTGCCCGTTGAAGGAGATATGAGGCATTCATGAACTTTCTGAGGTCATCAAGAGCCAGTCAAAAATACTGAAAGCTTTTAAGGCCATTTGAACAGGTTGACATCTTACTCAAAGCTGTTTGCGTCTGTTGAATGAAATTCACGAGTTCCAAAACATGTTCAGAAGAGTGAGTGAGAAGCTCATTCAAAGTGAGCTCAAAAAACTCATCAAGAAATGTATTTTCATCGCAATGCAATCCATAAATTATTATTGAATGTCTAAACAATCCAATAAATTAACAACTATGTGAAAGAGGTCACAGATTCATAAATTAGGTTCTGTGAACGCACTTTAAGTAACGATGACTTTTTATAGTAAAAAACCTGTGAGCTTACAGCACGGTGCTGGATTTATTCATTTCCTGTTCGCGTGCTGACAGGTGTCCGATTAAACAGAACTCATCTCCGTAGTCTGTATACCAGTGCATCATTGTATGCCTGTGCGTGACTGTTTACCTGTACTTGCTTGTTTGTTTGTATTTTGCTTCTTGTGCGTGATTGTTCGCCTGTTTTTGACCGTTTATCTTTGCTTGACAGTCTCCTTATGCTTGACTGTATGCCTGTGCGTTATTGTGTCTGTGCGTAACCTTGCATTCATACATACATATATATTAATATATATAATCATGCATGTTAATTTCCATCCTCCACATTGGTGTGATTCGAAATGAGGCCAGGAAATCATTTTCTTAACCAAAAAGCACAGTTTCCTTTGTGCATTTTATCATGAACAAAAGCATTTCTAATTTCTATGATGTAGTTATTACAGTAAGCAGGACAATTTTAACATACACGCCCTCAATAAATAAGGTACAAACAAGGTAAAAAATAGGAAATAAACATAGCATATGTATAAACGAGTATGTATGGTAAAACAAGGTATGGTATAAATATAATGTACACAAGGTATGATATAACCATGATATGAACATGAAATAAACAAAATGTGATATAACATAAACATGGTATAAACAAAGGATAAACAAAGCATGTGTTGAAAGCAAACAACTAGATCTTCATTCTTCCTAGTTTTCCAAGAAAACTATCGAGAAGCAATCTGTCCGATACATTACGGTGTGCGTTTTATTCGGGTGGTGGAAACTGGAATGCTGGAAGCTTTTTTCCAAGTTACGCCAGAGCTCCAGGGCCTCGTAAAGCTGCTCCCCTCCTACGCGGAGACACGCGCAGCAGCTGTATATTTATGCACAGCTCTTGTATAGCTGTAAACTGCTCTATACACTGATACAGGGATCCCCTAAAGTTACACATTATTCTTGTATTAAGATAAATGCTTCTTGAATGAGAAATGCTTTTGTTGAACTCAGATAAACAGCTGCTGTACGGAAATGCGGGGCTGTTATTTACGGCTTTGTGACAATTATTCTCAGCTGCAATGCAACATTTTGATGTTGTAAAATGTTAAAGGTTTATTGGGTAGCGGATTACCCGTGTACCACAAAACGCATCCGTGGTGATGGGTAGAAATAAAATGCTCTTGCTATATGAATGAACAACAGATTGTGTCTTAATTGACTTTGTTATTCCCGACATTGTACAATGGGTTTACCATTAACGTCTTCTGGCCATACTCTTGTCCGACGATCTGTGTACTCTAGGCTTAGCACACATTTACTCCTGATGTACCACAGATGTACCCCAGATGTACTCAAGATGTACTCTACATGTACCCCCAGATGTAACTCAATAGTACCTCTAGAATTGAATAGAATACAATAATGGAAAAGAAATTAGCCCTTTGGTTCGTTCTTGGGCTTGTACCCAAGTCCTACCTTATCTAAAGTAAAGGTATCAATCACGTATGTACACCTTAATCATGCAGGTCAATTCAGTCTCGTACACGCACTTCACTCAGGCACATGTATTTTAGTCACACATTTACCACAATCACACAGTGACTCCAAGAGTAAGGGACATAGAATCAGTAAGTTATAATACCAGAGGCTCCTAATTAAATATTTGTCGAGACGATTTCTGAATGTAGTTGACGTACTCTAGGTATACCCCGGACGAACAATACACGTACCCCGGTTCTATCTCTTCTTTCTCTCCACACGTGCTCTAGGTGAGCACAACCAACAATAAATCCAGTAAATACCAAACTGATGATACTTACTTTTCGGCCTTTTGCACGCGTTTCGATTTTACTCGTTTGGTATTCCTACAATATTTTCTTTTGTTACTGTTACAATCTGCTAAAAAGTTTCACCAAGGTTTATCCCACCCTCAAATATCCTCGAAGTATTTGAACTAAGCACTCAGCAGATAATTTTCAATAACACATTATATTCATTCCCCTGGGAAATTATCCTTCCCTTAGGGCATTATTGTTGTTCAGAACCATATTATTTTGCTCCAAGTTGCACCTGGCGATCATGTTGTCATGACTTCAGTTGCTATTACCTGTCTTACTTGCTAAGCAATGTAACTAACGAGAATTAACTGTTTACAGGCGACATTCTTTCCGAAGAGAGAAATGGAACACAACCGCGCAGTGTTCATTGGCTGATCGTACGGCCGGCAGCGTCTAAACAAGAAAAACCGTAATATGTTCCGAATACTAGAACTGTAAAATGCAGTGCTAGGCTGATAAGATGCTTTGGTTTGTTTCAGCGCACGTTCTAAAGAGGACATCTGGGCTTATTTCGTTGTTAAAGGATTAATTCTTACGATGCAAAGGAATGATATTTTAAATGACCTTTAAATCAGACGCATGGAACTGGATGTGGAAGCAGTGCCAGTATGGTAATACCTCGCTATTATAAATGATTTGAATTTAGAAATTAGGATACAGGCTCCCAAAGGTGACAGAAATCTGTGTTGTAGAGAAGCGGGCAAAACTGAGAGAAAAAGATTATTTCGAATGTTAAAAGTGATGTTTGACATATAACACTGCTCTGCGTTTCAAAACTTTTTTAAAAAGGTCAAGGATTTTCCAACTGATTTAGGGAACTCCAACTCCAATGCTGTAAATTCCATATGGTATATTATCCATAGGTCATAGGAGCCTGTGTAGGATGATGCATCTCATTTTTTGTTAATTGTTCGTCAATATGCACTAGTTGTTAGCGTCTTTTGTTTTATTCCTTCTCAATACATGCTATGCGGCTGAACTATGACCTGTAATTATTGATTTCAGATTTATGAATTTCCTGAAAAAATGCACATGGCATTCTCTTACGAAATTTGTTACCGTTTTCGGTCAATGTTTCAGAATTCTATGAAACTTTGTATAACAATCAGTTAGCGATTGGAAACAAGAAAAAATGACTCCAATGCTGAAAAATCTATGTGGTATATTATAATGATTAGTTGTGTGCATGTATGCAGGAATGTCAATGTCTTTAAGAAAATAAAGCCTTAATATTTCCCTGGCGAAGAGTACACTACGTGTCATTCAGCAGGCTTAATTCTTTCACAAAACAACAAAAATCATATCTAATGCGCCTTAATTTTGATTCTTTATTCTCAGGGAAGGTACACCGGTGCTCTCTGGATTACGGCGTGCTGTGACACAACTCACATACTTCACATACCAAATTAATTCCAGTGATAAAACAAATACTGTTGGCTCATGTTGCGTACTTTCTGGCAGTCGCGTTCCATGACCTTGGTTCATTACCGTTATTTTAATACTTTCTCTGTAAGAAGTGCATAGCACGTAAACATGGTCATGAGACATTCCCTTTTATTAGCATAGGAAAAATAAAAGAATGATTGGGAGTTGACTTCAGTTGACGTATTGCTTTAATGTTCCAGCGGCCCTGCACTTTACATTAGGAACTGCTGACTCTCTAACTCTCAAAATTAACTGCTTTTAATGCACTCGACATGTTATTTTTTATTTTGTTTATTTCTCTCCCAGTGAAGGAAACAATTCCTTGACGGCAACTTATTTTTTGTTGTGTTTTGATTTGCTGAGGATAAAAACTGTTCACTTGATGTCAGTGAACAGGATAAGACTTGATGTCAGTGAACAGGATAAAACTTGATGTCAGTGAACAGGATAAAGCTTGATGTCAGTGAACAGGATAAAGCTTGATGTCAGTGAACAGGATGAAACTTGATGCCAGTAATCAGGATAAAACTTAATGCCAGTGAACAGGATAAAACTTAATGCCAGTGAACAGGATAAAACTTAATGCCAGTCAATGAAGAGGGTATAACTTGATGTCAGTCAACAGAATACAACTTGATATCATTCAACAGGATATAACTTGATGTCAGTCAACCAAATATAACTTGATATCATTCAACATCCTGTTGAATGATATCAAGTTATGTTCTGCTGACTGACATTAAGTTACATCCTGTTGAATGATATCAAGTTATATTCTGTTGACTGACATTAAGTTACATCCTGTTGAATGATATCAAGTTATATTCTGTTGACTGAACTCAAGTTACATCCTGTTGAATGATATCAAGTTATATTCTGTTGACTGACATTAAGT
>VCRD01000658.1:157338-199148 GCA_006783055.1 Trinorchestia longiramus | reverse complement strand
AACACCATCATTTCAATATATCATTACCATCATAAGCTATCATTACCATCATAAGCTATCATTACCATCATAAGCTATCATTACCATCATAAGCTATCATTACCATCATAAGCTTACGATATTAATGCAAGCCAAAATAAATCATTAGATATGAGCTTCATAAGCGCACTTAATAAATCAAGTAAAATGTCATAGGGAGCAGCAATATTGGTCAACAAAAATAAAGACTAAAGCTCAAACTCAATTAAACAAACCTGCGATTAGAATTATTGTTCGATGGTCCAGCCACGCTGCCAGTTGTGGCTGTAACGCGTTAGTCAATTGTGATGGAAACTTTGATGATAACTTGCAGACTGTGCTTCTGGTCCAGAATATGAACTAGGGAGCGGAAAAAGAAAGGAAGGAAGGCAGCAGAGGAAAGTGGAGGCTGCAGAGGGAAGTGGAGGCAGCAGAGGGAAGTGAAGGCAGCAGAGGGAAGTAGAGGCAGAAGAGGGAAGTGGAGGCNGAGGCAGCAGAGGAAAGTGGAGGCAGCAGAGGGAAGTGGAGGCAGCAGAGGGAAGTGGAGGCTGCAGAGGGAACTCTAATCTGTTTTAATATTTTGTGTCCGTTTCTAATATTTGTGTGTGAAGCAGTACAGTAAAAATGTATATTTAGTGGCGTGTGTTCGATTATTATTTCAGGATTATTCTCGTCATGTTTGTTGAGGTTAGTGGGTGTTTTAATTCTGAAATTGCAGTCTGAGTTATGTATGTTTAAATATTATTTCAGTTTTGTACCGATGTCCAGGAGTTTACTTCAGATTATCAACTATGGATCTGAAAATACGAGAATGATGATGTTCCAAAAAAATAATAATAACATGCAAACATCAAATGATTTGTCAAGATCGTGAAATAAAAAATGAAAACCCATTTAAGGCACATGTAATAAATGAACGTAGTCTTTAAGTCATCTACATTGTTCCCCTTGTTTCCTTATCCATTTCCCCTGTTCCTCATTCTGATCCATTTTCAATGTTCCCTCATGTTCATCCATTTCCCCTGTTTCTCATTCTTATCTATTTTTACTGCTCCCAAAGCTTTATCCATTTCTCATGTCTGATCATGTTTTAGTATTGATCTACTTCTATTATCTCTCACCATTTCCCCTATGCCCTCGTTTTTATTCATTTCCCTTGTTCCTTATTTTTACACATTTCCCATATTCCTTATTTTTTATCAATTTCCACGGTCCCTCGTCTTTATTAGTTTCCAATCTTCCTCATCTTTATCAGTTTCCACTGTTCCTCATCTTTACGATTTCACGGAGCCTTTCCTTCTATACGACAACTCTTCCTCCAATTTCCAGTTCCTTTGATTTCTACAGCCACACACTAACCCTACACACACCTGTTCTTCAATCCCAGCATTTACTTCAAATCTTTCTTCTATTCCCTAAAAGTTAAAGTAACTTCAAAGTTATCTCATATGTCCCCAACTTACACTAACTTCAAGTCAACCCTCAGTTACTTAAAGATCAAAGTAGCCTTCATTCAACCTTATCGTGACCTTTATTCAACCTTGAAGTAGCCTTTGTTGAACTTCAAAGTAACCTTCATTCAACCTTTTAGTAACCTTCATTCAACCGTGCAGTAATCTATATTCAACCTTAAAGTAACCTCTAAACTATTCTTCATACGATCAAACTACACTACCTTCAAATCAAGCCTATAATCCCTCAACTTTAAAATAATCTCAAAGCTATCCTTCTTATGCTCAATCTACAGGAACTTCAAATCAACCCTTAGTTTTCCCAGCCATAATTTCAAAACAGCAATTGTCACCAGACCTTCAGATGTTCCTGAGTCACAATCATAACAATCAATTTTAAAATTCAAAGAGCTCGTTTTATTGGAATAGTTAATCATCGATTCACGTATTGTAGTTTTACCGTACGCTGGTATGAGATTCACATATCAAATAATGCATTCTAAGTTTGTAAGTAAATTTTTGAGCAGCAGAAGTGAAAATCAAAAGTGGCTTGAGTAAGAGGGAGGATTTATTTTGGACCTATTGACCGTTTATCCCCTAATATTATTTCCATATATCTGTCATATGGAGTAATGCAACCACCAGTTTTAGTCTTTAGAATTACTCCAACCTGACGTGCAAATTCAGTGCAATAGTGTTTTCTAGGGACTCTTTTTTGATCACTGATGACACCATAACGCCAGTCTGATTTAATGGCTGCTTATGCGAAACTTTTCTGATTAAATAGCGGTTTTTGCAGAACTATTCTAATTTAATGGCTACTTCTGTAGTAACATTTTGATTTTATAGCTTTTTTTAGAGCTATTATGACATCATGGCTGCTTTTGCTACGAATAATAACTAGTTTTGGAAAAATTGCAGCTCTCTCTGGTCTGGAACAGTTGGTGTAGAATTAGGAAAACTTTTTGGCTTGTAATGTTTTTAGGACACTTCATTTTCTGTGTGTCATAAAAATTAGCTTCGAGTATGCTAAAACTAGTCCACACTCAACTTTCAATCAAATCCTACTAACGGACAGATAACAATCGTTTCTACCAATAGACATTAAGACATCCTTCAACGGTTTACGACCAACGGCAAAGTTTGTAAGCACCAGAGAAGTAGAATAAAATAGCTGATATGCAAAGATCTGTGTGCCGTGTTGGATCTTTTGCACTCATTTGGAGGGGACGGCAGATCTTACAAAATTAATTGGATTTTATATTTAATTCTACACAATCATTGTTTTATATTTACTACACAATCATGATTTTATATTTAATGCCACACAATCATTATTTTATATTTACTGCACAATCATGATTTTATATTTAATTCTACGTAATCATCATTTTATATTTAATTCCACACAATCATTGTTTTATATTTAGTACTACACAGTCACTGTAATTTCTCATTCTAATTAGTAAATCAAAAAGTGTCCTCCTAGGACCACACACCCGAACTTCATACGTGGTTTGCATGTAGAAAACATCTCATCTAAATCTGCGATGATGTTCTCAGCCGCCAAAAAAAACAGAAATGAGAATTTTTTGCTATTGGAAAACGTAGATAGTCGTTAAAAGTAAATTTTGCCGATGAATTCAAACTTTGAAGTTTAGACTCATCAGAAGTTTAGGTCTTTTGAATCCAAAATCATAATAGAATTTTTTCTCGAACTTACGATAATTGTCATCTATTGTGATATGCACGACAAAAATACACAGAAATATCAGGTTCGATCGAAAGTTCTGTATATTTTTTTGAGTTATACTTTTAAGGCATCACTATATCACTTTAACTCATAAATGACACATGTGTAGCCATCTAAATCATTAAAATAGCATTTCTTTTTTCAGATTTTATTGAAATTATTATAATAAATAAATATTGTTTATCCAAATGTACACTCCAATTAAAGGACACACTAAGCATACTTTACTGTTTGAATATCATAAGGGTAATGCAACAATTTCCGCAGCAAGATTCCTCAATTACACTTATGGAAAAGATGTGGTGGATGAAAAAACCTGTAGAAGATGGTTTTCACGTTTCATAAAGGATGACTTCAGTCTAAAAGATGAACCAAAAAAAGGACGCTCTAAAGGACTCAATCCTGAGGAATTACAGACTGTCATTAATGAAAACCCTACCAGTACAACTAGAGAACTCAGCAAGGAGTTTAGATCTTGTCATTTGATGATATATGTTGATGTGGTTCACATTAAACTTCTTCTTCAGGTCTCTAGTTGTTCTTGTAAAGTTTTCATCAATGACAGCCTGCAATTCCTCATAATTGATCCTTTGGAGCGTCCTTTTGTTGCTTATCCTTTAGACTGAAGTCATCCTTTCTGAAACGTGAAAACCATTTTCTACAGGTCTTTTCATCCACCATATCAATTCCATAAGTGTGATTGAGGGAATTTCCTGGTGAAATTGCTGTATTGCGCTTCTGAAATTCATGCAGTAAAATATGCGTAATTTTCTTTTTACTTGGAGAAAACATTTAAGTCAACAATAATTACATATTATAATAATTTCAACAGATTCTGAAGAAAAATTTTTTTAGTGATTGGGATAGCTACACATACATATGTCATTTATAAGTTAAATTGATGAAATAATTCTCTAAAATTATAACTCAAAAAATAGGTAAAAGTTTTGTTACCACATGATAAACAGAAATATTCCTTAATCCTAATCTGAACTTACACTGCAGTCACCACGTTACTTTTGATAACTGGTCCCAGTTTACTAACTTGCTTCAGTTTAATAACTGGCCTTGGTTTATCTTACACTTACACTGTGACTAGTGAACTGCATACACATCCTACTCATTACTTTAGCTGTACATCAAAATTAAGTGCAATTACACAGCACACTTCATCTCACCGACGCCTTGCCCGAGTGGAATTTTTTCAACTCCGTAAATGAGAATATTTTGTATCCACAGAAAAACAGAAACACCAGGAAATTTAACATTAAAACACGCTATATATTTTAATCATAGTGCACTACGAATTACACGAGATTTTATACTTTGAATAATTTTGGGATGGAGGTGTATGTACGTGATTGATGGCATTGTTTTATACAACATTTTACTTGTGTAAACACACAAAAATGGGCCAAACGACTCGATCTTGTTGCCTTATTCTTTTCTATTCTATTTTGACAACATTTTTTCTGTGGATGGTAATAAAAATGCTTTTTTCAGTAGATTTTCCGGAAAATAGTGTTCCTGTACAACAACGGTAACAAAAAGATTTTCATAGATGTACCTATAAATACACATTACGCGTGCCAGGTCTTATACACGTGACACTAAACGAACTGAAGCCAAAATATTTCACAGGGGCTCCAGACTTGTAATTGAAAATAAGGAAAAGCATAACTAACACTCATTTGCGTTCTTGTATCTTGTACAAGATGTGTAGATTGGGGAAAATTTGATCCTTGGGATAATTTAATGTTAATTGAATATCACAGAAAAACACAAGCCCTGAATTTGCTATACAACCTTGACAATCAAGGTATTTTTCATAACAAGACTGCTGGATTCACAAAATTAAATTTAGAATCTGACAAAATGCATTTCTCAAGACAGATATCAAAGGGCATGACTCACCTTTAACTTCAGTGCAGCATTGACCACAGTCAACGAGCTAACGTAGCTGAGTGTCTTCTGAGAGAGCTTTCCGATGTTACAAGTTGAATATTTTTATTCATGAGGTCAATCATATCATGTTCTTATATGTTATACTGTTGTTCCATATGATAATATAATCCTTTTCCATATATGTTAGTTCGGTTTTTATAGTACTTTCCGTACTATAACAGAGTCAGTTTCGATATACCTTAGTTTTTTGTCATAGTTTTCATACTATAAAAGGGTCAGTTTCACTATATCTTGGTTCAGTTTTTATCGTAGTTTCCGTGCGATAACACAGTGAGTTTTAGTATAACTTAGTTTTTATGGTAGTTTCTGTACGATAACAGAGTCAGTTTCAGGATATCTTAGTATTATATCGTAGTTTCTGTACGATAACGCAATCTATTTTCACTGCAATTCAGTTGCCGCAACGATCAGCATTGCTGTTCCCCCAAGCAAACACAAGCAGGACTCGAGAAACTTTTGGGCAAGAATTAGTTTAGTTTAGTGATGTTTTTTACACTATTTAGTAAACTATTTTTTACATTTTCATACACCATTTGTATGATTTTGTTAAGATATTTCTAAAACTATTACACAAAATTTGCAATATATCTACCAAGTTTTCTTTAAAATGTTCGTAAGATATTCCTAATATATGCAGGAACACGAACAAATATAATTAGATTACAAAAATACTATTTTCACTCTATTTTTTAATGGTATACATTCGTTTTTATTGTTCACTGAAGTAAAAAATTTCACTTCTACAATAGAAAATTTATTAAAATTGGCGTACTCTCTAAATTTTTTAACGTGGAAGGATTCCCGCTTAATTGTTTAGAGGCTTCAAGAAACATCGCTGATGTATCTATAGAAATCACAGGAGACTCTCCTCGTGTCTGTTAATCCGCCTATTTATCATAGAAATTATGTATACACATATTAAGTTAACTAATTGACGAAACCCTGGGAGTTAATAAAACTTGACTAGCATATTATATTTACTGCAGCGCTATTTCTTAAAGGATTCAATTTCACCGGAAGCGTGAAATTAGCCGGTCCTGAAAAGGACTCTTGCCAGGAAGCGAGGCCGAGAGCACTCACGTCACACACTCCCCCTGTGATGTCAGAATGACAACTGAGGGTATCAGGTCACTGCTGCGTGTCTTATCTGAAATCATCACAACGCGGAGTCAGCAAACTATTTCTTTACACTACAGATAATCCCACAATTATTTTAGTAAAGTTGCGTCCTAAGTTAACAGAAATCCTGAGCAAGAAAACTCAGCAGCCAGAGTAAGATAAATGCGATAGGAATGAATTGCTTTACGTGTTTCATGTGTTAATGGTGAATTTACTGCTGAGTTTTGACAAAATATTCTACTCGTGAACAAATTTTGAAGTTGTTACAAAGAATTTACTATCTTTTAGTCAATAACATCCCTAACATATAAATTACATTCCTAACATAGATATCACATTTTCGACCTAGAAATAGCATCCCAAACATATACATAATATTCCCAACATAGAGATCACATCCATAACGCAAAAATACATCATCAACACAAAAACAACATTCTGAACATAGAAACAACATCTCCATCGTAGAAATAACATCAGCGTAGAAATAACCTTCCAACATGGACATAACATCACAGGTGATGTTACCAGCAAACAGATACCTGTCATCTGTTGCCATCCAGTAAACTTCAGTAGTTCAGTTCACTGAGTCCCTCACTTGACTGCCTCTTCAGTTAATCAGTAAATTCAAGTGTTTAAGTCACACAGTTTTTTGTATTCGAAATTCAAAACACTGGTAATAAAATTGGATCGATTTTATAGCGACTTTGAATATCCGGCAATGACTATGGATGGATATACATATATGGATGGATATATATATATTGAGATTATACATATGTATATATATGTATGGTGATTGATCTTCGGCAATTAATATCCGGCGATGAAAATCAAGGGATAGATAATTGTCAATGAATATCCGGTGATGGATAGCTGACGACGGATATCTGGCAATGGAGATCGCTGGATGGAAATTTGTGAGGGTATTAAAGACGAGACAAGAGCTGGGCGGTCGTGACGGATGTACAGGAAATTTGACGTCTTTTTGATGGATGGAGAACTGGGATATTTATGGGGGGCCATGAGAACACCCCCGTCCCCCAGCCAGAGGGGGCAAATTAATTAAAAGAGAGGAGGAGATAAGACATTAACAAAGAAAATAAGAGGGTTATACCAATAAAAAAAGAGGATAGAGGTGAGAGTAATCACAAAAGAGAAGAGGCTAAGATGAATTAAAAGATAAAAGAGGGAAAGACTAATTTCAAAAAATGGACACGACTCCTAAAAAAGGAGAAATCACGACATAAAAAAATAGAAGAAGGACACGACGAATTAAACAAAAGGAGGCAGGCACATTCAAAAGAGAGAGCTTCAATCAATTACAAAAAGAAGAATCGAAATAATCATCGTAAATTAGATAGTTAAATGTTTGTTGTAAAATCCGTAGAGTTTAATGTTGTCAACTCGATACACTTAAATGTTTGATGTAAAGTCTGACTAATTCAACAGTGGTGTGACTCGACTAATTAAACAAAAAAGGAGCACAGTTAGTTGAACTAGAGGAAGAAGGCTCACTAATAAAATAAAATCGGGTGCACAACCAATTAAAAAGAAGGGAAATACTCATACCACTGTGTGACCACTCAACCCTGGACAAAATACAAAAAGTGATGTAACAATATTCAAAAAAATATGCAAACGTTTTCTCAATGTTTTCAGAACATTTTTAATATTATTTCCTCTCAAGCTAAAGTTCCATTTGCTTGCATAAATCTTGATCTTTGAGTTGAATCATTTACTCATCCTTGTATCTCGACTGAATAGTTTATTTCTTTTGATTTAGCACTGAGGATATATTCTGTAATGGTTTATATTTTTCTTATTCGGAGGCCTAAGAAGTTCCAGCATTCAAAGATCCACTCTAAGGCAGCACCTCCAGCTACTTCACTGGGTTTAGGGTGGAAAGAAGAATAACGAAGAAATGTCACTCGTAGTCGGAAACAGTTGGTGCACAGTCGGGAAAACATTCCGGCATTAATATTCCGGAAAACATTCAGGCCATTAATTTTTTATATCTGTTTTGTTATTTTTTTAAAGTGTAATGTCAAACGTTGAAACCTTCGTGTGTACGGTATATATCAAAACTATTTTTTCTCTGCACCACTTGCTTCAGACAAAAGTCCAAAGTTGTAATCACCAACATTTTCCGACCAGAGGGAGCATTTCATAAGGTATTCCACGCATCACTATTTCTTCAAAAGCAACAGAATGCATACTGTACACAACATGTCGTTCCCTTGAGCAAGATTTCTGCGTCTAACTTCATAATTTTGTTACACTTCTTGTAGGTTGGGGTGCAGTTTTCAGGTACGAGGCAAAATTGCATGAATAAATGATGTCTTTGTCACAACCTCATTAAGTCTACTGCCCTCTGTACTTGAAAAAACATGACTATTTCTTGCTTCATTCTTTATTTGATTTTCTTCTCATGTTTTCTTTGTATTTATCATTGTTCTTTTGGTGCGATGTCAAAGCGAATGAGGACACTTCCATGATTTTTATATTCTTTAGGGTAAGGTACATCGGAAAAGCATTTGGAGGTCGTGGATTTAGATCCATCTAAAGGATTATTGAGGGAGTAAAGCATTCGTGCTGGGGATTTTCAGCAGGTGCAACACAATGTAGCCACACTTCAGATGCAGCTGAGTTTCAGCAGGTGCAACACAAAGTAGCCACACTTCAGATGCAGCTGAGTTTCAGCAGGTGCAACGCAATGTAGCCACACTTCAGATGCAGCTGAGTTTCAGCAGGTGCAACACAAAGTAACCACACTTCAGATGCAGCTGATGCTTATCGACCAGCTCAGAAATAATCGAATATTAATCCCAGCACTTTAGTCCCGGACTGGAGAGGATAATTTGAGTTTTTGCAGCTCTGAATACAATTAGTTTTTCTCATCGGCACCAGGCAAGCTTCCTAAATGTGGTTCTGTTCGATGATTTCCCCCGTCTCTCCTCCCCCTCCCTCCTCTCCTCCTTCCTCTCCTCCCCCTCCCTCCTCTCCTCCTTTTTTTCTCCCTCTCCCTCACGCATTAACATCAGGAAAATGTAATATATCAATTCTTTACACTTTTTCTTTCATGAATAACCGAGTCTGTTATTGAATGAATGTGCAGATTCATGAATTAACAAGTCTGTTCATGAATTAACAGGAGTTTTTGCAAATAAACCTTATTTCGTTTAGCGTTTGTGTTGGGAATGCAAAATATACAGCACGTAGAGTGTCAGGACTATATCTACAGGTAGTTAGCACACCTAAAACTACACCTATAGGTAGATAATACACCAAGATTACACCTACAAGAAAACCTATACAACTCAAAACTAAAGCTCATATAATCGAATTAAACCATTTTTTCTCCTCTTTGATGCAAGCTCTGCTCTGAAAAATTGGCATTTCATATACTCGTATTTGGAAAACGTTGGGCAATGCTAAAAATGTAGGCACATACGTACTTGAAGTCTAGCTTTTAAAGATAAAAATGAAACTTTACAAGAGTTCAACTATCTCATGTTCAATTGGTTTACTTGTTTTACATGAATTATGTTAATTGATATCGTAGCGTTCTTGATAGATTATGTCATCTAATGGAGTGCAGGGAGATTAGATGATGACCTCAGTGAGTGAAGATTAGATGACCTCATTTCCATATTGGTCTCGCCTGTTGATTGGTTTTTATTTTGCTAAAATCCGTGGTGACAATCAATGCGTGTTGTGTTCTGACTTATCTTGCTGTCCAATCACAAAGCGCGACCTCACACCAGATGGTGGAGTGTGTTGTAGGGTATTGATCTTAAAATGAATATATTAATGACCAGTTATACATTTATAACATTCTGATTTGATTAGTATTCATGCATTTATTTGATTTTTTTAATGTGTATATGTTTGTGTAGAAAATCCTTATCATAAGAAAAAGTATTGAAAAATATTTTTAGTAATTTGTTTTTGTATGTATATTATGTATTTATCATTTTATTTATTTCTTATTTATTCATTTATTTCTGTTTTATTTCTTTACATTCCCTCAAATAAGACCCTACCACGAATGGGAATTTTGAAGATCACTTTTAGCAGAAATGTTGAAGGGTGCAGTGGAACTGCTGAACACAACCAGGCTCAGCCAATCAATCTTGCAGGTGACGTGTGTTGGGGAGCCCAGTTCAGGGGGAGCCCAGTTCAGGGGGAGCCCAGTTCAGGGGGGAGCCCAGNGGGAGGGCCCAGTTCAGGGGGGAGCCCAGTTCAGGGGGAGCCCAGTTCAGGGAGGGCCCAGTTCAGGGGGGAGGGCCCAGTTCAGAGGTGAGGATGGGGACTTGCTGCTGCTCACATTATAATTTTTACCCTCTGTTAAGGTCATATTTCTAAAAATATAAAGCGTACATGTAATAGTAGATAAATTTATAATTTATTACAAGATTAGTAATGATTAAAGGAAAAAAGAAGCGTCATCAAACTACATAAATCGAAAAATGTGATACGCGATATTTTATAGAAAAGTTCCCGTAAGTTGAATAATTACATTTTTTAACGGAAAACTTATGTAAGAAAAACGAAGGAAATGAAACTTTTCAAGCAAGTTGTGTTCATTTTTAATTATTGAGTTACAGTAGGAATTGAGAAGCTCTTTAAATTTGAGTTTGCTTCTAGTGAAGTTGCAAAATAGCTTCGAAAAAATAATGAAGAAAAGTTCAATAAACAAATGCAAAAACCACGAATTTTTTAATAAAGTTCTCGTGTGTAAAATAGTGATAGTGTAACTTCAGTTCAGGAAAGAGTAAATAATTATGCAAGTCATAAAAACATGATCTACTGTAAAATCATATTCAAATTTAACTTAAAGGCAGGTCTATGGAAATTGCAATCGTTCACTGACTTGAAATTTATAATTATTAACTCACTTGAAATTGGTAGTCATTTACTGACTTGAAGTTCTTTATCATTTACTGACTTGAAATTTTAAATCATTTACTGACGTTAAATCTGTTATCATTCTAATGACTTAAAGTTTGTAGGTATTCCACTGACTTAAAGATCGCTTATGTTAGAAAATCCTCACACAAACGACTTTACGGAGACATACAAATAAGTTATAGTTGAAAATCTTGGTAGACCAAATGCTGTTTTGTTATAAATGCCATTACTTCCTTAGCTTACTGTACTTACTGAGTACTTTAAAAAGGCATTTATTACTGAGATAGCTATGTCATCTGCTTATATAATAGACAATGTATCTCTATCTCTCTCTTTCTCTCTGTATCTGTGTGTGTCCGTCCAATTTTTTCCTATCTATTACTGAAGAAAAATTACTGAACTGAAATCAAAACGGGTACACATGTATTACAAGCATTGTAGTGTACATGCCAAAGCTGCCGGATTACTATAAAATAAAATAATTTTTCCTGCTATTACAGAATGGAAGTTTTGTATATATTCATGAAAAATATTAATTGAAGGACAGTAATTCGTCGTCAATTTTTAACACCTTTGTATTTAGCATAATTTCAAATTAATCAAATCTAACCAAACTTATAACCCATGTATACGCCAATAAATTCTTAATTTTATTATTTTTAAACCATGGAATTTTCACGGGCACTATGCAGTATGTAATGTAGGGAACTATGCAAGCTATTAATAGCATCACTATTACCTATTCTATTTACATAATTCTTTGAATAGGTGAAGAAAGTCTTCGGATTTTGCACCAAACATTTAAGTATCTCGAGCTGACAAAACGTAACACTCTACAGATTTTACTACAAACATTTGACTATCTAACCTATGGGTAAATTCTGATTCACCTTTAATTTGTCATTTAATTGATGAATAAGTTTTATATAAAGTGTTTAATTTTACTGTAGGTATAAAAATGTCATAAACATGTAGTAATTTTACGAATTTTTATGAATATGTTGGGTATTCAACTAGATTTGGTGCGTGCTGTAATAATTTACGTGTACATGTATTTTCAATAGAAATACTAATTATATTTCGATGTACTGGAACTATTAATATGAACAATGATCAGATATAAACACTGCATATTAAAAGAATCACGAATACTAGCTGCTGGACTTAAAAAAGTTGGAGTGCCATAACTATGACATAACCCTACCATTTTGTGTGTAGTACTGAAGAAACCCAATGGACTAAAAATAAATTACTAAAAATAAATATTAACCATTTACTTGATGACATGTTGACATGTGGGTCTGCTCTTGATATACAAATCACATGAATGTACGAACAATATGTGAGTATGAACTTAGAGGTAGACTGTGGTGTGTCAGTAGGTTATTTTTACGTACTTTTTCATTATTTTTACATGAATCTTGTTAATTTTATTTTTGTGATTTAATTTTTTGCTCGTCCTTGTTTATCGTTCCGTGTTCATAAATATCTTTCATTTTTTATGCTAAATTGCAAGGCAAACTTGGTCGGTAACTTTCAAGAGGAGAAACTTCTTCCAAAAAACTGTCACGTACGTCTTCTATTGAACGAGTTCTTGCCAAGACAACACCCTGCCCTGTTCTACAAAGCTTCGTGTTCTTCGACAGGAGAACACATGTTCTTTACTTCAATTCTGTTATGTTGTTTTCCAAGTGTAGAACACGTACTGTTCTACAACCGTAATCTGTCGTCTTTTCCAGACCCCCTAGCAGCTGTTTCCTTAGATTGTCTCTCACTGCAACAACTTTTCTTGGTTATACGCCTACGCTCTGAGCTACACCTAAGCTCATTCTTCAGCCAAACTGATTCCTCAGCACTTAGCTAATTTTCCAGCTAAGCTAATTCCTCAGCACTAAGCAAATTCTTCATCTTAGCTACTTTCTCAGCACTAAGTAAATCCTACATCTTATCTAATTTCTCAGCACTAAGTAAATTCTTCATCTTAGCTACTTTCTCAGCACTAAGTAAATCCTACATCTTATCTAATTTCTCAGCACTAAGCAAATTCTTCATCTTAGCTACTTTCTCAGCACTAAGTAAATCCTTCATCTTATCTAATTTCTCAGCACTAAGTTAATCCATCATCTCAGCTAATTTCTCAGCACTAAGGTAAAGTGCACTTAAGGACAGTGGTGAGTGAAGTAGGATTTGCGGTTTGCCTCGCCAAAGAAAGCTCGGTTGTTGTTTCCTGCTTTTTTAGGCTAATTTAACAGGTAAGTTTTAAGCTAGAATTGACTTAAATCAATAACGATTGGTAATCTTATCTATGATACTAATATTTTTAAAGATTATCTAAAATTAGCTAATTTTCTAAAGATTAATATCATACTATGACAATTTAAATGAAATTACACGAAATAATATACGTTTATCAAAAAGCAAAATCTCTATGAAATTTAAAATGAAGAAGAAAAGACTTTAACGAAGACTTTAAAAGACTTTAACAAAGACTTTATCGTTGAAAACACTCAAAACTGACTCGTTCATTGGATAAAAAATCGTTTATTCGTAAAAAGGCCCGTTAATTCATGAACAGACCCGTTAATTCATGAGCAGACCTGTTAATTCATGAACAGACCAGTAAATTCATGAACCTGCCTATTCATTCATAAACAGACCTGTTTATTCCTGAAAAAAGTGTAAACTCCACACCTATTTTCCTATTGGAAAATTAGCGAGTCAGGTTTGGGGAGATGAGAGCGTGGTTGCATAGAGCACCTGTGAGCAGGTACTCCAGTTCTGAGAATATTTGAGGATTGTCTGGGTTTGTGGGGAGGATTTGGGTGTGTGTGGAAATTTGATGATGTAAGGATTTGGGTGCGTAAGGGGATTTGGGTGTGAGGGAAGATTTGGGTGTGTGAGCGCATTTGGATGTGTGGGGGTATTTGGGTGTGTAGGGATTTGGGTGTGTGCAGGGATTTGGGGAAAGGTTTACTTGGATCAAAGAGGAATTTAGCTGATGGAGAGAGGGATTATCATTGTTTGGTCTATACATTGCCTACTTGAGAACGAACCTCCCGTCAAAAAACAGCTTTGGATTGCTCTTTAAAAGTGACGGTCTGCACTACATATAGCCGTCTTGCCTCCTTTATTCAAGATTGCTCAAAAATTTGCCGAAGAATATTCTGACAACTTGTCCCAGATATTTAAGATAACTTGTTCAGAGACAAGAAAAAGTTCTGGTTTCTTGGGTGGATTTACGATGACTTTCTTGGTGCTCTTGCGGAGCTTGAACCCAACATTTGGAAAAATATCGCCGCATTATTTCAAGTTTTTGAACAAATTCGTGGAGTTTTTTGGATGAGAATGGAATGCAATAAATGAAAAACTAACAAAAATATTTTAATACATGTGGTTTCCACTCGTAACAGAAATCTTTTCCCAACGATTGATAAGCTAAAAGGTACCTCTTTAATAGAAATCTTTAGGTTCCTATGCAAAGAATTCTGAAGCTACCTTCTAAGCTCGTGATTCTAAAAAGCTAGAATGAGCGCCACTTGGTGGAGTTATGTACGTTCTTGTAATTAGTATTTTGGAAAAAGTTTCCCCTTTGCGCTTGGCTTATGCATATGACAATAATTTATTTGCATATGCTACAACCGAATATCAACTTCAATCATTGATGTGGTTCTTTACATACGATTATATAAAAATCCTTGGTTTTTTACTACATAAACTTAAACATTCAGTCGTCAGTAGGCAGATCGAGTACATACAGTCAATATTGAGCTAGAATAAAGTGCAAACTCCATTACCACAGGAAATTTACAGGCAATATTTTTTTGCAAATAATTACAGGATATTCTCTTTGTTTGTGCATTCATTGTCTAAAGTAGAAGTTCCACGGACACGATTTCAGGAAAAAAATTACTCACCGAGAATCCCAGAGCTCATTTGCTACAGCAGCAGCTGTAATGGTGTTCGAATTCAAGTTTGCGTGAAAGACAAACAGGCACTTAAAAATAATTCAAGTATGCATGAAAGATAAGCAGACAATCAAAAATGAGAAAAACCACGGAAAAAGGAAACGCTTGAAAAAAAGAAATAGATCCTTTGGAAAATATATAAGCTTGATCGAAAAACAAGAAAATTCACTAGAAAAATCCTAGTTCTGCAGAAAAATGAAAAAAATTTGATGAAGGATAAGTAAGTTGCTTAAAAATAGGGAAATCTTTTGAAAAATAAAAAAATACGATGACAAAATTAAAAAATTGCATGAAAAATTTTGGAAACACTCCGCAAATATTAAGACCTCTTTTGGAAAAGCATGTAAGCTCCGTAAAAAAATTATTATAGTAAGCATTTTGGACATGTAAGAAATTTGTTTACAGAAACGAGGCAGAAAAAAATACATTGAGAAGTAAGGAAACCTTTTAGAATAACAATGAAACTCAGTCATCGAGTCTTGTATTTCTTCCACTACCACCCCAGAGAGAAGTTCTTCTCGACTACAAACTCAGTGAGAGAACAGAGCATGTAGTAAATAATCATCTACTCCTCCTGTATCTTCCCCTTCAGCTTAAAGTTGCGTGCGAGCTGTTTTTCAGCTGATATGGGAAGGTTAACAGTATTCTTAAGGGCTTCGGTAAATTTGGCTTTGGTAAAATTGGCTTTGGTAAAATTGGCTTTGGTAAATATGGCTTCAATATATATGGCTTCAATATATATGGCTTCAGTAAATATGGCTTCAGTAAATATGGCTTTGGTATATATCTCTTTGATATATACGAACATTGAGAAGTATCTCAAAGTTGCATTCAGATTGATGCATGGCAAAAGAATTTGTACGCCTTCGAAAAGAAATAATGAGCACCTGTTCCAGCTGGCTAGTCGAAGAGGCGTCAGCTTTAAATTGAAATACCAGTCCTATAGCACTGCATCAGTACAATACAAACTGTTTCTTTAAAAATGTTGTGCTACTATAAAAATTGCGGTAAAAAACCTCGAAAAAAAGTAGCTTGCACATATACTTCTACTGGAGTTAAGTAGAATAAGTCCTACTAATTACATGGAGATTACATGGAAAATCTTTCTAATCCCATATCATTTGATACATGTACAAAATTAATGTTTTCTACTACTTTTGAGGAGCACACAAACTGCCATCTTAATGAAAATACCAAATGCAGCCAAACTTTTCTGTCAGACTCAAGAATTTATAAACTTATAATCACCATTTATTTAAAAAAAATTAGAAACTACTATTTAGAAACCACCAGTAGTTGTTTATCGATTCTCTAACCTTGTGATACATCAAAATAACGGACAACTGACAGAGAATCTTTCATTTTTTGTTTCTCACGACTTATTTCAGGCGTTTAAACCTTTATTTTTTATTTTCCACGAGTTTACCACGTGCGGATAACAGTATTGTATCTTCAGAAGAATTGGGCTAAAATTTTAAAACTGTGTGAACTTCAGGATAAAGACTTCAACTAATCCTTAGGAGCTCAGGTGTTTTATTGTAGAGTTTTGTTTTCTATTCTCTACTAGGCTGTAATTAAACTTCCACATTCTATCGACATGGTGCACTCAGCTAGGTCAACTTTAGATGCTTTTAATAATGAAATTAAATAGAAATCGTTACTTAATGATAGTGAAATTATTCATCAACTAGTCCACACTAATATTATTAAAGAATCTTGTAGGATCGTTGCAGTAACTCGGGATTGTTACTAGAATTGTGAGATTGATTCTACATCAAGGGATGGTTGCTATAACTTGAAATTGTTGCCATAACTTGTGTAGTGAAGTGTAAGATTACACTGCATCAAACAGGAAGTTCCTCTACGTAGCTACAAATTTCATACTGTAAGCCGCATCTTCCGACGGATGAATCAGCGGGCAGGCAGATCTCAATACTGAGTACAGGAGGCTCCGTCTCGTAGCTATACCACGCAGTAGGCTGTCACTTCACGGTTGACTAATCAACGGGTGAGCTGCGTTAGCTGGGCTGTGCTACTTAGTGCCGCTTCTGAGTCCTACAGAACACTCACTACCTCGGTCTCCTAAAGTCAATGCCTCTCACTATACTCGTCGCAAGGAACGCACTGGGCTAAGACTTCAAAAGAAGCCGATTACGTAAGTAATGACGTATCATCCACCAGCGTGCTAACATGCCTGTGCTCCCCGTAGTGGGAAAGATATTCATGACTCTAACGCACTGTTGCAACACTTGTTTGGGTGCGCCTTACTGAATCTAAATTAATATGTGTGATAAAATTTTCTCCTGTATCATTATTCTGTTGGCTTCCTCGACAGCTCCTTATTCCATAAAACACTCTCTTTGGGTACAAGATAAAAAGATATTCAAGGTCTGCTCAGAGCTAAGAGAAGTTTGAAGAATGAAACACTGAAACACAATACCTAGAATTGTTGCTACAACTGAGAATTCTTATAACAATTGAAAACTGGTGATTTAACTTAGGAATGATATAACTTGGGACCGTTGCAATAACATGAGATTTCAGTAAAAATTCGTGTTGTTTCTACAACAAAGGATATTTCTTTCACCCTGAAGTGACATCATAACTTGCCGCATCCTACAAGTGTCAATACTCAGATTGCACTTAACATCCCTGATATCACTTTGCTACTGTCGTCGTTAACAGCACTGTGTTAACGTCATTGTTAACATCGCTATGTTAACGTCGTTGTTAACATCACTGTGTTGACATCCCTGTGTTAACATCCGTGTGTTAGCATCCCCGTGTTAGCATCCCTGTGTTAACGTCGTTGCCAACATCACTGTGTTAACATCAGTGTGTTAACATCATTGTGTTGACATCAGTGTGTTAACATCAGTGTGTTAACATCCGTTAAAGTAGCATCCCTGTATTAACGTCGTTGCCAACATCACTGTATTAACGTCGTTGCTAACATCACTCTGTTGACATCCCTGTGTTAACATCAGTGTGTTGACATCACTTCATATTGACTTGCAGATGACGAACTGTTGCAAAGCTACAAACAAATTTCTATGCACCCATAATTTTAAAACCAAGCATGACAGGCTTGTGTTTTCTGCATGTTATTTTAAGATCTTTTTAAATTCAGATCACTACGTATACATATCCTTACATAAATAAACCAAGTAAAGATAAATCGTTTTGACGCAGTGCTCTGTTACTAGTTATTTTCGTGTGTTTATTTGAGAAAAGAATAGTATTTAGAATCTGCAGCATCGAATCTCTAATAGAAGTGTAGAAATCTTTTACAATCATTTGAGTACGTGGAAAACTTTTAGCCTGGGGGATTTCAAGTTTTCAGTCAATCGAACTATTACTCTGGAGACTTTAATGTAATCAAGACCCTAATGTTGAAGACTCCAATAGTTTTCTATTATTGCTTATATGAATTATATCGTACATGCTATTGGTTTATCCGCTCTACGAAGCATGTTTCTCTTAGCACACTGCAAAAAGTGCTGTCATGCACTCTGAAAATCATGCTTTATTCAATGGCAGTGAATAAATGAATTAAGAGCATACGTAACACGCTTCCCACTCACGATCAGGATAAGAGCTTTAACTCATCAACTTTGTGCATTACAATCTAGCGGACCTTCCCTCCGAAGCCGCACCCTCGCTCTCTTTATATCTCCCTCAGACAGCACTTGATCGCTTGCATATACATGCTCCATGCTAGCCATTTCCATTCACTTTGCTGACCCGCTTTAGAAATGCTTTGAAATTATTCTCTCGAGTTGGATACAATCTTGAAAGAGGTCGTGTGTTCGACAGCAGCTCAATTTGCTTGGCTGGGTTATAGACTCGCCGTTGCTTCTGATTTGCCCTGCAAAGAGCGAATTTGAATCGACGAAATAAGGCACGAACTCCTGCCGAGCAAGCTATCAAGTGAGATTGCGTCCGAACTGAAAAATTCAATTAAGAGAGTGAGCTTCGTTGATAAAGTGATGGAAAGTTACATTTTTCGCAATCAAAAAGAGTAGTGATATGTCTTCAAAGTGGTGATCTCAAAGTCTTTTATGTCTGTACGAAGAATTCCAATTTGTTACTGAAACGCTGCCGAATAGACACGAAGACTAGAGGGAGCTGTGGAGGTAAAGTTGCTGTAGAGGTCAAGCATAACCATCTAATGAATTAAAATGTGAGAGGTTTAATACTATGTCAATCGAAAAGACGCTACCAAACCAGAGTTGTGACCCACTAATGATCCAAACTTACGAGTATATTGAAGGAAATACTTTCCTAAATTAATACCTCCTAATTGAATCACTGTGATCCTCACTCAAGATGACTCCCCCTAACATAATTGAGTTATGTAACTAACTAGACACAAAGAAACTATACTTAAAAATTTTGCAGTTTTTGACCCTAACAAGTTTCCTTTCTTCACGAAAAAAATGTTAGGTTTCATAAACTAACACGAACAGAGTAACATTATTCAAGAGCTTTACAGGATTAGTTTAAGCACTCGACAGCGTTCTATGCTCTCTGATCATAGGATGGCTGCTCGTACACCTGCACTATACCTTAAACAACGTCGATGTCCTTTTAGCGTTCATCTTTCTAGCCAAATGGAATGTTGTAACATGAACAATAGTGTTAATAACAATAAAATGTCTGTTATAATTTCACGATTCTAGTTACTGAACATTAATAATCGTTTACATTCATCTACTTCTGAAACTTATACACAAGCTGTTTAGAAGTGACGTTTAGAATTGAAAGTTGATCTGTATTTTCTTTTGTTTTCCACGCGAGCACCGAACTCCTTGCAAGCAGTTTAGCCAAGTTAATCCATTTTAACCTTGCATAACATGGCCACACTTACCTTCAATTTCCTCAAACCTGGATAGCAAAGAACGTTTAATAATTAATTAAACAATTTAAAATTATAATTCACTCAATTATTATCATAACAAAAAAAACGTAGATTTCCAATAAAGTTGGTACATAAGAAATGTAACAGCATTGATTTTTAAAGATTAAGCACCTTAATATTGATATTGGGTGTATTGTATATTGATACAAGGGCTTACTTTATAATGAAGCACTTCTAGGTATCTGTACGTGGATATTTGTTAGCAGTATTTCTTATTTCGCAACTTATGCTTC
Organism: Trinorchestia longiramus; assembly: GCA_006783055.1. Classification (NCBI taxonomy): domain Eukaryota; kingdom Metazoa; phylum Arthropoda; class Malacostraca; order Amphipoda; family Talitridae; genus Trinorchestia; species Trinorchestia longiramus. The sequence goes on along the minus strand of VCRD01000658.1, from coordinate 178,809 downwards.
AAGTGTTCCGAAAATTGGCGGAATGCCAACAATTAGGAATGTGTTCCAGATGACTTCAGAGTTACAATCAAACGTGAAAATTATCACCCGTAGACTTTGAACAGCTTTCTGCACTGTGAACCTAAAGTAAAGCTTGAGCAATAACGTAAAAATAATCACACTGATAATAATGGTGCTATGAATGAATGATTAGAAAAGTAGTATTTGTTATGACAAAAATGTAACAATTTAATGGTAAATAATACTAAACGGGTCGACCGAAGTTTTCTTGATGATGACTTTAACTTTTGGTACACTTGAGGTGTAAGTTGTGAAGCATTGATAAGTGATTTCTAAACAGGGAGAACTACTTCAGTCTACTGAGTGAAAAAGGAGCTAGCGAATTTGACTTCACGAGTTGATGAAGTTAGTCAAGTGATTTAGAGAGTTTTACAAGAACTTTCGATAAATCTCTAGTAGGTCTGTAATATTTTTCAGGGGACTATACATATGGACTTTCATTAAGTTTAAAAGAGGGCTAATATCATAGCAAATACTATATATAGGCTTTTGATAAATGTATATTAGGCTTTTAAGTAATTTAAATGACTTCCATAAAATTTCAGTTAGCCTTTTAAACACGTCAATTGTTATATGTACTTTTTCAATTGTCCATTTGATCTATTATATTGACATAAACTTCACATACATGTTCTAATCTAGTCAATGTAAATAAACTTCCAATACATGTTTTAATCGACTCAAATATACTCAATCTTTCAACACGCATTTTAATCTACTCGAGAGTAAATAAACTTCCACGATGCCTGAAATATTATCAAAATCCGTTTACAGACTAGAACTAAGCCCAGCACCCAAAAGATAAGCCTCTCAGCATCCCACACGCTAATAAGCATCGTAGAGAGAGAGACCAGCGTGCCTGTCACAGTCGGACCGCTCGAGTTAGGCTCATGAATATAGAGCGTCGATTTAAGGCACATCACACGAATTTTATGGGGCCCCCGGACATACATGTCTGAAATTGAGCCCCAAGCGTCCCTCGTCTAACAATGGGAGAGATCACCCCCATAATCTCTCCCCTCTCCCATGGAGGGCAGTCCCTCCCTCCCCCTCTGTGTCAAAAAGAGTGAGCATCAGAGGAGTCTCTTGTGATCGCTTCCATTTGGAACTCAGTCGGCGATATTTTTCTATGATTAATTTTATTACTAAAACAATTTCGGCTGACAAAATGAAGTTTATAGCAGGTTTTTTAGTTAGTTTGTTAATTGAATTTACTTTTTATAGAGCACTGCAATAAATCCAATTTGATAAACTAATTTATGAAATTAACATGCAAACTAATTTTGAATGACAAAATGCATCCTTTTTGATAAGAATTGTCTCCATGATCATGATTTAGTGTCAAATTTAGTTCTCGTTCCTTATGGTCGTTTGTGGAAGACTACCTTAGTATTCATTATAATTACTATTACCATTATCATTATTATTCCATATACATTTCTACAATTACTTTTGTCACTATTTTATTAGTACTAATTACTGATTTTCCACAAGAAAAAAACTTAAAAGGTTATGCTAGCTTCCTTGGCCCATTTAATTCTAAAGAAGTGCGTAATTAAATTTTAGAAATGTTAAGCAAAACATTCCATTTAGATGAAATTTTGACCTGAATTTAGTTGAATATGCAATTTTTCCAGTTCTGAATGAGCTGTGTAATCGGTGTACTAAGTTCCGAGTGTTTTTTTTCAACAATACCAGCATTTAAATCTGATGATTCAACTAATGTTATGAATCATATGGGCCAATTTCAAATATGTTCATTGTTAACAAATCGTTTGAAAAACCTAACACAGAAGTTCAGTTGAATTTTTTAATGAGAATTCTGTTCTATCGAAATTGCTGTTAGATTTTAGGTGCAAATCAAGCATTACCTTCGATTTTTAACGTAGGCACGGATTTTTTATCTGTATTCCACAATAAAATGTTTAATATTTGTTCTCAGATTTTAGAAAAACATTCAAAACTGTAGGTAATGATATATCAATTAATAGAATCAATCAAAATATTGTGTGAAGGGTTGTGAATCATTCCATCGTTTTTGGCAAATAGGTCACATTTCGTTAAATGTAATCTCCATAAATTGGTTTCCTTGCAAGAGAAAATTGGCGTTCCACAGGACTCAGTTCTAGGGCCATCATTTTGTAATACATTTACCAACGATGTGGATTTTGTGAGTAATGCTAAAATTATCTTATTTGCAGATGACGCTGTTCTTGATGTAACCTCCTGATAGCTTTGGACACCATATCTAAAATGAGAGATGTTGTGGGTAGGTTTAACAAATTACTATCAATCACACAATTAACCCCCTGAAGTAGAAAAAACGAAATTCATGTTGTTCACGTCCCGTCCATTACCTATTAAATCGAAAACTAAAATTTCAAAAATTTGCTACTAGCGTGAGTAAAGTCATTCAAATAATTAGGGGTATTTATTGACAATAATTTAAAGTTGAATGATCGTATTAGTCACTCGAGTATGAAATCGAGTAGGTGGTTGGGTCATGTTTTATGCAGTGTTAAGATACAGTGGCAGACTGCCTTAATGAATTTATATTACTTCTTTGTGTGCTTGTATTTAATTTTTGCAGTTATTTTCTGAGGTAGAACTGCTGACAGGCACATTCGCAAATTTAAGACCAATATTAATATAATTCTTAGAAATACTCTTTCAGTCAAAAAGATCAATTTGCTGTCTACCACGAGAACAGGTGGAATGTATAGACAGCTCACAATTATACAGTTTTAGTTGATACGTAAATACTCGGTAATTTATTATCAGAGTTATGCTACCATGAATAAAAATGACACCTGCAATCAACTTTAATTGCCGCGTGTTACATATTTTTTTTCTCATATCAGGATTTCAGCATTCAATTTACGTTCTGTTGATTTGGAAATTGAAGAAATTAATTATCTCTACGAGTATTACGAGTTTTAACTCCTAATTCTAACACTACCGCCTGCCATTGAGCAATAGTTCTTTCTAACATTTATACAAACATTTTTTGACGTCACAATTGTAGTAACTGCACCTATGATACAATATCCCCTGAACTAGAAACTGTTTTAATGAACGCAATGTCTCTTCCATTTACTTTTTTTGTAAAATTGCGTTCAGATTTCCGTGCAAATTTTTAGATACCCGACTATTAACTGTGTTATACTAGATTAAGAGCTTTTAAAACACATGAAGTACAGGACATGTCATCAAAATTTATTTGAATCCATTCCTGCTAAGTCCAAATATCTGAAATAAGCAGTACATTTTGGTTCACTATTTTATTCTGTAATTCAATTCTTGTTAAAGTTTTACTAGTGCCATTTGTGTGCAATAAAGTCTGAACGTGAGTTAATTTACATATTATTCATTACTATCGTTAATGTTTCGTCATTAATTATCTTTATTTATAAAAATACTGTGTTTCTTCACAGACAGAACGCTCGCTCGTACTGCTTTTAAAACGCTTTAATCTAATATGGAATGGAATTAATTGTTCAATTGATTTTACGGAAGCAATGATAAACTTTGTGGCTTTCCTCTTGTTTCAAATCATATTTGAAATTCATGACTCAATATATGAAATAATAATGCAATTTTAAAAATCATTCTTTTAAATTAGTGGGAGGGGAAGAAATTCAGATCCGTAAAAAGTCCCTAGTATTCTAACAGGTCACCCGTTCAACAATAAAATGATTTTTTAATAAATTGAATCTGACTAGTTATTCCAGTTTAAACTGGGAGTTTCATTGAAAAGATTTCATTAATTTTAACGCCTGTGATTGTAATCCTGAAGTTTTCATTAGTTTAAACGCCAGGGATTGTAATCAAGTTATTTCTCTCAAGTTATATAAATTTGGAAGATTTTATTTAGTAAGCCGCAACATACATTTTACAATTCGTAACATACATTTTACAATTACGCCAACTATAATCAGATTTTACATGAACAAAAAACTTTCAGAAACAAGAAAAGTGACATTCTCTTAAGAAAAATAGTGAACTTGGAGTAATTTCCTTTTTGTTCATTGCATCTACATTTATTTTCACGTAGAATTTTCTTGCAGAAAATAATAAATAACATTCGCTAAATTATCGCACATATTGATATTGCCAGCCTGAATTAATTGCAGTCTTTCTCCAGCCTTAATGACACACGTGAAACAAGTGTCACCTTTACGAAACAATTTCTATTTTTATTAAAACTTTAATTATACTGGAACCAGAGAAACCTGTCAAAGCATCTATCGCTCATCAATTTTACAAGTGACGGGCGCTGAAATCTGGAGCGTCATTTTTGTATAACAAAATCATATTTATTCGAATAAATATCATGTATCACTCCTATTTCAATGGCTACAAAATCTTTTGCAAAAACACGATGTTGGAGTGAAATTTACTAGCGAAAAAAAGATTTAGCAATGCATGATGAAAAATTTCCCATTGACGTGCTGGCAGGGTTCTGTGTGACCAATCAAGGTGGAAGAAGTCGTGAACGCTTTTGAATGATGAATTCTGTTATTTCTGCATGAATAAACTTCAATTTATACATTTCAGGATTTTGTGCAGTCATACTATTATAGAAATCTCCCCACCAACTGGGAAAAACCCGCCAGTTGAATTGATATGAACCAGTTAATATGGGAAAACTGATCTGCTTTGCATGAAACCATTTTTAGTAACCATCAAAGCATCATTTTTAATGCCTCGGCATAATCATCACTTTCATGTCTAGAAAATATCACATGACTAAGGAAGTTATCATAATGAGAAAAGAATCATACAGACCGGAGTATTATGATTATTAACAAATTATCATAATGTCCGGAGTATCATCACTCTTTCCAGAGAATATTCATTTACAGTAGTAGATCATCACCCCAAAAATATTATCCCAAGCAACAAAAAGTCATAATTAAAACCCGAATATCATCATGATTATTTCCACCCAAAATTTAAACACAACCTGCATTCTATTTTTTGAACTGATGGACTATGACTGGAGGATCTTAGAATTACTATTTGTACCTAGAAAATCATCATACCTGACCAGAGAATCTTCATTTTAATATATGTTCAGATCTTTGCATACTCAAAAAAAGAAACCCATTCCATAAATTAGTTTTACTGCGCATCTGTGAAGCCTAAAACAAACCTTAAGTTTTGTAATGAAGTTGACTGGCTACAGTCAGACGCTGAGGTCTTGTTCCAGTCAGACGCTGAAGTCTTGTTCCAGTCAGACGCTGAGGTCTTCTTCCAGTCAGACGCTGAGGTCTTGTTCCAGTCAGACGCTGAGGTCTTGTTCCAGTCAGACGCTGAGGTCTTGTTCCAGTCAGACGCTGATTAGATTGGTCTAATTAATTACCACAGTCAGATGCTGAAGTATTATCTCACTTAGACACTAAGGTCTATGAGGTTCTTTATTTATGGTGGTATTTCATCAGAAGAAGGCAAACACAGGTTAGATTTACACGACGTTTACTCAAGTTGTGTATTTAGTGTTGGTTCTTTATCGTTTTGACCTGTTGCCCGGTATTCACGTGGAGTAGGTACATGACTACTCGAGTATCTGAGCTTTTGAGTCCTGGAGTGTTGCGTGCTGAGTGTTGAGTGCTTGAAGGTTTAGTAGTAGCTAGCGTCACTGAGCACTCCCGAATGCTCGGTGATTAATGGTCAGCTTAAGAGGACAAGTGCAAGTGTTCAGGAACTTGGCTGTTTGCGCTGTGTTGTCTGTTGTATAACCAATACAATCATTCTGCTGCAGCGCCTTATGAAGCATTTGGATCCGCTTTGAAGGGAAGTTAGTTCCGGTCCTTGGATACTTTATTGCAGTATGAGCTATCAATGCACTGCAGGCCTTACCGCAGTCACACATTGAAGTCTTACCTCAATCAGACACTGAACACTGACCACAGGCAAACACTGAAGCCTCGGCACAGTCAAACACTAAAATCTTGTCATGGTCAAACCCTGAGATCTTACAGACATAATTACTGCACACGAAGGCTCGGTATAGTGAAATGCACTTCCAACCCGAAGCTGGAGAGCGTATTTTTGACTACCTGAACTGAAATTTATCAGTTGTTTTCAGCTTGTTCTCATCTTACATTAGACAGACGAGGTAGCTTATCAGTGTCTCTACTCCAGTAAACTGCTGCGCTTGCATCTCACCACCGATGCATAACTATAACATTCTTTGCAGGCCAATACAGATTGCGTGCAAACAATCTTTAACAGAGAAATGTTTCACTTTAGCAACAGCATTACATGTGCATAGATTGTGTTATTATGTTACGACGAATAAGCAGCTGTTAATATAGCATCAACACGTTATTTTATTTTTTTTATTATTCGGACGCACCGTTATTTCTTAATATGTACAGTTGAAATTACGATTACCTCTGATGTTATACTGCAATTTATTCGTATTTATTGTGTTGTATTTCACAACACAAGAATATTGTTTCACTAGTTTCACATATGTGTTTAATGCCTACTTGAGTTGCAACATCACAACACAACATTGTGTCGCTACATTCACCGATGTGTTTTAGTTAATGTTTGAGCTGCAATTTCAAACCACAATTACTGGACCATAAAAGGGTTAACAAAGCATGATACTCAGTGGAGGTTGTAAACTGCAGTCTGATTTACGGTGTTTAAAATCCCGTCGGAAACTAGAGGTTTTAAAGATTTACCCTTCTTTTGTTGATAATTCTAACAAAAAGTTTTTGTGTATAGCAAGCGATCCGTAAATAGCGAGTTATTTAGAGAAAGCTCTTAAAATCCTTGCATTCACAGCGACGCAGAACATAAACTCAATTCTTTTACATTCTTTGCGTTCGTCAGATTTTGTTCGTGTAACATTTATTTCCCTTTTAATGTCATTCTTGTGTTTTAAATTTCCTACGAAATCACAGCATGAGTATTCTAAGTACGAGGTCACCGACCATTGCATGATTGCATTCAACAGTTTTTCTTTTGCATTTCCAGAGAATATTTCATACATAATACTTTGCATTTTAATTTGACAATTTGCCTGGTTACGTACAGTACGTCAGCAGGGTACAAAAAAATATTGACGAAAAAGAAAGTATCTTTTAATCAAAGACACATGTGATTAGCACGGAGAATCCTGAACATCCTTAATACAGCTATTAAACAAGTACTGGAACGTCCGTAATGCAGCTGTTAGACAAGTACTGGAACGTCCGTAATGCAGCTGTTAGACAAGTACTGGAACGTCCGTAATGCAGCTGTTAGACAAGTACTGGAACGTCCGTAATGCAGCTGTTAGACAAGTACTGGAACGTCTGTAATGCAGTTGTTATGCGAGTTCACTCTCAGCTAAACGTTTGCAGGCCACAAAACGTATTTATTTCCGCAAGTGCTGCAAAATCCCAGATTCTGACCCAATTTAAAGTCTCACAGCGTCTGCAATTAAAACGGCAGTCAAGTTCCGACTTCAAACTTCGAGAAGAGCCTAAAACTTACTAGAACATCGCATAAGTTTTTGATATGAGTTTCTGCCCTAGTCGCTTCCCCAAGTCTGAATCCTTTTTCTTTTGTGCCTCGCGTGTTTGTTGCATGAGTGTTCGTGTTAGTTAAATACCACAGATCTCTGCCACTGGGACTCTTTTAGTCTTGACTTCGTTTGTGTCTCGTTGAAGTTGAAGTTGTCAAGTTGAATTTCGAAACAAAATTAAATGAAGTTGGAAATACATTTTTAGAAAGTTATCCCGATATTATAAACTTCTTATTTATCTCACATATATATATATATAAAAATATTACCATCATTTCATATAATACTTCTTTAGACGTTATGGGATAAACAGAAATTTTACGTTGCATCTCACTCTGCAGTTCTCTTTTTTTCTTCACACGCAATGTCGAAAGTGCAGTGCTGCCAAATTTTAATTCAGTTGTATAATCAAGTAGTGTTTCGTTTTCACTATCACCAAGCTCGAAGGCTCGTAAATTTCCATAATTCATAAGCACATCGTTCGTAAGTTTCCATAATTTATAACTTTCCTTAGTTCGTAAGTTTCCATAGGTCGTAAGTTTCCACAGTTCGTAAAATTGTTGTTGGTAAGTAAAGTATAGATGCAAGGTAAACAAATTGATTCAATTTCCGGGTAAAGAAAGCAAAAACTGATTAAAACATGGACACACGGACTTTATCTCGGAAGGTATCCTGCGTTGTGCAATTTCTGAACACACGATAATAATTGTAAGACAGCTCGTGTCACCGCTGATGGGGACACAGCACCAAACAAACACTTTATTTCAATCAAGTTGCTACATAACACATGATACTGTGACTCCAATGTCGTTTGCTTCTCTCCGCTAGAATTTACATAGCAATTTCCTGATACAGAGTGCGGTGACATAACTTCCTTTGTCTCGAAGCGAAATACTTTAAAACAAGGAAGATATGTTGCCGCACCCTGTAGGTCATGCCCCACCTTGTGGTGACAGAACAACTTGTAGCCGAGAACTTCATGTTCTAACTGACATGTTCTATGCCATGTTTCATGCCATGTTCTATGCCATGTTCTATGTTGTTCAAAACACCGCTAAAATTTATTGGGGACTACATGGCAGATCCGTGGACGCAGGATCCAGGATTGTGAATTTTCTGATTTCAATTCCCGACTATTTTCAACTGTTTCGAGACCTTGTATGTTTGAATAAAAGTTCAACAATCTTCAAAATCTTCATTCTGTTTTATTAAACAGAAATTTGAAAGTCTTCGTAATGGAGATTCTATAAAGCTTAGTTACATTTGAAATTCGATTTAAAACCTTCCAGTTCCGTCTTTAGGTATTCAGTTTCATGGGTCCACATATTCGGATTCGGCTCCTCAATATCGGCTTCTTAGCCCTGGATATAAAATTGCAAGTACAAAAATACTCCACGAGTCTGAAGGAAGTCCAACTTTTTGCTTCTCCTGCACTCTCGAAAGAAAGTTGCATGTAAGAAATTCTTCAACAATCTGCACCAGACTGCAGTCCAGACCTCTTTATTACGGTCGTATGACCTAATTGCGACAGTCTAATGTTCAGGTTGTAGGAACTAATTAGGGCAGCCTTAGGCTCAAGGTGCAGGACCTAATTAGGGCAGACTTAAGCTCAAGTCGTACGCACTAATTAGAGCAGCCTTAGGCTCAAGTCATAAAAACTTATTAGGACAGCCTTAGGCTCAAGTCGTAGGAACTAATTAGGACAGCCTTAGGCTCAGGAAGTCACTCTGCCTCTCTCTCTCTCTGACGGCTTTCCGAGACCAAAACAAAAGATTTCTCCTTTTAGATTCAATAGCAAGTGTCGCTTCGAAACAAAGGCAAATGTGGCGATTGAGACAAAGGCAGTGTCGAATCTTCCGCAAGTCTTTGTCAGAGGCCATTGTGAGAAGCCAGTGAGCCATAGCGACAAAGAGTTCGAGTGTTGCCATACGACAGAAAAGACTTTCTCTCAGTACGGTAAAACTCAACTGAATCTTGAACTTTGAGCCGCACGAAGAGTATTTCTATTCAGGAAAAGGAGGCTTTGTTTTAGGACAATTTCTAGAAACTTGGCTCGTCTCTAAAATGAACCCACGCTGAAAATGAAAATGCACGCTTAAGTAGAAGCTTTTAAGATCAACATTTCTAAGACCACATTTTCTTTGTAAATTCCAGCTTTTTGGCTTCAGATTGCAAGAATATTTTTCAGTAATCTGCCGCAGATTTTTGTTTAACATCAATTTAATCCTCCAGGCACTTTGTGTCCATTGCGTACACTAGCGATTACACTGAACAACACTGGGTACATCACATAAAATTCCCTTTTACTTCTCACTGATATACAAGTTTTCTTGACGAGGGAGTACTTTATTGCTTCTAGGTCATTTTTTCAATAAAAGTCACGGTGCAATAGAGCTTCGTGTAGGTGCTTGCTGAGGCATCTGATGGGTCATCGTTCCAATTTTTTTCTACAATACCATTTATTAATAATTTAATAAGGGAGATTAATTGTGTCATAATTGACATTATTATCGTTTTTTATACACTTGAATTCTTTCCATGGCTCATTATTTACCAAACAAAATACATGACTATGAATACGTACGCACTAACATTATGTCCTCAATAGCATTATGTCCTCACTGCTTAGTTCTTCGGTTTTATCCACCTCACTACTTCCACTTTTATAATTGTTTGCCTTTCTTCCCATCTGCACTTACTGCTCTTTCCCTCACTTCCTTCTATTTAGGTCTCACTTTCCCTCTCCAGCACTTCCACACTTCTTCCTCATGCACTTCTTTCTACCTCCTTATTTCTAATTCCTCTCGGCACGTTCATCATAGTATGAATTAATCTACATATTTAAGTGTAAAAATTAAGAATAAAATGAATTATGAATATAAAATAGAATGAGGCAATAGAAACTAACCGTTTAGTATATATAACTGTTGATCTACAGATTTAAGCAAGTTGATCAACACATTTAAGAGTACAAATCAAAAAATAAAAGGTACTAGATATTTACATATATGAATACATTTAGAAATGCACTATGAATTAATCGGAGTAATTGACAGTAAAGATTTAGTGCAAATTAATGCATACATCGATTACGAAAATAGATTAGTCACCACTGATCAGGACGACGTTCATTCCCACTCAACAAAATGTTCTAATTTTCACTAATGTAAAAATTCATGCAAAGTTTAAGGCTACAAACGCCCGTAACGTTAACTGAACGTACCGACAAAATCAAGGTAACATCGAAATGAATGTAGCATTCATATGAAGTTAACGTGAGAATAACATAACGTAAAATTAATTGAACGGCAAATAAAAGTAACATCTTCATGCAAGTAATATTACTATAAACTTGGCATTAAAATGAACGTAGTACCGGACTAAAGTGACGTAGAATTACACTTAACGTCTGCACATCCAAGAGAGACTTCTTGTTCCTTTGAAGATAACGCTGTGAGAATTTTATGAACTGCTGCACCCATAACACACATGGCAGCAATGACGCCTCCAGGGACTTTTTCTAGCTAGCTTCAGTGTTGGTTGCAATACACACGAGTGATTACAAGACGCAGCTACACAAGAGGACTCCAGAGTCAATTTAAACGCTTGATAGCTAGCCCCATTTTTCAAGGCAGAAAGACGACTACGCCATTCTCAACTCTATCAAGATTCCATCCGATGTAGCAGCGTATTCCTTCTTATTACCTTGGTTTGAAATGTTAGTCTATTATGCACTGTGGAAATGGGGAGCAAGAGAAATCTGCCGCCGGTTGTGAGAATAAAGTGAGCAGAATTGCCTCAACACTCAACAGTATTCGCAAGCTTTGTGAGTCGGTTTTAATTGCTTACTGGACAGAGCAGAGAGACAGAGAGAGTATATTTTTTATTATATTTTGCTGCTGGCAGTTACTTGCGTCTGCTTGCACGTGTGATAACGCTGCCAAAAATAATCTTAACAAAAAGGAGTGATGATTTTTCATAAAAAGTAATGATGGTGAATGTAGTGTTGGACGCAAAGCTATATAACATTTTCGTTCCATAAATTTCAAATACGTAAACTATATAGATTTTAGTTATATGTTAACATACGTTGTTCGACAAAATATACTCAAACAAATGCATTGCAGGTACCGAGGACTGCAAAATGTTAACGCATATTTATAATTTGAATACAAACTAAATAGAATAAAAAACGTACAATGCATTTGGATTTTTTGAACTAACAACAAAATAATGTAATGTTGCTTCATTAAACTTTCAGTTGCCATCATGAAGAAGACAGGAGAGCTTCTCGCTTTCATAAATGAAACCTAAAAATGTGTCATCATTTTGCTGTCCTCTGTGGAATAATGGACTCTGAAATGATGGAGATTTTTACTTGTGTGTCGTGAACACATCTCGTTGTTAGCAGGGAAGTTCCTGAAGTCTTGCTTTATAAGATAATCAAATTATACTTGATTTCATGCGAGGAAATATTCTTTACATGACTATCTACTGAAATTGAGTTTCACATCGCAGATGTTCACGTAGTCTGAGAGTGCCTTTGAAATACGTACGCCCTGACAGCAGAGGAGCTAATCCAAGCTCAAGACATAGTTTGAATAAAAATTTATTGCGTTTTCTTCACTCCAAAATGTCAATTTGAAAATGCAATTTTCATACGCACAAAACATCAGCTACTCAAAGCAGTTGAAGAATTTCAAACCCATTTTGCAATTGTGGCAGACGAAGATCAAATCTGATGTCAGTACCGCGATTCATTGTGAGACATGTTACTCAAATCGCACACTTTTTCTTTAAATTTATGCATGTGTCTACTAATATACGTACGACATGAAATCTCGTGCAAGAACTGAAGCTGAAGTCTTTGTATAGCCAATCTACTATGAACCATCCTGTACCAACTGTTGACGTGAGTCATACACTCTTATCTCGAGTACAAGAATAGCCCAATTTTGATTCTACCATCACTTCTACTTCCAAAATTCCCCAATGAAGTTGCAGCACTGCGAGCATCTTGGCTGCTATAGACATGCAGTCAATTTCTCCACACGCCGATTAAGACATGGAAGAGAAAGGCCTCTAAGTGCACTTTGGAGAAGTGTTTCCTCGTTATGAAGTGTTTAGTGTTTCAGCCGAGTAGCTGGTTATGCAAAGGCAGGAGAAGTGAAACGGTAAAACGTCGAGGCACTCAAAGCACTTCTTTTTTGCCCGATTTTCTCCTCGTACTCACGTCTTGAATAATTTGAAGTAGGCTGCTCAATTACTTGAATGATGAAAAATCAGTATACGTTAAAATTTTCACGGTATATTTTCACACAAAAACTTACCCAAACGAAGCAATAAAAGGGAACACAAAAAAGTTTTCGAAAACAAAGATTTATCAAGTTAAGTTCGACTTTAGTGATCGAGGAACATTTTTTAAAGTATATTAGAATCAGGGGCGTAAATGACAGCAGGAAGTGATGCTAAACTAGGATTTAATTTGACAAGAGAGTTTTAAATAACTCGAAATTCGTCACGACTGCTCAGAACTTACAAGGAACTTTACATCCATCAAGGAACATCCATCCCCTCACTTTTACACAATATTCTTTTCATCTCTTTTGACTGAATCGATTCAAGCATTACGTAGATTTGACGTCAGAGCATGTACAAACAAACTGTTATCTTCGTGGGCATTCGCCCTTAAGGCTGTCAGAATACAAGCTGTTATTAATTTCTGCTCCTCATGTCAGTTGCCTCATTGAGTTTTAAGATCCTTTTTGTATGTTAACTGCTGGTGAATTTCTATGCGTTTTGTTGATATTACAGTGTTGAATACAAATTTTCTAAAATCAGTTTTTTAACGAACCATTGTCCTTGGAAATGAGATTTAAGATAAAAAATCAAAATAAAACTGACAAGAAATCGGAACTGATTCGTCCCTAAATGCCGTAAAAGAGGTTGACTAAAATAATTTCTAGATTTTTGTGTGCCTCTTAACTCTTTGGGCTCTTTTATTGTCATGAGGTGTATTCTTACACTTGCATTCATTTTACCTAGCCTTGTCTAAATTCTTGGTGATAATTCTTAACTGACACCGATAGCGTATAGATCTCCTTGTACAATGTACAGAGTGGGCCATGAGTAGGAGGCCTCTGCAGATACAGGATTGTCGGTTGCATTGCTGCTAGTAAGCCAGTGCTACTGACAGTCCAGTGCTGCTAGTAAGCCAGTGCTACTGACAGTCCAGCATCAGCAAAGGTACCATGCCTGTGGCCCACCCTGTAGCAATGGTAGCAGTGCTCGGTCTTATTGCTTTATTCTATTCTCATCTAATCTATTCTATTCTAATCTACAAGTAGACATTTTTATTTTTCCGTATCAGTGTCGTTCAACCCACTGCACTCAGGGAATAATGTTTGTCTCTCATTTAATAGTTAAAACTTCAGTTATGCTCTAAAATTTGCAATACATGAGACATCCTCTAGTTTTCAACGCAGCAAATTAGTTTTCGTCTGACCTGAATAACGTGCAATATCTAATTGATTCTTCGTTATTTTCTAACGCAAAAGTTTAAACATGTGCTTACTAAATTCATTTCAAGAGACTTGTCACCTCTGTCACTCAAAACGTTTTTTTCCATTTACTCGAGCTTTCTTTTGTTCAGTTTGCACTTCTTCACTGTTCTTGTGAGCATCAAACTGCTTAAAATTCTTTCACATCGCCATACAAAGTCAATTCCATTTTCGAGTGTTGTCGTAGCGCCTTTATGACCACAGAATCTCCTCGTTTTAATACTAAAGCTACTAACAGCATGTCAACATCCATTTAAAACTCAAGGTACTAACATCATGGCGACTTTCTAAACATTTATTCAATAATACTTACTTTAGAGGTCAAATATCCTACTGTGTTTGAAAGAACCCAATTGAAATACAATTTTTGAAGTACAATAAGCCTCTCACTTGGTTCCCCTCAAAAGCCTACAAAAGTGTGTTAAATTTTATGCGGAAACTTCTCACGGATCATAAAAAAATAACTGCTATCCTGGCGCTCTGGTCGCACTACAAAAAGCATTGGTTCAGAACTTCTCGCCCTCGAATTAACGATATTGCTTTAGGACTTCACGGCCTCTTAGCTGAGAAGGCCTTCGAGGCTTTCTAGCTCGGAATTTTGGGCAGTCTGTTTAATGTTGAAGATAAAACACGGTTAAAAACATTCAATTTGTTTCATTTTCCAGAGAAAGTAAGTAAGTTTGAATTAACTTCAAATTCGAAGTAAAAATTAAAGAAATGTATGTTATTTGAATTTGAATTTGGTATAGAGGCATAGAAAATCATGGATATACACTTCCTATCTATTACTGTATAAAAAATATTGAACTGAAATCAGAACAGGTATGCATGTATTACAAGCATTGTGTTGTGGATACCAAAGGCACCCGATCACTGTAAAATACTCAATTTTTTCTCGTATTAGCTTTTATTTCTTACACGGCCATGTTATATTTAGATAAGATACAGAATGGAAGTTCTGTATATATTGATGAAAAATATTCACGGGTAAAACTGAAAAATGTATTTTATTTCATACATCCATAATTTTATCACTTTTAAACCAACGAATATCAGCGGGTACTATTTGGGCCATGTTATCGGTAGATAAAATGCAGAAAGGTAGTTCTGAATGAAATTAATACAAAGTATTCATTTCAAGCACAATAATTCGTTGTAAATCGTTAATGCATTCTTCTTTATAATAATTTCAAATTAGTTAAATCTAAACCGTGGAATTTCCACGGGAACTGTCTAGTAAATATCATAAAATAAATGCACTTGATATCAACGTACTCAAACACGAAAAGATTTCAGCTTCACGCATCCTGAGGAATAGAATTATTCTTGCACAAAATAAATCTATCCTTCCGACATCTTCTCAAGCTCCTCTAACAGCAGCGAGACAGCCTAGTTTCATTATTAGCTCAACAAATGCAACAATACTGCGTAATAACGCACCTGAAAGTATCTGTGATACTGGGTTTTCTTTGAGTAATGTACCTTTGATCAACGCTAATGGTACCTCATGACTTCAGGAGTGTGACTGCTGTGTTGACCAATGTTGTATCGCTACAAACATGGTATCTGTTCTCGCAATTATGTGTGGCTTTGAAATTTCACTGGAATGATGTACGAATAGAAACTTTTACCAATTTTTGGTTTTCCTTTTAAAACTTTTTAGAGATCAAATGAAGAAGCATGGAAATATCCCTTTCCAATAAGGTGTAAGGCCACGACAGCTTAGATTTACATGACTGACTTCATTCCGATAATCTCATGGGTCCAATAATCCTACAGACGAGCGACTCCAGCGTCGTACGTCCTTTTGGTGCGTAACGACGTACTCAAAAGATCGTTTACGTCAGAGCACCGAACCAATTCCCTTCTCGCACCAAAATCCTAGAACCTTTCAGGAAAGCAATCCACACCTACATAACCCCTACGTGAATTCAAGTTCGTGAACCACACCAATCCACAGCTTTGGTCTGCTCTCAGAACTCCAAATCCTTCAGTGAAATACGCCCAACTCAAGTCCTTGCTGGTTTAGAGTTACGACCAATCGGCAGGTTGAAGCAGGTTTGGAAAATCGGGCAAAAACGCGAGTTGTAAGCTTTAGCAACATGACTGGAGGTCGTAGACCAGGCTTTATAGCGTCATCAGCCGTCAATGGCTGAAGGCAACATGGCTGCCCTTGTTCGAGTCAGCCATCTCTAGGGGTCGTTTGCCCAGTTAACAGACTTCCCTCTTGGAACCACTCAAAAATTTATGAGGCCTAATATACGACGTCAGAATAAGTTGATGCTCAGTTTGCTAGAGTGAGATCAAGCGTTTCAGGCAGAGAGTTTTGACAACGTTTCGCTTGCTGAACGTACAAAATTAAGACATTATTTTTTACTTCACTCTGCATATTCTCTTCTGCTGTGTTTTGTGATGGAGTTGTCAGTGCTTGATAACTTAATTAAACGGATAATTTGAACAGCAATGTCTTGCTTGATAATTCACTTAACATGTAAAAATATAAAACATTCCTAGTAAAAATATAAAACATTGTCTTTATGATCTAATACTTTTTAGTATCCATGGGTTGAAAATGTTATCGCTGTACCGAGCTAAATTGTAACATAAAAAGTTACTTCTGTGTATTTCATTAATGAATAATAAGAAAAGACACATATGATGTGCATTTTCAAATGAATGCAGTAAAGAACTCATTTAACCATGCATTTTATGACCAAGGTTTACGTATGTGTTGCTAGAGGGAGCAGCGTAATGACCTGACACATGTTACCTGTTCTTTGTTCTTCATAAACATTTTCCCAATAAAAGTGTGATACTAGAGCGTCCTCTTCCTGCTGGCAACTGAAAATAAAATTTAAAAAATTATATTATATAGGCATTTGGAAAATAAAGAAAAAATTTATTTTCCTACTACATTTCGCTTCTATTAAACCTGCAAATGCATTATTATTATTATTATTATATTTATGCTTTAACCAACCTGTTTATGTATCAAATCAATTTGTTACGCCCTGTAAGTCAAAAAACTCGTTCTGTCGGAGAGTCGAGAACACAGGAATAAAACAAAATTCAGACATTTTTTGTTCAAATTAGTGTCTCGTAGTGTCGCTGGATATGAGTTCAAATTAATACACTCCTAAACTTTCCCCTAACTTGTGGTGTCATCTAATTCCGTAAATTTCTTATCGTTGTTATCGAATAGAAACTATAATTTTTGCTCACTTTTTGGCACACGTATAACCTGCAACGTAAAGAACCGTACAGTACTTAAGGACAAAATTACTTTAGTGTTTTAATATTGGTATTTTTATCACCTTTTCAGTGACATCGTTCAATATTATGCTCACTGTTAAACTTGCACAAAATAATACTGGCATAACTGACTAATAAAATTACACTAGTCACATGTGAGTAAACTGAAAAGATACAGTCACCAATATTTATTTTCCGTCGCGGTAGTTCTTATAGGAAAATTATCTCTTCTTGGAATTACACTTGACTCTCGTTTTATAAACTAGGAACAATTCTCGACTCCGTGATCAAACTTTGACTGTGCCGTCCTCAGTTCTCAAATGGCTCTTTCTTTTCTCCCAGCCCCAGAAGGCCGCTGTAAGTAGATTATTAGATTTACGCGGTGGCCAAACTTTAGATGATACAAGTTCTTAGCTCTTTGTTTCATGGAGCTCCTCCGAACAGCCAATTCAACTTCCTTTTTGTTCCATTTAGCTCGCTATTGAAGTTTGTGATTTTCTTTTGTTCTCGAACTGTTATTCCAACTTCAATTTCGACCATTCACCTTGCCTCAACAATTTTGCGAACAATTTTTAGTTTCCCTTGCGCGTTAAAACTCGGTCTAGTCGCCTTAACTCATTAATATCCATTCTTTAGGACTCGCATTCATCTTCTCCATACCACCTAAGAAAGTCTTTTGATTTACTCGTCACAAGTTGCGGCCTCGTAACTGTCTCGTAGTGAGTCATGAGTGGAGCAACTTGCCTCATTGCTCAGCGTATCCTAGCTACGGCCATCAGACATAGACGTACTGCGATGTCGCTCCAGCCTGGAGCTGTTTAGAGCTCTCTTAATTATTGCACCTAGCACCCGGTCCCACCTAATGCATGACGTTAATTTTCGAACGAGGTTCCAGTGAATCACCCGTTAAAGTTTTTTAAAAATTGCTAATCACTTCAATAAAAAGAATGACCGCCTATAAAAACGCTTTTCGGTCTATAAAAACGCGTTCTAACATTGTCATCAGGCATCAAAATGAGGCTAAGTATGTCAGTAAAACGAGGTAGACTTTTCTTTGTTCTTCTTACTAACTGTTCATGACGAATTATGTTAGAAATTTCGAAACGCCCGTTTTATGGCGGGATATTCTTTTTATTGAGATGATTAGCAACTTTTTAAAAATACTAGCAAGTTGTTTGATAAAACTACTTCGTAAGGCTGGAAAATTGGAAAATAATGTGTAAAGGAGGGTTAGAGTTGCTAAACGTAAGTGATGCAAAAATGTACAAGTTGATATAGAAATTATTATTCTGTTGCGTCTGAAACAGATTAATTATCTCGCCATAATATGTATTGTTTATATGCATTTCGAATACTTAGTATACAGTCCAAGAGCACTTAGAAAACACTACATTGTTTATTGATGTTTATACGGATATTTAGTACATTTAATTAGATTGAATTCTGTCAATCGAATTATTATCATTTTATGAGTACTTTTGCTACTAGACACGTCGGTAAAGGACAGAATTTTTTTTCTGGCTTGATCACTACAATATTTTGTTAAGTTTTCGAGAGCATTTGTACTCTTTTACTTTCTTAACAACTAACCGTACTGTTTAGTTGCATTAAGGGTGCTTAGAAATTCCATTTTTACCATTGCTTTTACGATGTCTTTATTTCTTAGTCTGGATTTATTCTCAGTGGCCTGAAGAGTTTTATTACTAGTGGACTTGCCTCATTAAATCTCTCACTTCAGTCACTCCAGCGCCAATCTCGTTTTTATCTCCAGTGTTGCCATCTCGTTCTCTCAAGAAACTTGTGAATAAGAAATAGAGGCCACATCAAGACCTTTGCAGAAAACTCACTCGACTTTATGGCGCGGAAATGAGCAAATTTTGGAGACGTGTCAAGATGAGGACCTGCTCCAAAGACTCCATTTTTTCTTCTGATTTCAGATATCGTCGAAGAGCGATTGAAACGAGTCCTAATGCTAGACTTGATGAAAAAAGATTTTTTGAAAAGCGAGCAATTTGTTGCGAAGCAGGGCAATGTATCAGCAGAGTCTCTGTAGTCACTTCTGTACAATGTGTTGTGGTAAAAACGTTCATTTCATTAGATCCTGCAATAGAAGATGAAGAAAGAAGCTCAGCCGTACGTTTTCTTCAAGTCGGTAATGGTTATTTTATGCTAATTTTGATGATACTTTGGTTTGGAAATGATACTTGCGTTCCTGAACGTCATGAGCGTTGTGATATTAGAGTTACGTGCACAGTACTGCTACCTGTGCTCGGATTGTCCACTGAGTGACAGTCATGAATTGTTTTTTACATTGGAATTATTTTTTATAGCTACGTTTTTTAGATTCATGCTGCAATTTCTACTGGTTGATTATAGAATAATTTGCGCAAACAGATATATTTATTTTCAGTAACAATGCAAACTAAAATGATTTGCTCAGCAATTAAAGTCAATAAACGCTTTAAGGAAGTTCCAGAATTGATTTCCATGAAAACTGCAGCGGGAATTTTCTGCAACTTATCCTTACGAGTCTCACCTCGGATCACGAGAAGGACGGGAACAGTCGCTGGAAGCATGATCACTAGTTCTAAGATATTAGCATTCAGAATTTAAAATGCAATGGATATGTCATGCAAACCGGATCAGAATAAAGTTTCTTTCATCATGTCTTGTCCAATCTAAGAGCCCCATTTCTGTATTCCCATGAAATACTGCTCTGAGCTCTAAACTCTGAACTGAATATGATATGAAGTTAGTGAATATGATATTGATACATGGTACGTGAATTGTGTGAGAGACCTGGCTGTTCTATAATGACAATATTTTTGTGAGGACAAACATGTAACTGCTAGCAGAAAAGACCTTTAATCAGTGCACAAACTATGACTTCTTGTGTACCTTGCGTATATCTTGTGAAAGTAAAACTCCTGGTCGGAGTGGCAGACAATTACTTCTTGTTTAGCTGGCATGTATCATAGATGCATTTCTCCTGGTCATTGTACCAGACAATTACTTTCTGTGAACCGGATACGTGTGTATCATAGATACATTTCTCTTAATCATTGTACCAGACAATTACTTTCTGTGAACCGGATACGTATGTATCATAGATACATTTCTCCTAGTCATTGTACCAGACAATTACTTTATGTGTCCCGTGCATGTATTTTAGACACATTTTTCCTCGTTGGTTTAGAATATAGTTACTTCTTGTATACCTGACATGTATTTTAGATACAATTATCATGTCTGCCATGTCATCAGAAGTGTCCTTAAAATGGAGTTTTCATTAAATTCTGCTTACGAAGGTGACAGAGCTATTTCAAAAATGCTCTTACAGAGCTATATAAAAATATGAGCAGGATTTTTTTAAATCTATGTCGGAAATTATTGATTTTCAACAAGAAATCGGATAACTTCCTCAAAAAATATAATAACTGTTCTAATTACACTTTCCAACTGAATAATTGCATTCAAATAGTCTCCATGTCACAATATATGGCGAATAAAAATAAAAATACTTATTGTATCAATAAAAGAAGAAGGCCAATGTGTACATACACCTAAATAACTAGCTTCAGAAACTGTTCATTTCAGCTAGCGAGCAAAAAATAATTTTTGAAGAGAAGAAATGACAATTCTCGTCTGTGCTCAATGACCGCATGCATTGCATTAATGGGCCCATTGTTCTCCCTTAGGTAGGACCCACAACTCCATTAGTTACCCTGGAAACAACTCCATTAGTTACCTCGGAAACGATGCACACAAATTTTTATTTTCTTATCGTTTAGAAGACTTAAATCTTTTAGTTCAAGAAATTTCCCTCCCCCCCCATTGGAACAGCAGGAAAAAATAACTTGCTCGAAACACAGAAAAATGCCTCATTCATTATGTGTTTTGTTGCATCAGAAACTCTTGAATGAACAACAAATGCAAGTTTCTGATACGTAAATGACGTATTAAAGTATAAAAGTTCCTTCTTTTTGGATATAAAAGTTAGTTTTTCGTTTCATTGAAAGATTAATCGTAAAAAAACACAGATAATGAATTCGCCATGAAATTTTGGTCGCAATT
>VCRD01000658.1:124529-144845 GCA_006783055.1 Trinorchestia longiramus | reverse complement strand
GATGAGCCACTCGTTATTACAAGACAATGAGCCACTCGTTATTAGAAGATGATGAGCCACTCGTCCCTACAAGATGATGAGCCACTCGTCCCTACAAGATGATGAGCCACTCATTATTTGTTCCGGGGGGAGCTCAGTGACAAGATCCTCTACACTTTAGGGCTTCTCTTCAAGACAATTTACTTTTCTTTCACAACTTTGAACTTTGCAAACGAAAAAATACTACACTTGCTAATGCAAAGCTCAAACGCAGTAGGAAGAATTTAGTTCTTTCTTTGAATTCATCGAGTGTCGTACTCAGTATTTAATACAGGCAAGAAATACTCATTACGGCAACATAACTTCCTTTTTTGAAAGGAACTTTTTTAGAAAAAAGGAATTTATGTTACTGCACCTTGTAAATGCCAGTATAATAATTTGAAAGACAAATTCCTATCGAATTATTTGAAAAAAGCTGCAGCAAAAAGTAATTTCTACGAGCAGAGGCAGCCGGCTGATGCTCGTACCGCCGTTGTTTAATTTAATTTAGTGAAGTGAAGTGATAAATATTCTGTGTTTTGCCCGTCCATCCTATTTTTTTGTGACAGCCAATGAATCTGCGTGAGATTTACGTGTTTTTTATGGTATTGCGTTGGCGGGAAGAAACCGAGATGTAGATTATGATGAAACCGAGAAACCGAGATGATGATGTAAAGTGTAGCATTCAAAAATTGTTTCGCCAACAGGTAAAGGGCAATCATTAATTTGGTTGTCGCGTGTACATCAGGTGCTCTGCTTTGCTTAAAACTCTGTTTACCGATAAGAATGTATTAAAGTAGCAGAATGTCTTATCTCTTTGTTTGTGTCACGACTTTGAAACGGACCACAAGCTCGCAACGTACCACAATCCTGAACTGCCCTACAATCTTAGACCGTTTTAGAATCCTGGACTACCCTACAATTTAGGAGCGTTTTACAATCTTGGATTGTCCTACAATCGTGAACCGTTTTATAATCTTAGACTGCTCTACAATGTGCGCTGTCCTATAATATTGAAATGTCCTTCAATCTCGAAACTAACTACAATCTTGAACCGTTCTGAAGCATCCGAACGTGCAACAATCTCGTTTTGTTGCTAAATTTTAAAATGCAGCACGATTTCGGAGTCCCACAACCCTGTGGCGTAACTGAGACATGGACAGTACCACATTTTTGGAATACACCAAAGTTTGGACACGCTCCATGATCTCATAACAGATCATTCTACGAGCGAGCACCACGCCTCAAAAGTAACAGTCTCGCGCGCATTACAGTTTCGGAAAGTACCATCTCGAAGGCCAATTCAGCATTTCATCCTCGAAATCCTGTTGACCTTTCATCGAAAAATTGACTTAAGAGCTCTCGCAGATCTCTATTAACGTCTTCAACTTGATTGGGACGCAGAGAGTTTGCCTATAATAAGCCGTCCGTTTGCTCAAAGTCTCGGCCAGCCATTCTTCCCCTTGAGGAGTTGGGCGCCGCGGGAGGGCTCAGCCTCTCAGTCCATTTACCTTTCATAATCTCAGGTTTGGATCGTAAGTTCAATTGCAAATCTGACAAGATGAAAACAAGCTTTATATTTCTGGTGCTTTCTTTTCTGACTCATGTCTGTGCATAACGCTGATTATTAAAGCAGGTCGGATTTGATATTAAAAAATCATATACTAAAGTTTAAAACACGTCAATGCGCGAAAAATTGACACGTACACTGTGCACTTAAAATTACCCTGTATATTGGTGCTACGGTTCTCATTCCTCATAAAAACCGAGGCCCAGTTTCATAACCAGATACCATCGTCCTTTGGCAATGTGTAAAGTGAATATTTATTAAAATTTTATGTATCACAGTGTCGCTTGTCCATGCCTCTTTCTCTCTCCCTCACTTTTTCTCTTATTCTTTTTTTCCTTTTTCTCCTCTTTTTATTTCCCTCGCTCCATGTCTCTCCCTCCCTCTACTTCCCTCCATTCCCCTCCCTTCACTTCCATCTTTCTCCTCTCTTCCCCAATCCTCCTTTCCAATTGCTGATAAGGCCTTTATTAAATATCCTTGAACTACCAATAAAATCCCAAAAGTACGCACTTTTTCTCAGTTTTCGTTGGCCCACCTGAAAATAACATTTCTAAACTCTACTTGGATGCAATCAGCGGTGACACTTAACCTATTCAGCTATTGTACAAGTCTTATCAGGACTGTACAATCGCAGACTTGGAGTTGATATCAAGATTAATTTTCAGTAATATCTGAAAAACTATGGGTTCGAACGACCACTGTGCACATGTAAATTAATTGGCAGTCTTAGGTTTAGCGCACTGTGCTGTAACTGAAAAGTACCAACGAATATTACACTCATTTGTGTTCTTATTGCTTACAAACGACTTTTGAATTCCCGTTTAAAAACATTATTTTCAAATGAGGAGCGAAAAGAATTTCTTTATTTTCTCACCTCAAAAGCTCTAAGGAAGCAAGTGCTTTTTTGTGGCTCACATCGAATGAACCAAATTAATTCTGTAAACTACACGAACTTGCTGCGTGGTGAACAAATTTGATTCAGTTATAAATAAGGTATCAAACAGCATAATTATAACTAAATTGTGGATTTTTCGTTGAAAAACAAAGAATATGAAACTCAAAGCACTAACCATTCAGTTTACTAGAAGTAGAGTTGCTACACAAACTGTGTACCTAAAATCAAACAAACACTTTACGAATAATTGTCTCCGTGAAATGAAACCGACACAGAACGAATAATTGTGTACGTGAAATGAAATAGACACAGAACGAATAATTGTGTACGTGAAATGAAATAGACACAGAACGAATAATTGTGTACGTGAAATGAAATAGACACTGAACGAATAAATTTGTCCTCAAAATGAAATAGACTCAAAACGAATGATTGTGCAGTTAAGATAAAAAAGACACTGAAAAAATGAGNTTTACGAATAATTGTCTCCGTGAAATGAAACCGACACAGAACGAATAATTGTGTACGTGAAATGAAATAGACACAGAACGAATAAATTTGTCCTCAAAATGAAATAGACTCAAAACGAATGATTGTGCAGTTAAGATAAAAAAGACACTGAAAAAATGAGTGATTTTCTCTGCCTGTAAGCGCACCTCAGCTGCACTGAACGGAATTATATTCTTTGATTTCTCACAAATATCACCATTAAAAAATTTTAAGCCTTCATTTAATGAGAAGTCAATCGGAACAATAAGGCTCGTTTGCTCCATTTTATTGCGTAATTACATCCATTCAAATGTGTTTTATATGCTTTACGTATATTGCTTTCGTAGACATGAAAAAATCAGCGCTCCAACTTTTTTAAAAGCAGTTGCCTCTTTGCTTGTGCGTCACTAGCACATTTTTCTTAAACTAGGACTTAACCAATCAGAAAATAATACTAATGAACTGATGTATCTCACCAGACTTATTGGATAATGTTAAGCAAAATAATTCTAATATTTGGGGTGATATTTACATGGCAAGGGACGACACATGCAAGCGATATTACTGTCTAGCAGTGTGAACAAGAGACAATGTTCACAATAATTTAATGAAGTATGAAAAACATTTAACCACTACCTTCAGGTTTGGTTCATATCCTTATCCCAAGTTCATTGAAAGAGAAATATTTTTTGTCCTTTAAAATCTCTTTCAATTTCGTCGATTTCAAATCTCGTCTCTTTCAAAATTTCAGATTTTTCAATAGGTAAAATATCATCCTTCATTTTAGTATCATACCTAAATTCAAGGAATTCTCGACTACACTTTATGCAAAGCCCAGAGTTTATACTTTAACCTTATTACTTCATACAATACATAAGAACATTTTCATTATAGTATTTTTGTAAGGCATGATAGCGTTCTTTCACTAAAAACTTACATGGTCATTTTCTATTCACATACTTTAATAAAACTGTCATGTGCTTCAACCTGCAAGTGACTGCGTGTCTCAAACTACTATCATTCTATACTATACTATATATATATATATATATATATATATATATATATATATATATATATATATATATATATATGTTTATAACTGATCACAAGAGACCGTAAATCTGGGAAGCAGCCCAACGAGATATGAACGAGACTAACAAATGGATTGTGATTATTGTGGTCGCTGTGCTGTAATTTGGTTTCAGTCGTCAAAACAAGCAGTACAACTCGAGAACATTGTGCAAACAATCATCTCTATTCTTGACATCTACACACCCATTCATTGCTTCTAAAAAGAGGAGAATAATTTGACTTGCCAAGAAAGGCCCCTAGGGAACATGACGGAAGCCTCTGCTCAAGTGTCGGTGGGGCGTGAGAAGAAGACGCCTGAAGAGTCTAATTACACTGGAGTCTGCAACAGACGTGCCTCTGTATTTCATACAAAATAAGGCCCTTAAAACCGTTCAGCTGGAAAATTGGCTACCGGCAGATGCGCGTCTAAAACACAGCTCCTTGATTTCCCTCTGGTGGAAACTTTGGAAACTTGCTCGTTCCAAACCGCCTCTGTCTTATATAAGAGTAGTCTGTCTTCAACGAGAGTTGTTTCTTAGAACTTGAAAGCAATAATTTGCGAAATAAATTTTGATACTTAAAATTTTGTTCCTTAGCTTATATTTTTTATGAATTAATACCTATATTTAAATGATTTATTCACATGATATATGTATGTCCCATAAACGATCCTTGAACTGCTTTGTTTTCCTATTTCTAGTGCAAAGTGAGCAAAATTATATTATAATAGTTATGTTTAAATTTTCAGCCATGAGTTCAATAATAGAACAAATCCTTCCCTATGATAAGCTCAGGCATGGCAACTTGTTTCCTTATTTCATACGAAAACTTGAATGAAAATTAGCATTTCAAATTTTCGTTTGTTTAATTTAGTTCAAATTTTTTCACAAGACCTGTTCAGCAAAACGTTCTCAATTGCATTCTCTTGGGGAATTTAGCTTTATATTCTATCCCGATTTCTGATAACAAAAGACCATGATGTTTCCTTTAAAATTATTTTGTTTTGAAAGTAAAATATGTACATCGAATTTAGAAAAAACAGGAAAAGGTTTTTAGAATGCATGGGCTCTGCGTGTAAGTTGTAGGCGTAAATGATATCAGGATTGTTTACTGAACGTGGGAGATACAAAGACACAGTTTACCAGCATGGTACTGCATTTAAAGTTATTAAAAGGCGATAATAGTTTTTTTTGCACATTTTTAGTTATTTTTTAATTAACTTCGCAGCTAATTGTCATCTTCACAGCTAGGAGCGTATGAGAGAAATAATTTTTCCAAGACTCATACTCAGTTAATGACCAACTCATTTAAGATGAGTATTATGCATTGAAGAATAGAAAGCACCACACCTAATAACATGCGTAATTAGTTTAATATTGAAATAACCAGGGCAATAATATTACCGTGTATCAACCGCATTCAGCAAATCATATATAATCATTTTCATTCGCCGATCATTAACACAATTAGTACTAATGAAGTTCCATGAATACTTTCTTGAGCACTTCCATCTGAGAGCCTTTTCGAGTTGAGAGACAAATCCGCTATAATTCAAATCCGGCTGGTAAGAATTTCTTCCATTGTCTTGAAGAGCCCGAGATAGAGACTGCAGCGTCCATCCATTATAGAATGACCGATCTGGGTGCGAGGAATGGAGGAGATTAGATAACATTAGAGAAGATTAGATATCATAAAAGGAGATTATATAACATTAGAGAAGATTAGATATCATAAATGGTGATTATATAACTTTAGAGAAGATTATGTAACATGAGAGAAGATCAGGTAACATGGTAGAAGATTAAGTAGCATGAGAGAGGATTAATAAACATGAGAGAAGTAAGGTGTTCTTTGCATAAAGTATTTCAATCCCCCGACGTGTCATAGCTTCATGTTGACCAGAATATTTGCTTGTATTAACTTTGACTTATAGCTTTTTTAGGGCCGCTCTGGAGTGAGTGTCTCGAGAGATAAGGAGCGTGTGAACCCAACAGGAAAATGGAAACACAGGGGTGAAATAAATGTTTATG
The DNA here is from genome assembly GCA_006783055.1 of Trinorchestia longiramus. Lineage (NCBI taxonomy): Eukaryota > Metazoa > Arthropoda > Malacostraca > Amphipoda > Talitridae > Trinorchestia > Trinorchestia longiramus. Next base: position 138,769 of record VCRD01000658.1, on the reverse strand, counting down.
TCCAGTTTATCCAGTATTGTTTCAATTATCTTCGATACTCTTGCTTTTCTTGACGAGTAGTGGTTGAGTGTTTGAAGGTTAGAGTTTTTGAGTGTTTGAGTGCTTCAGTGTTAGAGTGTTTGAGTTCTCGAGTGTAAGAGTGCTTGAGTGTTAGAGTTCTGTTAATGTGCTTGAGTGCCTGATGGTAGACAGCGTGGTTAAGTACTTCTGAATCATGGTTAGTAGGAGGTGGAGCACAGGAGTAGCGGTTCGAGAGATGGAATTCCGTGGCGTGTTCCGATGGTGAGCTTATGTGGCTGTGAGGATTCCACCTGCCCGTAGGCCGAAACGTCATTGTTCACGCTTTTTTGTCTGTGATGTACGTAAGTGTAGCAATTGCACAGATGCAACGCCTTATGAAGTTTCAGTGCCTTGTAAAGTCTATCTCACGAGCTGCAGTGAACTCGTTTCGGTCCCTCGATTTGTCGATGTATTGCGAGTTTTATGCACTGTAGATGATTAGATAAAAATAAGAAAAATTAAATACCACAAGAAAAGATTAGGTAACATAAGAGAACATTATATGGCATCTTCACTGTTTCGAACATCGGGACTCGAAAAATCTTTGTCGAACGCTTGTCTTCTCTCTGTACTGTAGTTATGTAATACTGTGCCTGGTTAGGTTATGTCTGAATTCGTTTTGTCTGACAAGATTTATCTCACCAAAAATCAACTATAATATTGCATGTACTTTGTACTTCCTTTTGTTTTGTGTTATTAATAAGAACCAGAAGGTTCCCGCAGATTATGAGGTAGCACAACACAACAAATTGGCCAACTGACACAACTCGTCCCTCATTCATGCAACACTTCACTAGAGTGTTGAGTGAAATTCATCGATTGTTCAACATTTGTCTCGTCGTAAAATACTGATAAAAATAAAAGAACCTCCCTGGAACGTTCTCTTCGTCATGTGTCAGTCGATAGATTTCTGCACCACAATCATACTCATTATTCAAAGGTTGTTATGAACATTAAAATGGCCTAATATTTGGCCCAAAATCCAGGACACCAGGAAGAATTTTTATTCATTGTTAAAGAGCCTTTTTCCAATGCCAGTTCATCTAAATAATGAAATCAAGGTTTTTCTTTTTTGAATGAAAAACCCATCCAAATGAAAATATTCCTTTTATAAAAGCAGCTTCCAATTCAATTTAGATTATTCCGAAGTCAATAGACATTTCTCAAGTTTCTGTAATTGAAAAACAAAATAGTATTGAAAGAGTCCCATAGAAAATTCTTTGTGTTGAGTCAACTCGTAGCCAAAAACTACGGCCTTTGTCGATGTTTTTTGCCTGCATTTCTACGGTCAAGTCTTTATTTCTAAACAAACGTGACACAGATCCATTGAGTAAAAGTTATCTTCATAGAAACGGTCGAAGGACCGCTTTGATTGGCTCCAATAATCAGAAGTTACGACCAATAAGCGCATGACACATACCTCGGGCCGTCGCTTCAGAATGGTAGATTTTAAGAGGTTGTGCCGCCTCAAGCGCCAGCTTAAACTCCCAAAATTTGGAATTCTGAGAATGGCGATTGAATTTCTTGGCTTGTAGAGTCAGGACCTTTAATTCCAAACTCTCTGAGTCGATTTCACTGATTTTCTAACGTACGGCTCCTAGGATCCATCCGAGAAATTGAACTTGAAAAATCCGTGATTCTCATTTCAATTTATTGATTCTTCTTCATTGAATTCAACAGCGCTTTAAAAACTCGTCCGTATAACCACAAGCCAAAAGGTAGGTTGAATATACTTTCGATCTCTGGGCACAAGCAAGAAAAACTTCATCAGACATTTTTCAGACTTATTGATTCCAAGAATTTCGATTTCGATGCCAATGATGCAGAAAAAGTCAGACTGCAGATTATGACGCACACAGTCCCGCTTGCTGGAGGATGTCTTTTATAAAATTTGTAGCAGTGTGTGTGGTAATGAAAGCTCATAGAACGATGCAGCAATACTGTATACACATTACATAAGAGGCGTGTGAAAAGGTAGTATCACACAATGCATTGTTTTTTTATTGTTTGCAAGGAATCCAGAATATCTGTTCCGGAATTAACTTACATTACGAGTATTAATTTCTTTGAGCCCCGAATGAACTAAAAAATGTTATTTAACCTACTTCGTATTATAAGATATTATGATACCTAATAGAAAAAACAAGCAGGATTGTAGCCATATATATATATATATATATATATATATATATATATATATATATATATATATATATATATATATATATATATATATATATATATATATATATATATATATATATTTATATATTTATATATACATATATATATATATATATATGTACACGAACAAAACTCAATTAATTCCAGTGAACATTATTTATTTAAAATTTTTTATGGTTCAAACAATAAACTCATGAATTTGTATCCAGTAGATATGGTGAAATTTTTCTATTTTCAAAACATTATAGGATCAGAACTAAAATAGAGGGAAAGGTATATAACGATACTTGACGTACAGTGACCATACTAATCAACAGAGTAGTTGTATGCCGTGTAAACTTATTCTCTCTCACAACCGCGCTGGTTTGGATACACAGAATGCACATACAACATGCATACATCGTCCAGCCGGCACATGGAATCACACTCAGGAATAGACGTGCTCAAGCAATACGTACGTGATGTCAGAGTTCACAAAAACAGAGGGAATATCTTTGTTCTTAAACAATTACATTTTTGGCTACTCAAATGAAAAAAAAAAACAATTAAAAATTGTTTATTGAAATCAAGTTTATAACATAGCATGCATAATTGCAAGTTCTTTATGACTACCTAAGGTGGTGGAAATACTCGTATAGTTCAGGTGTTGCTAACAACCACCCGTTCTCACACAAAAATGCAATTAAAAAGAGAAAGAAAGACAGGTCATTCCAATATAAATAAAAGGAAAAAGAAAGACAGGTCATTCCAATATCGTTCATTCATAAAATATTCAACATTGGGTTTGAAAAATGCCTGATCGTTAAGATCCATAAGTGTTAGAAACACACTGGTTAGTAATGCCACAGACGCAGGTTGTGTCCTTGCAGTTGAAGGAAAACTTAAAAATATGAGAGCACAAAAACTGCAAGACGTTTGCGTCGAAAAAAGAAGTTTGCAAGTAACATAATGGAACAACTTGTGTTCGCAACAGTCAGGCTAAAGTTTTGTAATTAAATACAAGAGGAAGGATGAAACTTTTTAAGTTGCAGTTTCTAATTTGCTGGTTGATTGCTCAATATGAGGAGTTGATAGTCTTGAAATTGAAATTTTTAAAGTATTTAATTGAGAACATCAAAGCATTTAATAGAATCAAAGTTACATATAAGAGAACGTTGATTAATAAGAAAATGAATTTTAAACATGTCATGAATTTTTACGAATAAACTACCTATTTTCAGATGGAGGTTTCTGTAAATCGAAAATTCTAAGTCTTATATCCGTCAATTAGTAGGAAGGCATTTATTAAAATTTGTTCATGAGCTTTATCGTAACACCAAAATTAAAAATAAATACGGGTGAGAATGGTGATAGCAAGACAGAACCTGGCAAATACAGAATGCAAAAAATGCAGAAATGAAATAGTGTGAGTATTAATTTTAGAAATTATTAATCAGAGAAAAACGATACACTATAAAGTAAAGTAAAGTAAAACATTTTTTGAGTTGCTTCGATTGAAATACCGGTAGAGGCAAAGCGAAGTTACTTTAGATAAAAAATTCTTAGTTTTCACGTCTGGTTATTTTTTAAAAATAATTATTAAGATCGACACATGAACTACATGATTGCCCTAAAATGAAACCTAGAAAAAAGATTTGAGGTTTCACTCTCGTTTATTATAAAATATTTAATATTGGTACATGAACGTCATGATTACACTGTGAAAAACACCTTCATTGGGTCGAATAAAATCGAAAATTACCTATCAAAAAAAGACGACAAATAATACATAAGTCGGTTAAATAAAGAAAGGATTAAACGTTGAACATTTTTTCGTCGATAATCTTTTTACTGGCGCGCCTTCATTCGCATGTTGCAAGTTCAATTAATGCTCCAAATTAGAAGCCTAAACAAGGGCACTCTGTGTATTATAGTTTCATCAGACTGGTACACTTGTGTCAGGTCGTCAGTTGTCAGGTCAACAACCCAGCAGGAATTCAGGCCACATGTGTGTCTTATATTATTATGGTTGCTAACTAAGCGGAACGAGAACTAGCTTGAAGCTTTCGCTGACTCGGTCGTATGATGTTCGTTCGGGGTCAGGACTTTTTCACATGGAGACGACATGTCACTCATCTCCGAAGCCCTAATTCGAAGGCGGACTATACTCATTCGAAGTGTAGTCGTCGGCCTGTCAGGTTCTTCTAATTCCTTAATTCCTTCATTCCTTCATTCCTCAGTTCCTTCATTCCTTAATTCCTTCATCCCTTAATTCTCCTCGATTGCTACTACCAGTCAATCAGCTAAGTCGTTCTATTTGGCTTAGGTTATCTGTATTGTTCTACGAGTCTACTGTATCATCTTTATAATGAACGATTGGAAACGTCCCAGCTCGTTCTTCCCTGCGATAGCTGCGAGGAGGATCCTAGTATCTCGGTTCGGTGGTACGCTTCTAGGCACCAACCACCTCAGGTAGAGATTTACGATTTATAGAATCTAACTGGAAAGAAGCACCCTGACACCTGCCCATATCACATCAGGAGTTACGGATAGGATGCTTCACAATATCTCTCAAAGGATGTCTAATACGCCACCTTGTATAATGGTAATAGATATGCCACTTCATTTTCCGAGATATGCCAACAGTGAATGTTTGCTTACTGAAAGGGAAGCTAACAAAGAGCATAAAAAATGAGTAGAGTAAAAGTAACAGAAATGTGGGATAATTTAGCAGATTTATATAAATTTAGCAGAGCGTGTGGATAGAACTTTACATCACAAATAGTTTAAATCACACTACATAAACAGAAGATAGAAACATAAACGATAGGAACTGTATAACTGCACCATCCTTGTAAGGACCCGGTGAAGCATTATAGATTCATAGGCTAGATTCACAACACAGAGCTCAAAGTGAACAGAGGTTCTCAGACTGCACGGTGACCGACGAATTCCCTCTCTATCGATGACACTTTTCCCTCCTGGACATCAAACGTGTTCATGTGGCTGGTTATTTGTGGGTCTAGCTTCGTTTAGTAGTCACGCCCGTGCACTCAGAGCAAGATCCTGCATTTCTCTGTCGCCTTGAACAATAATCGTAGATCCTCGGTTGTCGAACGCGTCCTACACTTCATGAAAATCATATTTGTATCATGACCATGACAGATTATGGGCCCAGAACCTTGACTTCCCCAGATTTTGGGTCTAGATACTTTAACAAATGAGTACAGCAGAATTATAATTTAATTAATGGCTTCAATTAATATCATAGCCATTAATGTAGGTCCAGCATGATGGCTTGTCACTGTCAAATGAGGTTTCATTCCACGTACTGTAGTACTGACATGTGATTGCTAAATTTACTTCCTATTCTTTTTTATTCCAATTGGAAGAAAAGGAATAATTGTCACTCGGCTACCATTGCAAAGACGGCAGTAAAATGATCGTCCGTAGTAACGTATGAGAATGAAGTCAATGACACTTAACATAACAGCCTTAATGAAGTGAGTGGGCATCTAAAAACTTGAAATACGACCAGATTTCCCATTAACAAAAAGCACCAAGCCTGCATTTGAGATTGTGAGACACGGCTCCAAACAGGCAAAAACTGACCATTTTGGCCATTTTCCATGGCGCAAACTACTGGTTTGCATCACCTGTGCATGTCTCCTACTTGGCTCAACTACTAAAACTTTCGGTATGAGGGATTCAGAATGAAAACTTGCGAATTAGAAAGCCTTTTCCCTCTGATAGCACTTCTTGCTCGAGACTCCTGGGTCTCCTCGGCAATAAGGAGAGGACGTCGCGGTGAAGACAGATCAAAAGGCAACAATTGTCGGCAGAAACGCAGGTTACCTGCGTGGAAATTTCACGACGGAATTGACAAAATGTCTTCAACAGCGATACTTAAAACCACCAATTTTGTCTACAAGTTTATATGCAAATATTGGGGATTTAACATAGTGATTCAACTATTCTGTTAATAAACTGAACGTTTAGAACTTGAAATTTCATATCCACTCTTTTTTAAGCCACCGTAGTCGAGTGGTATGCGGCCCGTGTTCTGTATCGGGTCTCTGCTTGTGCAGAAAGACTGCGTGCGGGTTCGAAACCCGGCAATGAATACGAGCTATTTCTCGTTTCACGCCGTGAGCTCGCACTTATCGGTAAGACCTCAACTCATCACCCATGGACACATCCCAGGATCGTCGCATGGAGCTCACCATCATCCTTACTCTAAGAATGTTAACCTTAAGAATTTAAAAACCAATGTACTAAAATGTCTATGTACTGTGTACTTGATTGGAAATAAAGATTGTTTTTTTTTTTGTTTAACTTAAAATTCAGTTAAAGCCCGTGATCAATTGACTGTGTATACATCTCTCAACAAACGCACATTGCAGCACAAATTGGAACATATTGCTTACCTCCATAGATACAGAATAGTAATCGGCAACACAGGAATCACATCTCAGAAAAAAAAATTATTTCACAATGTCTGTTGTTTCCATTACACCTCAACTAGAGAAATTAAAATAAATGAAAGATATTCCTAGTTATTCTATCTACTCATCTTTTCGACGCACATGTTATATAGGATGTATCACTAAGTTTTATGGAGTAAGTCTCTAACATCCAGAAAAAAATAGTTTTCAAGTTATATTTACAAACATACCATAAATACACGCTGAAAAGGTTTTATATTTCTAAAAACTAGATTCCGCTTTTCAATGTTTTCTTACTGTAGTGTTCACTGAAGCTCTTACTGCACACTTCCTGCGCGCGGAGGTGTTCGTTAACGCTCTGTAAACTGACGCAAAGTGACCTCGCCTTCAGCTCGCGCTCTCGAGCACAAAATCCGGGGCTTTTAAGTTCAAGCCTAACGCAAGTTTTTCCACATCAAATTCCCAGCGTGAGCGGATTTTACCCCAGGCGTCACAAAACACTTTGGCAAAAACACATGCGTTGCTCAATGCGGATCTGTTTTTTCAATCACAAGTTGAAACATTTTAGTGGGAGGCCTGGGCAATCAGTACAGGCATGACGACTTTGGTGCGTGGAAATGAAGAGTATGTTGCGAGTCTGGGTGAAAAAAAATTGCGCTGGTCATCATGTGGTCAGTCACTTTTATTTTATCTTGGCATTAGAGGTGATCATGTTTGATGTGATTGCATGCACGTGAATGTGAGTCTTAGTTATGCAGTAATTACAAGCCTCCGTAGAAAGAAAGATTTGAAAATATCATTCATGATACCAGAATAGCAGAATTGATGCAGGAAAAATGATTGCATGAGTTATGTATCTATTATAATAATTATGATGCTAATAATGATGATAACATTGTTTGCAAATAGAACTATGGATTTAATGAAGCGAAGAATAACAGTAATAATAGCATTAATTTGCATCATAGGTACAATAATGTCATGGTAGTTATGATATATTCATAGGTTTACATATTCCAGGCGATGTATGAGGTACATGTATTAGGTGAGTGTATCTTACAAGGAATGAGGTATCAAGTGTAAAGCGGCGGCTGGGTACCAACTCACAAAAATAAGTGGTTAACCGAAAGGCAAGCTCGAAGGAAGAGCAAACCCAAACAAAGCGCCTGCACTTGAAAAGATCGAGGTGATATTTTTGTAACTAAAAGAAGTGTCAAGCAAGAGAAAATTAATGGGTAGGGACCGTGTGACTCAAAAATCCCGCAGTCGTGAAACGCTCATGCTGATTGAAGAGTGGGCGGGATATATCACAAACGTTAGAAACCTATTTCAGACCATTGGACAAATAGGGAGATTGGAAAATGAAACGAAAAGATACGTGGGAGGAACAAGGCTCATATAAGAGCAGTAGTAAGGATAGAGGCAGGACTTGGACTTGGGAGCTGGATCTCGGTGACGATGTAGGCCATTGGGACTAGAGCGACATCTAGGTCTAGGGCATGGGGGATTTAGGAGCACCGTGATAAGAGGGAAAATTAGTAGCATCTCTAAGGTATTACATCGTAAGTATTAAACATTGTAGCCCATCATCAACAACAAATCTCCAGTGTAATGGGCAAGTTCTAATATTGACATTGTCAATGCGATCGAGATTAACAACAGGGTAAATTTCGTAATCTGATGTGAACGCCCATTGATATAACTAAATTGTTCACTGTGACCATTTAATTATTCAGCTATTAAGAATGCAATTGATCCATTAATAGTGCATTGTTTAATAGGACATCATGTTGGGATTTATGTGCCAAAATTTGGTAAATAACTCACATTTTCCATCCCCTGATATTTAGAATAACATGTATTAAATCTTTTGTGTGTATCATTACCCGTCATCCTGCCGTTGAAAAGCAGTACTGGGAACTTCTTGTATCATATCATGTATTCTGAGCATTAGAGTCCCTCTAGGGCGATTACTTATGTTTGTTGCATTTTATTCATTTTGTTATTTACAAGTATTAATTGAAATATAACAAAAGCACAGCATGCAGAAAAATCATGCATTGAAACCAAGATTACTTCAATTGTGAGAGAGAAAAGAACTCGTCAACGATCAATCATTATGCAATTAAAAGTAGGCAGAGAATGAAGTTTTACCTTTTTATATGCATTAAATCAATCATTAATAATAAATAGACATTGTTCACCCATATTTTATAACCATCGCCACAATAATGACTATCACTTTGACAATGCCTTCAATAACACAAATGCTAGTAAAAGAATTGAAACAATATTGCTTGACTAAGAATAACAATAACAATGATAATGAATTTCTGCCCCGGCTTTGTCTGCTAGGGAAGCATAAAGAAGTTAGTTCGCTCAAGCCGGAAACACACAGGAAACAAGTGCTATAGTTTGACTTACTTGTTTTTTGGATGTTTCTGCTGATTACCATAGCAATATTCACCTGCCCTAGCTGGTCTACCCCTGATGCAATACAGTAACTGCTTCTTGATCTCTCTCTGACACACACAGAGAGACTGGCAGGTATCAGACCACATCTCATGGAGTTCCTATAATAAGAAAAACCGTGTGTGTTATACAAACACTCTCCTACAAGCTCTCCAGACGTATCTCTCTTTCATGTGAAGTACCTCTCATTCTGACATATCCATCCATTCATCCATCCATCCATCCATTCATCCATCCATCCATTTATCCATGCATCCTTCCATCCATTCATCCATCCATCCATTCATCCATCCATCCATCCATTTATCCATGCATCCATCCATTTTTCCATCCATCCTTCCATCCATTCATCCATCCGTCCATGAAAACTCATCTGCGTTATTAGATGGAGCTTTGGGAGCAAAAGATCAATTTAATATTGCGCCAAAAAAGAATAATTTTTTAGTTGTGCGCCAAATATAATACAGCATAGGAATTTCATCTACTTTTCCAAAGAGTTTGAAGTCTTGAGCAGTCTATGCTGTGAAGAACTCATTTTAATGTCATTTTTTTCATCGAAATTTCTGATGAGTTTTAAGGAGTTGGTGGGCCCAGATTACTTTAATTTTATGCTTTGCTCTTACTTTACTTCCTCCAATCTGCATAGCTTATTTTTTTGCTCTCTATTGCTTTATTTATATGTTTTTTCATGTTGTATTTTTACGAGCAATATTGCCTTATTTCCTTGGTTTTCATTGTATTATTTTCACGTTTTTTCGTGTTCTATTTTCACTAACGATATTGCTTTATTATCTAGCCTTGTATTGCCTTATTTGCACGTATGTTCTTTATTTAATTTCACAGACGATATTGCCATACTTCCTCGCCATATATGGTCTTATTTTTATGCATTTTCCTACTTTATTTTCATGAACGATATTGCCTTATTTTCTTGTTTTTTATTGCATTATCTTCTTGCCTGCTATTGCTCTGTTTTATACCCTGCCAATGTTTTACATTCATGCCTTCTATTGCTTTATTTTCTCACCCACAATTACTTTAACTTCTCATTCACTCTCACCTTATTTTCTTGCCTTTTATTGCCCTTTTTCCCTTTCACCTTTCTCACTTGCTATTGCCTAACTTTCTAGCCTGCTTTTGCCTTATTTTGTCATGCAACATTTCCTCATTTCCTCGTACATTATTGCTTCATTGAGACCTTCAGCTCGGATTATGCTTTCAAAACTTGGAAGCACTTAGCTGTGAGAAGAGCTCAATAAGAGTTAGGCTCGTAAAGCTGTAGCGGGCTGTGCCTGACGGCCGGCCACATTTTACACACCATTTGCTGTTCCATCTTACCTCACACAGACTTGCTCACGCGCACACCATCCGTAAAATCGAGATCTCCAAGCTAGCTACATTAGCGTGATTGACGGGCCGCATGGTGCTTTGCGAGACTGAGACAAGGATGAGACGAGGATGAGACGAGGGTGAGACAAGGATGAGACGAGGATGAGACGAGGGTGAGACGAGGATGAGATGAGGATGAGACAAGGATGAAACCAGGATGAGACGAGGATGAGACGAGGATGAGTCAAGGATGAGACGAGGGTGAGACGTGGATGAGAGGAGACTGAGACGAGACTGAGACGAGGATGAGACGAAGGAACCGTATTCTAGCTCAGACGAGGATGAGACGAGACTGAGACGAGGATGAGGAGCATGTTCAGAAAATCCATGTATTTATAAATGTGAGTTTTCAGTTCAGTTCATTTCAATCATTCCTTCATATTGTATAACTTGTAAGTTAATTATCATTTCTACATATTGTACAACTTGTAAGTTAATTCCTCAAATACTAAGTAAGGATGTAAATTAACTTTCATTTCTTTACATTTGAAAAAACATTTCATGCTCCTTTATAAATTTCGACCAATATTCTTTTCAGCTGTGAAATAAAGTGAAAATAATGAAATGACTAGAGATGCTGCTCAGAATTCATTTTTTATAAGAGGCTTGTGAACAAAAAAAATAACAATTACGTCGTTTTGTTCCTATCCGATTTTTTTTTCCTATACCCTAGAGTGAACAACTTCATATCCTGATACATATTCCACATGCATATCTTACAGTTTCTTACTTCACAACAAAACTCCGATTTTCGTAGGTATCTGTAGGAAGCATAATGTTAATGAATGTGCAATAAATAATTTGCATTTGTAGTGCATAAAATAAAAATAACCCTGCTCTTACTTTTTATTTACTGAATTCTGTAACATTTGTGTTTTAATTTTCTCGAGTTGCAATAATTGAACTCTCGCGAGGAAAAAAAGATTCTTTTGCGTACACAGGGAAAAGCGTTCAGTTAATTATCATTCACATTTTTCTCAGTCCTTAAGCAAATTTTCTGTGGCTGTTTTGCGCGTTGAAATCCCTTATCACAGGAAAGAAAAGGAGGAAGAAGAAAAAATTGAAAGAAACAAACAGAATGAAAGAGTTGTAAAGATTTCTGAAAGATCTGATTTCTGAATAGGTTAGAAAATCTTTTAAAAAAATTCTCTCGAGGGAGTAAGAAAGATCTCTGTATGGTCTCAATTTTAAGACAGAGAGTGCGAAAGAGCTCTGTAGGGTGTCAATTTTGAGTCAAAGAGTAAGAAAGATCTCTGCAGGGTCTCATTTTCAAGACAGAGACCAAGAAAGATCTCTGCAGGGTCTCATTTTCAAGACAGACACCAAGAAAGATCTCTGCAGGGTCTCACTTTAAAGACAAAGACATTAGGAAACAGAGAAATGAGTCAGAGCGATACAGGACAGTCTTCAAGAGACCTCTATTTCTTACGCTGCCTCTTCGCGCTCTAATTTGAGAAGCAGTCTAACGACTTCAAATCTGGTGGGATTAACCCAATCTCCTCAGAAGGCAAGATTAAGAAGCCCAAGTATTTTTTCAGCCCTGCTTTTCGTCTGGATTTCAAGAGTACCAACAGGACGATCGTAGGTCGAGTACGGTGTGTAAGAGAAGTAATATGTATGAAGTATTGCCCTCCCATTACAAGGGAATGATAGCTTTGTAACAGGATTATGTTAATTAGAACAAAAAAGGCCCCTCAGAACTATCAATGCAGATTACTTTGAACATCAGTGTATCACACAATCTTGGTATAATTGTCGCCTCTGTGTAAAAAATTTTACTGAGTTTAAAGGCCTGGAACTCCGGTATGAGTATCGTTATTGTCAGCATACACTCAGACAAACAGACACTCGAGCAGTAAGTGAAAAATTTCCAAGTTCAGGTAAAATATCGTCTTTTTATATCTTATTTGAACAATACATAACATACGCTGCACTATTTTATAGAGTAAAACTAATGCTGAGTGTTTCATAATTATTACTAATGCTGCATATTCAATGTCTATTTCTTGCATCAAAAATTGATTTGTGAAGGTATGAAGAAAATCAAAATGCTCTTCGTTATTACCACATAATTATATTTTAAGCAAGAATTGTAGTATGCGATAGAAAAGGATTCTTAAGTTAAATTAGATTTTCATTGTCAGTTCCTCTACCAAAACAAGAAATTTAGAAAAACTATCTAAAGTCCACAAAGTTTTCCACCAAAATTCATGGTGCGAGTTCGTCTTTTCTGGATTCGCATCGACAACCTTTAAAAATTGAAGCTGTCAGCGATTTTCCTGAATTCAAATCTGTTCATGTCAAGGCATATTCGCAAGCCCCAAATTCAAGTTTGAAACTGACGTTGCTTGCACAGTCCATCGTCCAAATGCAGCCCGGGGATCAGCGTTCCTTCACCCACAATCCGAAGGCCTCAAAAAAGAGATCAAATCCACACACACACACGCGCACACAAGCTTTCGATGTAGTTTCAGGCTCGTTTGATTGCTGCCAAAGGGAAGTTTCGGGGGCGAGAGGGTGTTTCTATTGAAAGGAAACGATCTCTATGGAGCCTTTGAAATACATGGACTCTGTCAGAATGAAGCTCCGTGATCGAGAGCCCAAGTCATGAATAGAGAAAATTTTCAGTCATGTGACTTAATAGGCATCATTTGCCGTCTAGCTCCGGAATACTTGTAGTGAGTTTATGTATAAGTAAGACTGTTCGTTTCTTCTACATAAAGCCCCGTATGAGCAACGATTGATGGCGAGCTAGATAGAAGTGCTGGCATAAAGATATTTTAGATCACACAAATTCAGGAGCTTGTCGTTCGCGCTATTCTAAACTTATAGTACGCATCAAACTTTTGAAGAACGGACCTAAAATAAAGTAAATAAGAGCTCTCCCTGCGATACATATTCGCTGTTACGTGTTCTTATTATCCTGATCCGATTAAATTCTTGGGCCACGGAATTTAAACGACACAAAAAAGTCTAATGTGCATTCCCCGAGCTCCAAAACTAACGAATATTTGAAAAAAATTGCTTCGTTTTTGGATATTTAAAATTATGATCATAGTTTCCGTTCCAGGGTCACTTTAAAATTAGCACGTAAATGAAAATGAAAAGGCCCTCTACAAAATTCAAGTACTGCTAAAGCTTGTAAGTTTATCCTCACTTTCATGGGAAAATGTTTTTTTCGTGTTAAGACGGTAATGATATCCTGATACATATAGAAAAAATTGTTTATACATATTTATTAGCTTGTTCGTGGGTGTCTATGATTTATTTGGACCTGGTCTTAGGAGTAGAGGAGACCATGCTTCCTTGTTGCCGTGTAGGCGACCAGCGAGCGAACTCTGGGAGGACAGTCATACATATTCATGAGTCATCATTAATCCTGAGCCCGCTATTAATTTCAGCAGTATCCGGGAGCATGTTCTGCAAAATGAAGACGCTTGTTCTCCTACGAAGAGACTCGCAGGACTTCTTGCACTCAAGGGGCACAAATGTTCAACACAGTGTCAGAGCAAGCTATTAATTACGTATCACCTTTTTGAATTATCTTTCAAAGTGCTTACTAATTCTAACTGAATTTCAAATATATTTCTCCCTGATGACATCGAAGAGAATCATCATAGCATATTGATTCCATGATTAAAACAAGTTTGGGTCTAAGCGTCACGAATTGGTGAATGTTTTATGGGTTTATAACAATGAAAAAGCCCATAA
>VCRD01000658.1:93717-114877 GCA_006783055.1 Trinorchestia longiramus | reverse complement strand
TAATACAAACGAGAATTTGTCCACCCCCCACAGAAATGGCACGCTTTTCTGACTAGTTTTATTTCATTAAAATTTAGCATTAGTTCAGCATAAGGAAAGGAGAACACGAGGACAAGAGCAGTTGTTGCTGTGCTGGGCATTGATGAGGGAGTCATGCGAACACGGCACTGCTGGGTGGTTGCTGTACAGGTATAATATACGGTAGTATACTCTCATACAAGGTAGTATAGTGTCATATGTGGAAACACAGTGTCGTTTATGAAAGCATAGTATCATATATGGAAGTATAGTATCGTATATGGCAATGGAGCTCCATATAGAATAGAATAGAATAGAATAGAATGAGGCTATAGGAACGAACCTTTTGGCCCATTCTTGGGTCGAATAATTACTTCGATAATTATTCTGTTGTTTACCCAAGTCCTATGCCGTATTTCTAGCCGCGTCAACCATGTCGGTAGCGGGATTCGAACCCGGGTCTTCCCGCTCGCAAGCAGATTCGCTCACCAGTCGACCAAGCTGGTGGTGACAGCTATTTGACAAGCAACTAAATTACATTTGGAACAATATTGACAAATGAGTGGGCACGGGACTGCAATGAGGAGCAATACTAGGTCTTCCAGACTGTACTATTAACACAAAAGGTGAAATTTTACAGGGGAATACAATAACAAGAGGTCAATGTTTACTGCTCATACAGCATGCAAAGAAAGCATACGTGAGAACAAAGTGAAGCTGTATACAGGAGTTACGATGCAAGAGGCCATGGCATACTTAAGACTGTAATGGTTGAATTAAAGAAGACTGCAATGCTGTAGGTCACAGAGAAGCAGGGACGTTTGAACATTTGCTAGCAGAAATTATACGTCAACACACTAGGATTTATGCACCATCCTCAAACAATGTAGTTCTACGAGGCATTATACAAAGTCTCATGAGAACACTAAGAACAGGAACAAGTTATGACTTGTAGGATCACAAAATCCATTATTAAAAACTAATTACACACGTTTTTCATCGGTATAATTCAATATTACAGAGATAAGAAACGACTGAATTAAACTTGCAGTAAATTTTACTGTTAGATTAGAAATTAAACTAACATTGAATAGAGAATAACTATCACTGTTGCAGAGTTGAGGTACGCTGTCAAAATGAAGGGCACAATTCGTTCACTACTTGAACTCATGTCAAGAGAAAGCAAAAATACATTTTAACAGAAAACATCACTTGAAAAAAGATTACTATGCACAGTTTGAAAACCTTTTTCAAGTAAAAATTCTTTAATATCGTTTACAAAATCACCTTCAAAGAAAATTTTTTGATGGGGTTCCAAGACTTGGAGGATGATTATCTGATCAAGACCGTACAGGTTAATAAGATATGCCTTGAGGTCAGCGGCGAGCTGGAATATGTCTCCCTCCACACCCGACACCACCGTCCGGAAACTGTTGGTAGCGTAAATTTTCTTGAAGTGGACCCGGGGCATGAAATTGTAGGTACGCCCTACAAAGTAAGGGTGGTCTCCAGGGTTGGCAGACGGAGCAATGTAACCTCCAGGGGTGTGGGTCCCTGGCTCAAGATTAGGTTTCTTAATTGCTGTTTTGGGGAAGAGTCTCTCCACATACGCCCACTCTGCAACCAAGCGATCCACACTAGCATTTTTAGCAGGAAATTCGTACTCAATAGTAGGATTCTGATCAATGTGCTTTGTAGCAGGACATGTTTTAGCTTCTGCATCAAACCAATTTGAAGATGCAATGATAGCTTTGGTGATATCACCTTTGCTGGCCAGTGTTGTACAAGAGCGAAATATCAAATTTCTGGCAGGAAATTTTTGTGCGCCCTGCAAAAGCTGTCTCAAAACACATGACGCCATCATACACAAAACTAAATTCAATTGTTTGTTCAAAATATCATCCACGATTGAATACTGTCCCAGATTGGCAGTATATATATATGGCAGTATAGCGTCATATCTGGCAGTATACCATCAGATGTGGCAGTATACCATCATGTGTGGCAGTATACCATCATATGTGACAGTATACCATCATATGTGGCAGTATAGAGTCATATAAGGCTGATGTGAAGTTTTATGTAGAAAAATCATACAAATATTTGATATAAATAAGAAGTATCAGGTTATAACGAAAGTTTCGTGCATTTTTTGAGTTGGGATTTTAGGGAACGTCATCATCAGAGAAAAAAATTCAGATTCTGTTGAAATTATTGTAATAAATAAGTATTTGTAGGCCAAATGGACACTCTAAGTAAAGAGAACATTACGTATATTTTACTCTGTAAATTTCAGAAGGGAAATACATTAATTTTAGTTTCAAGATCGTTCAAAGACACTTGTGGAAATAATGTGATGAATAAAAAGACCTGTAGAAGATAGTTTTTACGCTTTGAAAAGGATAACTTCAATCTAAAGGATGAACCAACGCTCTAAAGCACTCAATTCTGAGGAATTGCAAGCTGTCATTGATGAAAACCCTACCAGTACAACTAGACAACTCAGTAGCGTGTAATGGTTGTATCATTCCATAATGTGTGGTCAGATGTCTCACATAAACTCCTTGCTTAGTTAGTGTCATATATGCATGTGGTCTGTGTGCGTCATTATAGAAAGTACAGCCCGTGTGCGTCATTATAGAAAGTACAGCCAGTGTGCGTCATTATAGAAAGTACAGCCAGTGTGCGTCATTATAGAAAGTACAGCCAGTGTACGTCATTATAGAAAGTACAACTCGTGTGCGTCCTTAAAGAAAGTACAGCCCATGTGCGTAATTATAGAAAGTACAGCCCGTGTGCGTCATTATAGAAAGTACAGCCCGTGTGCGTCATTATAGAAAGTACAGCCAGTGTGCGTCATTATCTGCACATTGTCGACAGTTTACAGACACCGAGATAGAAATATAAGCTCCGGTATTGGCACAAAAATTACTACCATCTTCAGGAAAACATCTCATGGATAGCTCTTATTCAGCTCAGGTCGTTTCATTGACGCACGACAGGCGCAATTTGGTTGCAACAAAAGCACCGCCACAAAGACTCGTCCTCGTCTTTGTTTTAGGGACACCAATTGTGCCAAGACGAGCACAACGAGCGCGTCCAGCTCAAAAGATTGTTTCTTATTCACAAAAATGGAGAAGTCCATCGCACCACTGTAAGAATACTCAGCTCCATCTGCCGCAGAAAACTGGAAATGAAGGTCCAAGTGAGCAGCATTCTTAATTTCGTTTCGAGTCACTTCCAGAAAATTATGTCGCTGTGTAAATGATGTTCTTAGGTTTCCCCAATGCAGTGAAAATGATGAATTATTTGGGAAAAATTAAGCTTAAAAACAAGAGCGTGTTCTGCTTTAGCGTTCGAATTCATCAATTTGTGATGGACTTTCATTGTTAACCTGAAAACAACTGGACACTTACTCGTGCTTGGAAAACTTGACATCGCTTATTATGGTGAACATAATATTGAGAATCTAATGGTTAGATAACAGATATTCCAAAGTAATGAATAAAGCCGTACTATTGATATAGAACAATAAGTTAGGGCATTGACACACAACGTACTCCTGTAACTGTGGAGTTGGTATGAGAGTGTAATTTTTTAAGTATTTTCCATACTTAAAAATTTGAGGGTTTTTTTGAGAAGAATATTGAAATTCAAAATGAAGTTCTGCTGCCTCGTAGAGGTAATTAAACTATTTCATTTGTGTTGAACTAAAAGCAATCAGTTGCAGAATGTATAGAAGAAAACAAACACGAGCGATCAGTTGGTTAACGTTGATTGTAGAATATATTGAGGATATATCATTATTGGTGTAACGTAACTTTGCACAAATAATGATACACCAATAATGATTGGTGTAACGTAAGTTATTGTATCTTGTTATTCGGAGAAAGTTTTCGTTTTCGCAATTGTGTTCACAAGTTTGTAAAAATAGTAATTGTAATAATTGGAGTTATTGGTTTTAGTAATAAATTGTGATCCTGATTTAGCTCCACTGGTGGGGTTTATTTAAGTCATTAAAACAAACGAACATTGTGTCTGTTGTCCATCTATGTTTTGAAACAGCAGTACTGCAGCATGAACATGACGAGGCTATTGCTCCTTGTAGGAATGACGTCAGTATACTAGACGTCAGTATACTAGACGTCAGTATACTAGACGTCAGTATACTAGACGTCAGTATACTAGACGTCAGTATACTAGACGTCAGTATACTAGACGTCAGTATCACAGTATTAAATGTCATGATTATTGTTAATGCTAAGAATGACGTCTGTTTCTATTACAGAGATTTTTTAACATTTCCACTTGAATTTCAACACTAGGTGAACAAAATAGTTGAAATCAAAAATAAATTTTAAAATAGTGAGATTAGTTTCCATTTTATGAATCAACCAGAGCCATGAAAAATATGTATCGTACATTGATTTTTGATATGACATAGGATAACCTGGCTTCTCGAATGCAATATCAAGTCCTGCATCCTAAGTCTTATCCCAACCAAAATGATTGAATGTTATTTATATTCTTTATATTGCTCTTAACCAAATGAACTTTTCTACAAAAGGTGTTCAAGATTTGTGCCGTAAGTGTTCCGAACCAAAATAAAGTTCATGTACTTAATAAAGGAAATGTAATCGTCCATGTTAAAAAGATTAAATCCCAAAATTTCCCTGATACAACGAAGCCTTTAACTTTGTAAACTTCATTTCGGAATATCATGCATCATACTAACTCACAGGCCTAAATCTAGAAAACGTTTAGTGAAGTCTGGCCCAGTGTTCTTTATTCTTTTTATTGGTAGTACTTTCAAATGTGAGCGAGAAGATATATGTAGTTTAGTTATTGCAGACTCGAAGAGAAGAGAACATGCGTTCAAACATTTGACGGTCTCTTGAAGTACTATTTAGTAGGAAAGTCCCTTTCAATGACTCAATTTCAATGAGTCCCTTTCAATGCATCACTTTCAATGAGTCCCTTTCAATGCATCTCTTTCAATGAGTCCCTTTCAATGCATCACTTTCAAAGAGTCCCTTTCAGTGCATTGCTTTCAATGAGTCCCTTTCAATGCATCTCTTTCAATGAGTCCCTTTCAATGCATCACTTTCAAAGAGTCCCTTTCAGTGCATTACTTTCAATGAGTCCCTTTCAATGCATCACTTTCAATAAGTTCCTTTCAATGCATCTCTTTCAATGAGTCCCTTTCAATGCATCTCTTTCAATGAGTCCCTTTCAATGCATCGCTTTCAAAAGCCTTGACCTGAGATGCACTTAGGTTTGGCAGCAGTGCACTTAGGTTTGGCAGCAGTGCACTCATGGAAACTCACACCTCCAATGTTCATGGAAAACACCAGCCATGATCGGTCAAGACATAGTGGAGCTGTAGCTCTGAGAAGTATTCAACTCGTACGATGCTTCAGTATCATTTCACTCAACATGAGATTGAAGCCATACGAACCAACACTGAAACTGTTGCCAAGACGCCTACAGACTTCGTTAAGACTTCGTTTGTAGAGTATTTTCAGTTCTCAGTACTGGCTTTTTAAACAAATTGGTCATTAGGATGGTGACACCATAGAGTGTGGTATCATCACCTGCACCTTGTAGAGTGTGGTGTCACCACCCACTCCATGTAGAGTGTGGTGTCACTGTCCACAAAATAAAGCACCAACAAAGAAAAAAGCTCGTCTTCTAAAACAATATGCAAGTGACCGAATTGCTTTAACACGTTGCCTCCGATTGCCTGATTGGTGTAAAACTTCACTTTGTACGCATAGTCAATAGAAGGATCTGAAAAAAATTACAGAACCTAACCTAAGTGGTACACATACGTACCACTTCGGAGTCAACGTGTTAATTGCTCATTTGTAAATGAATATATTTTATGATGACTTGACGAGAATCAGTGCAGCATAAAAATTTAATTTCCTTCATTTGTGAATTATTTTCAGGCCGAATAAATGAACTTAAAATGGAATTTGTTTGTCTGGACTTCCCTGAATTTAATACAATAAGGAAAGCACGCACATTATTTTCATTTGATGATCAAAGATGTACAGAACAGAGAACATTTTGGTATGTCTGAAGTGAACGGGACTTTTTTCTTCTTTTATTGCGATTCTCAAGTTTCAGGAAAAGCAGATGTGACAAATTATATGAATAAAAGAAGATGATTTACTATCACAAAAATAATGATCTAAGTTCTTAGAAACCTTTGATATTAATTCACTTTTAATGAAAGTCAAGACTATTCAATTTGAGCAAAAAAATTATAAATTCTATTATATCTAAGAAAATAGATTTTTAATTGGGTGATAAGTAATAGGTCAATTAGGCTATATTAGTTAAATTATCAATTAATTAAACCAACTGTGTAATAAAAGATTAATTAGGCAATCGGCCACAAGAGTGCATATGAACACTAATTGTGCTATTGTATATCTTTTGTTGTAGTGTATCTTAATATGATATTTTATACCCATCAATACTTGCTACTCCATTGCATTGCAATGGATATCTAAATTTATATTTAAATCTTGAAACTGTGAAAATTTTCAAGATAATCCTAAAGTTTAGATATAAAATTAAAAATACAATATGAAATTTTTTCCCCTGCCCCATATACTTGTATATGTAATTCTACGAAATAAATCTGAAATTCGAGTCTAAAATTTAGTCAGATTTCAAGAATAAGGCTTAGTTCGATACTTCTTGCCCATCAAAATCAGATATACAGAGTAATTAGTTAACAACTGTGCTGATTGCTCAGATTTATAATTTTTAATGTACGAGTACATAATTTGTAAGGAAATATTAATCTACAATTTCTTATTTTCATAATTCCCCTGCAATTAGTTCTTTACCTTTTTTATTTCACACTCATCTTTTGTATAAACATGTTATTTAGCATATCTTATTTCCCTAAGGTCAATTCTTTAATTCTTTAATTCCATGTATATAAATAACCGTCAAGAACAATTTCCTTGCAATTTTTAATTCACAACTGCCATTTCCTGAGAATTTTTGTCGTTCCATGTTTAATGCTCCAGTAAAATTTGTTGGTTCAAATTTCTGGGTAACACGCGAGGTAAAGGGAAGCTTTCACGACTTTGTGTTGCTCATAACTGCTCGAGATTTCTTTCATTTCCTCTTCGTAATTACTTCCTTAATCGCGTCTGCATCTGCTCGGAAACCGCCCTTAAGGCCTCTTTTCATTTTAAATTTCCGCCCAAAATTGTAAAAATTGCCTCAACTTCGATACATACAAATATTGGAGTTGAATTTGCATGGAGCCGAAATGCACGTAGTTGTGTGAACGTGCATGTGTGCGCCACACTACACTATAAATGTATGTATGTACATACATCAGAGTGTAAATAAATACCTGCGCACGCTCTTGCAGGTAAGCTAGTGTATGCAGGTGTGTCAAATGTACGTACATCAGTAGACCACTATAGAATGTAAATATACATGCGTAGAGGTATGTGCTCATGGAAGCACATGTATGTGTACAACTTGTCAATATCCGGTATTCAATCAACAAGATAATTTTCCATTGAAACTTAAGTTAAAGGTATTCCTTTCAACACTTCATTGTTCTGTTTTTACCGAGTGCTCCAATTTGTTTAATTCGACTCGATATGTTAAAAATTTACTATTGTATTTGGTTCACTGTTTTTATATGACCTTTTTACGTATATTTGGTTCTGCTGTAACACTAAACCCACATCAGTTCAGCATGGCTTCAACATATAGAACATGCAGTATAACTTTTTACCCCATGTCTCATAGATTTTCTTTGAGTTCGAAAAGATGGTAAGGGGTTATTTATTTATCTAATTTTTAAATTTTACTGATTGCTTAAAGTTTTCTCACGCCCACTCAGTAGTTTTTTACACAAATTAAAATCCTATTATAAATTTGAACCTTGGTTTTCCTCCTCTAATTTCGGTCGAGCAAAAGTCTAAGCCAATTCGCTGAAACGAAATTCAGAATTGGAAATTATGCCTATGGACATGTAAAGATAGAATAGAGAAAATAAAATAGAATGAGGCAATAGAAACGAGCCGTTTGGCTTATTCTTGGGTTGATACTAAAGTCCCATGCCGTCTAAAGTAGAGGCATCAATCACGCACGTACACCCTAATCACGTAAGCCAATTCAGTCACGTACACGCACTTCACTCACACACAGACATTTCAGTCACGTACATGTATCACAATCACACACTGGCCCAGGAGTTCGGGATACACAATTAGTACGTTATACTAACACGTTTACATACATGTATGCGTGTCGTAAGCACATTTTACACGAGTACATGACACATCATCGACGATATCAAAATTGTTTGGCATCAATCTCAAATCAACAATTTATCATGGTCAATATTCACCGCACTGTGAACGTCTACTGTAAATTATTTTTGATATCAACATTATTTTATGCATAAGTGCATAAGTATGACTTATATTCAACTTAAAAGGAAGTCATTAATATCGTTGACATTAACAGTCATGCTGTTGTTTAATATTTTCTGGACTTATTTATAATTTTGAAAACTTGTATTTTTACTGAATTTGTATGTTGACAAACAGAAGGGCAGAATTGAGGGAATGTACAAGGGCTATTTAGATGAAAAGCTGTGGTCGATTTCGAGGTCTCGAAGAAGCAAGCATAGAATTTACAAACGAGTTTTTGGATTGAAATCATCAGAGCCTGACATGAAAACTAACTCACCAAGTTTTCGTGATTATTTTCAGTACATCTCAAAAAATAAAAAACTCTCTTTTTCCACCACGATAATTTTCCGAACGAAATCTGTCAGCCTCCTGTAGATATTACGTACAGTTTATTTGTTCTTAATCCGGGTGCCCACTGTGGTTATAACAGCATCTTTGCTCCAAGATTTTCTCCTGCTTTTGCATGGCAGAAATTAAATCCGTATTTAATTAAGTTTTCTCTAGTCTATGGAATACCTTTCAGTGTTTTGAAATTAATTTCAACTTATTTATTTAATTATAATTAAAGTTTTTCGAACATAACATAAACTGAAAGAATATGTTCTTTTTCAAAAATTATATAATATAACCTTCAGAAAGCAGTGTTGTAGGTCGTCAATTGATAGACGCTTGTCTTACAAAAGGAACTGAACTCATTGTTTCTAAAAGCTATTGCATCGAGGAACGCTGAATTCATGATGCACTGTAAAATTTTCCCCAAGGGAAATAATTGCGATAGAAACTCTGTTAGCTTTGCAATGAAAATTAACGACTGCCAAAAATTATCAGGCTGCTGCCCCTGCAAAGGAGTGGATGTACATTTGTAAATACAAAGTTTGTATTAACAATAACTGTTCGTTGTGGACTGCATGGAATCTGATCTCATACAAGACAGACCTGTAAATAATCTTACAATTTCGTACAAATAACAAAAGAATGTTGGAATAGAATACAACATTAAAATAATAATTACTTGATCAATGGATGCTAACAAAACTCTTTGACGAGTTGAGTCTTCTACTCATCCTCGTTGCATAGCATGTGTACGTCTGGAGACAGCTTAATGCAGCTTTATATTCTCACTAGAAAGTTCCAAAATTGTATTAGAAAGACGGACAGAATTCTGTTAGTAAAATTGCAAACATCTTTTGGTCCAATCGCTGCTGTTTACGTAAAAATCGATAGTAGAGACTGTTTGTACATCATAGGAGGTCACGTCCAAACACTGGTCCAGTGAATGTTTCCCGATGGTCTCCAAATAGACCAAGCACTCATGCGCAGAGCTCATGTAGTGCAAAATTTCAGTTTGGAGCACAAAGGTGGCACATAAAACTAGGACTGGCCTGGGCAGTTATGAAGTCTCAATATTTACATTATTTTCGCTTTGTGTTCGAGATATCAGATAAAGGTTATACCTTCTGTTATCGGCTATGAGAATGCTGGATTGAGTTTTGCTCGAAGAATTCTTCAAATTCTCTTTTCATTGAGGCCAGAAGTAAGACTCTGTATAAAGATAGATCGAAGTCTTTGGAAATGCGGCTGAGGGACGAACTCTTTTTGAAAAACACATAGTTAACATTTTTTGGGTGTTCCAACTATTCTATTTAAAACCTGTACACAATGATTGAAGGTCATATTACAGTATGATTGAAGGTCACTTTAAACCGACATGTTTTTTTAGGTTCTTTATTGGGGTTTCGATTTCAGTAATCTCAGTCTATACTGTCTGACCGTTAGTTGGATCGTTCTTTTGTGTTCATTATTTTATTTCTATGTAATTATTCTACACTGCACATCAAGATTTCATTATTAATGGAGCTCAATCGACAAACCACACATTTGATTGAAACTGCGCTGAATAGCGATTGACAATGCCCTATTTTCCGAATTCCTTTCCTCTCTGAATAAGAACCAGCAATCCCTTAGAAACTTTCATGCCATTTGCCTGCAGACCAAAGGCAAAATCCGCGGTCTGCTAAGCCTCTTACTTGCCCTGCCGTGACTCGCAACAAGTTCCAACCTCGAGATTCGTGACCTCATTGAAGGCGTTTTTTCTCCCGTGAATCGCAAGAAAGACTGTTTTTTGAGGCTCGCGGCTGCCTAAGGATAGCATCAGATCGGAAATGGGCTTCACATTTCATTTTGTCGGAATAACTGGAATTTCTGGGGCCAGCGTCGTTGCAATGCAACCGTACACCGCCTGCGAAATGACAATATCTAGTCCTGTCCTTGGAATATTCTGCTTACAATGCTCTAGCAGAAATTCTGTGGGATATTCTCTTCTCATGAAAGTATTAGGCCATATTTTTGCAGCTGTGTTTGAAATTATCTCTATTATTTCGTGATGACTAAGCTTCAGGTGATTCCGTATTCAGGATGGTAAATCTATTCACTTGTGAGCTCGGCTTGCGGGAGCCTAAAAAATCATTCAAAATTCGAACTGTTTTCATTTTGCCAATGTTTGACGAAATATTCTCGTGTAATACCAATTTCCACAGAACTCTCTGATCTCGACGATGTTCAGCAAGCGTGTTTGTATCCGTCACTGCGATCATTTCTTTCGTTTCCGGACCATGACTGGCCTAGAGTTATTTAGCACACCCTCATCGCGTCTAGCTATCGCTTTTATCGACAGCTCTACGCTTTATTGCAGCTATACAATATCACAATAATATCACAATGTTGACCACGTTTGTCCCCAATGTTCAGGACGTCGATGTTCCAAAAAATTAAGTGGGCAATTCTAAAGCTGATAAACATCTATTTTTCAGCTCTAACTTGATAAGAAAGCCACTCGAAACCTTATTTAGCTTTGATGACAATTTTTTACTGTACACGAGAATCCATAAAAATGTACTTGTGTGCTCTGTGCATCTGCGTACATCAACGGATGTTCCTGAACTTTTTTCTTGTGGTGACTGACGTACATGAAAGAAATTTTGGCACAGGGAATTCTAAATTTCATCCTCTGTTCGACGTTATCCGCAATCACACTGAGTGCGGAGAGGAAATAAATTTAAATAAATTGCATACTAAATTAAATTTGCTATGGTAAAATTTTACTTGAATGAATTTTAGAAAGTGTGGTTATTCTAAATACAAGGCATGCCTCGAAACATATTGTGGTATATATGCCATATATTGTTGTTACAAAATATAGCTTATTAGTATTTTCTCAACAATAAGAGGCTCTATTTTGGTATTAATTTGGAAATACACTGTCGATATTGCAATTTTAGAGAGTCGGTAAAAATAATATATGTAGAACTTTACAATAGGCATGATTTATGAGAAATACGATATAGTCTTTGAAGCACGATATAACTTTTGGAATACATTAAACTTTGAGGAGTATGATATGACCTGAGAAATACTATGAAGCAATATAAAATAACCAGAAACATGCTACAGAAGAATATGATTTTACCTGAGAACTACTATAGAGGAATATGATGGATCCTGAAGGAAACGATATAACTCAAGGAATACGATAAGTCCTAAGGACTACGATGATACAAATAAAATTTGACAGGCCTTAAGATCACGATATAACCTGAGGAATACAATGCTGTAGAACTTGAAGATCAACATAGGGAGGCATTATCGCAATAATGATATCGGGTTATCAGTTATCAGATATTTCCCCGTCGCCTTATCGATTCATCGGTATCACCAATACTTCTGATTCAAACGAAAGTTGATCAATAATTTCCCTTTTTGGTTGTAGTTTAGCTCAGGGGTGAACCGTGAGGGATTTGGAGGTAGAAATAGGTAGATCCGAGCTGGAAACCGAACGTACACTGAACGGAGTGCAGGGCCGCCGGTCTTGACGTCTTCTCAAAACGTCTGCAGAGCATCAGTCTCTCTCTCACCAGGTGTCGGACGAGAAAGCTGTCAACCAAGTTCAAAGCTAGCTGCTCAAATTGTGACTGTGTGGCTGCAGGCCATAAGAAAAGTGAGTCTAGAGACCCAGTCTTCAACAGTGAGGAGGTCTTCATTGACCTCTTCTTGAGATACAACATAGTGATGCCGAGCAGCCCCGCGGTGGAGCGCTTGTTCGGCCTTGGCAAGGACATCATAATGGCTAAGATGAGCTCGCTGTCTAATGAAAATTTCAACATCCTCATATTTACGAAGGGAGACAGGATAAACCTTAAATTCGATTTTTTCTAAAAATTTTCTGACACTTCTATATTTTTCTGAATTTTTCCTTAGGGTTTTAAAAGAAAGATAAAGATAAAAATTAAAGTTTGAATTGATCGACGTTTTAATTTAAAATAACAATATTGTTATCGCTAGATTCGGAATTTCAAAATTATCGGCTTATCGGTTATCACCATATTGGGCGATAAATTTGCCGCCAGTTATGGACTATCGGTTATTGGCGATAAGGTTACTGTTATTGATTTATGGGTTATTGTATTGTGATACAGTTTTTAGTTATCGCGCCCACCACTGAAAATTAAGCTCTAACTTACTAAATAGAATATTTTAAAACTTAAGATTACGAGGTATCGTAAGGAATATAATGCTGTAGAAGTTAAGGAATACTACATAACCTAAAGCATACGTACAGTATTGTAGAATATAAGGCTTACTATGTAACCTAATGAATTCAATGCTGTAGAACTTAAGGATTAAGATATAGTAAAAGGCATACAAAGCTGTAAAAGTTAAGAAATATTATATATTAAGAACACGTCATAACATTACTACATCAGGCACAACTTGTGTGGTCAGAGCAGCTGTAGTGAAGAGTCAAGTTCCTCTTGGCACTTTCAATTATTCAATCGTTAAATTGATTTATTGACGCTCCAGATTTGAAGAATGTTGCAAGAATTTTTATCTGTGCATTTTTGTTTGCATTGAGGTTTTTATTGAACTGCCGTGAATAAAGAAAGCAAAACCTTTCTTTCGAAACTAGTTCAAACAGCCCTGACTTTGTAACGTTTATTGTGTTTGTTTATACGGGATATTTAGTCAATTTTAATGAACATCTGAAATTGTCGTTCAAGTATTTTAAGAACTGAAAGTGTTGTTATTCAACACTTTTATTCAGAAAAAAATTTGAACACTCGGAAGTTATAATTACGTCCAAAAAAGAAGCAATGAAATTGCACTAAAAATTAATACTTCCGCGTATTTTAGCTTGGTGGGCGGTTTGAATGGGACGCTGTAACGCAAAAAATATAAAATATATAAAATAATTTGCTTCAGAGTACGGCAACTTCGACAAGCTCTCCATACCACACGACTATGATCACGGGCGATGATCCCATAACTGATGGAACAAGATGAAAGCCACCTGTGACCACACTTACGTCGCCCCAATATTCGTGCCAGGGAAGATTTGTGGCGGATTATTTGGAGAAAGACTTCTGGGGACACTTTCTGCTTCCCAATGCCGGTCACCCAACTTTGGGCTGCACAAAAAAAACTCCTGTAATTTGCAGAAAGTAAATGGGTTGATAGAGCATCAGGGGAGGTAAATGTTACCATATGTACGTTGCAGGTTTGTCTCATGAGATAGTGTGAACTTCATTGCAATCCCAGACCTGTGAGTGTCACTGAAATACATTCTAGTGTATGGGACGGAACAAAGCGAACTATGTATAACATATTCAATTATTATTTCTGGTCGGTAACAGTTGGTGCAGAGAAGAAAAAAGTTTAGAAACTTAACTCGTAAATCCGCCAAGAAACATAGGGAAAGAATTAATTTCCTGAATATTTTTCGGAATACTAATACCGGAATATTTTCCCTCCGCATAGATTTGTGTTTTTATGTAACGTTTGACAAATTAAATCCTTTTTAAGGAACAATAAATATTACTTCTACGATTAGATTTCCCAACGTTAGAAGACTATTTAAGTTGACTCATTACGAATATGTACATCATAACAATAATTTCAGGTATATAAATCGGATCACATTAGAGTTGTTCAATATCATAAAAATTGTAGCCAGAAACACTTCATTTACGTAACAAAAAAGACGCTCTTCGTATGTACGGGTAGTGTTAAAGAGGAATAAAATGTCAAACAGTTTTTTCACACATTTTCTGTTTTCTCATGTCTGTCTATATTGTGTCATTTGATATGCTACAGGAATGACCTTATAGTGGGACCATCACTTCCCAACTTATTCATAATCATTACTTAATAGAAAATTTTAAAGTCGTAAATCAACGACATTGATAAGCGATAAAATTTACTATCACAAAATAGGAAAAACACTAAAATTGAAAATATATGGCATTGAAAATCGATACAATTATGCATAACAAGAATTAAAAATCGTTAAATTTGAATAGTCTATCGTCAAAAATAACACCCGATAACATCAAAATTGCTGGAAATGAAACTCGCTAAAGTTAAAAATCTCCATCGCCAATAAAAGCTAAAATCGGAAACTCTTTAAAAATTAAATGACGCCAAACTGGAGTTCCTGCATAACAAAGCTTCAAATTCTTTTGAGATCAAAACGTAATGGTGTTTTGTGAGCAGTCTGTTGGAACTTTACAAATGTTTGATGAGGCCTGCACCACATTGAAGGTTCTGTTCCTGCGGTGCCATAGACATCACTGTCTTTACAAATGTTTGATGAAGCCTGTACCACATTGAAGGTTCTGTTCCTGTGGTGCCATAGACATCACTGTCTTTACAAATGTTTGATGAGGTCTGCACCACATTGAAAGTTCTGTCCCTGCGGTGCCATGGAGACCATACCATTTTTGTTTTTGTGTCGCGAGACGCATCTCTCTTGCCCTTATTTTAGAGGCTTTTGTGTAGCGGCATGTGATATTTTCTTTACGAAGACGGCGCTCGAGGCTTCGACGAATATGTGAGAGCCTTTCGTTAATATTTCTCCAATGAAAGGATGTTTTGCTTCGGAAGCAGCGGAGAGTCAGTAGACTAGAAATAAGACCAAGTCCAATCGGGATTCCATCGGCAGAGTTTTAAATTGAAACATGAAGAATCTAGCTCACCATTATAAGAAAAAGATTCTAAATAGGAGTGATAATGACGCATACCTAAACTATATGGAAAAGAAAAAATGCCCTGAAAGCGTTAGAAAGTGCGAGGACTCAAAGTCATTAAATGCAAGACATTTTAGGCCTGATGCCCGAAATTATAAGAGGAAAAATGAACACGGCTCATGAAACCCGGCGATAAGAATTAATCTCTTCAGCAGAACTAACTGCAGACCGTGGAAAGAAACTGGGCAGAGATTCCCATGAAGAGCCTGATCGATGAGAGGGATATCGGCAGTCTTTTGATGCTGTGACATGCTAATAAAGGAGATGTACCACAGAGCTGACACACAGCAAGCTACAGTAAAGCTCATTTCTAAATTTGTGATACTGAAGAATGTTGCATTTCACTATATTCCCTGACAGAAGAGGGATCTGAGTAACCTGTGGACCCTGAGTAGCTTGAAGAGTCTGAGTAGCTTGAAGAGTCTGAGTAGCTTGAAGAGTCTGAGTAGCTTGAAGAGTCTGAGTAGCTTGAAGAGTCTGAGTAGCTTGAAGAGTCTGAGTAGCTTGAAGAGTCTGAGTAGCTTGAAGAGTCTGAGTAGCTTGAAGAGTCTGAGTAGCTCTGGAAAGGATCTGCCTGAGTAAGGCTTGATAAGAGTCTAATCATGTTTAGTTAGGAGACCCACTATGTAAAATGACGTTATGGAGAAAAATCTGTTTCCAAATACAGGGATTAAAATCAATGTTTTTTGCCAGTATAACAAGTCATTTAGGCTGAAAGAATTAGAATTTTGCCAGCTAAATAAATTTTACGAATCAGTTGAATAGTTTAACCAAAATATGGGTCATTTCTTTTTTTGACAGTCTTTGTATCTGTTACCTTCTTTTGATAAAAAATATCATCAAAAAAGTGACAAAGAGCGGGGAAACGATTTGGACAAACCAGCAGGTCTTGTCACTTTAGTAACACAGTCCACTGAGTCCCACCAGTTCAGTAATTCAGTCCACCACGTCCCACTAGTTCAGTAATTCAGTCCACTACGTCCCACCAGTTCAGTAATTCAGTCGACCACGTCCCACCACTTCAGTAACTCAGTCCACCACGTCCCACCACTTCAGTAATTCAGACCACCACGTCCCACCACTTCAGTAACTCAGTCCACCACGTCCCACCACTTCAGTAATTCAGTCCACCAAATTCTCTCCTAAATACGAGTCCATCAAAGCACATTCCTGCACGTAACTTAGCCCGCATTCAAGGGAGAGACGCGACACGGAGATCACTTGTTTGCTTGGACCAGTTAGCAAACTCCAATTCATGTAATCTGGCTCCACATCTGTGTCTTCGTTGAACACAATACATCGAAAATTACTCCATTTACTCACGTGAAAATAAATTGAACACAGATTAGCGGTTGGCTAAAACAATACAGTAATGCGAAACATTTCACACCCGACAACTCAAAGGAATTTCCAGGTGTGAACTTGAGGCCTGAAAGTCGAGGAATGTGGAATTTGTCACAATTTCGTGACGATTGTGCTCTCTATTTGTCCTAATCACAGCAGTTTCCTTACAAGCAAACCGAACTACAGGTGTGACGTAGAATTTACACTATAGTACGCATCTACATATATCTATCTTGACTCTAATAAGCTTTAGGTCTGAAGACTTGAAGAAGATATTTTGGAAACAAATACAAAAGAGAAGCACACAATGTGTCCGTACTTCTTTCTTGGACAGTCCGTGTAAATTCAGAGTAGTAAAACAAATTTTTTCTACACGTGGAGCCCTGGTTTATCTCTAGATAAGCTGTCACATTTTTAGACAAACGGTCGAAGTATTTCTGAATGAAATGCATTGAATCATAAGTTGATTTGGATTTGCAATAAAACTTTACCTGGCCATCAAAACTTCTAAGGCCCTAAGAGAGATGCTGCAGGAGCACATGTGTGCTGGACAAGAAGAGCGACACACACTTTTAAAGTTTCCTGTGACAAGTTTGGAACATCTGTTGCTACTGGACCTGAATAAAGATATTCGTGTGTGATTACCCACAGACGATTCCAGCTGGGGCATTCTTAATACTGTAGTTCAGAAGCTTTCGTAATTCTCAATGTAAGCGAGGAAGTCGAGAAACTCGGCGATGGTTCTAAAGTTCATTGAAATTACGTGGCAAAAATTTTTAAATTGACAGCTACAAACACTCATTCGCCATCACTAGGTTATATGAATCAAAAAATATGTATATGGCTGCAAAATGAGAACGCAGTGACAACGATATGAAGAAAATAATAAATAAACATGTTCTCTCAGTTTAAATAAAACACATGAATGTCTGGTGTGTGACGTTGTAGCTCCAGCTGCTCTAATGTACTAATTTTGAGAGTGAGTTTGGAAGCTAAAAAATTAACAGTTGCTCCAAGTTGTTTGACAGCTGGAGATTTAATGGCTGTATTTGTTGATTGACCTGCACTGCATCTCATGCGGAAAGTCAAGCACTTTACAAATAGTGATATGCTCCTTGTCATATGTTACACGTTTCCAAAATAATCGACGTATATAATGGGCAGTGTTTTTCATCTCTCTCTTTCCCTCTCTGTCTCTCTATATCTCTATCAATCGATAGATAAAATACAAAATGGAAGTTCTGTATGTATATTCATGAAAATTTTTTATTTAAGAACAATAGTTTGTCGTCAATCTTCATTACCTTCGTATTTATATTAATTTCAAATTAGTCAAATCTAATCAAACTTATAACGCAATTATGGATCGAAAAGTACCTAATTTCATCACTTCTAAGCCCTGGAATTTCCACGAGTTCAAAAGAATAATGCATATTTATTGCACGCCATTATCTTCTTTTCCTATATAGGTCTTTGAACATATCATGTTAAAAACGTCTTCGGACTTTGCATTAAACATTTAAGTATGTATATCGAGCCTACAGAACATAATACTCTACGGATTTTACAACACATATTTAACTATCTAACCTTATGTCAGAATTTGGATTCACCTTTAATTTGACATTCAAGTGATGAATTAGTTTTACATCAAATGTTTAATTTTATTTTACCTGTAAAAAATACCATGAATAGGTGGTTATATAATGAATTTCATGAATTTTTATGAATATGTTGAGCATTCATCTATATTTGGTGCGTGCTGGAATAGTTTTACGTGTACAAGTGTTTTCAATTGAGGTGCTAATTATATTCCGATGTAATGGAACTATTAATACAAGGTGACAAAAAACGGAAACTTTTTAACAATCCAATAAAACCAGGAGTGAAGGAAGAAAAATGTTTCATTCATAGTAATTGAAACCTTAAAACATGCCATTTAAGAAACGGTGCGTGAATTTTCATTATTTAAAAATTACAACCCGTTTTGTATTCTCCTTTTCGAATATATTCTTGAAATCTCCTTGAGATTCCTCATTGACCGCTGCAACATCTCAGCTGGGATACTGTGTATTTCATCCTGAATTCTCTGTTTTAACTCATTCAGAGTTTTTGGTCTAGTCATGTACACTTTACTCTCGAGATAGCCACACAAGAAAAATCACAAACGAACAAATCTGGCAATCTAGGGGGCCAGGGAGCGTTACCGAATCTTAAGATCACGAGATTACCGAAAAATTTTCGCACAGCCTCCAATGATTGCCGTGCAGTGTGTGATGTCGCTCCGTCCTGTTGAAACCAGGTTTCTTGAACGTGTGGAAAATTCTTCAATTCACATGTAACGAAGGATTATAGCATCTCCACGTAACGATTCGCAGTGACAGTAACTGTGATCCCTTGTGAGGAATGAGGAATCTCATGAACAGATTTCAAGAATGCATTCGTACAGAAAAACGCCATCTACTGGACGTAATTTTTAACTAATGAAAATTCCATCACTGTTCCTTGAATGACATATTTTAAAAATTCAATTACTATGAATGAAATATTTTTTTCCGTCACTCGTGGTTTTATTGAGTTATTAAAAAGTTCCCAGTTTTTTTATGTCACTGTGTATTAGCAATGGTCAGATATGAACACCATATATCAAAAGAAAAATGAATATTGACTGTTGGACTTTGAAAAATAGAAATGCTTACCTACTACATAACTCTACTATGTTGTGTGTACTACTGAAGAAACGTAATAAATTGAAAATAAATTCATCTCTGCAATAAAATTCATAATTAATGACAATAATAATTATCTATTTAATGACACCAGTCCATTTCTAATAGTACAATGGGGAAAACTGATGAATGTTTTTTCTACATAATCCCTTAATTTATCGTTTTTGAGTCGTAGAATTTTTACGGATACTATTTAGGCCATGTTATCGGTAAAACAGATATAGAATTAAAGATCTGTATATATGAATGGAAATATTCATTTAGAATAGAATAGAATAGAATAGAATGAGGCTATAGGAACGAACCTTCTGGCCCATTCATGGGTCGGATAATCACTTCGATAATTATTCGGTTACCCAAGTCCCATGCCGTAATTCTAGCCGCGTCAACGATAGCGGCAGCGAGATTCGAACCCGGGTCTTCCCGCTCGCAAGCGGATTCGCTCACCAGTCGATCAAGTTGACGTACTCGAATCAGAATCTTTAAAAAATCCCAGAAGTGATTTATCCTTGACTTTCGAACAGCTGCACTCCATGTAGCCCAACACAGCAGCTATCATCTAAGCATTCAGAAATCCGTTGTTGGATATAAACCTTCCCCACTTACATGGATAGGGGCAGCTATGCATGTATGTACATGCATATTATGCAAATATAATAATAATGAAACCTTACTTGAAATGGTTAGGCAAACAGAAATATTAAAATCATGATGCACACGCGATATCTTGCCCGATGTCAAAAGCTACACCTAGGAATGACTCTCAAGCGGCGCCCCTACCAACTTTTCACATAACTAATTGCAATGAAGGCTAGTTCAACGCCAGATTTTAAGAGTTCGTATTGGTTGAGAACGAATAGAAGTCTGCATACATGATACAAGGGTGAACTGCACTCAGAAGGCTACGATATTTAGGTTGGAACGTAAGATGTAAAGCGTTCGTATTGGTTGAGAACTAACAGAAGTCTGTATACATGAAACAAGCCACACTTAGCAAACTACCCAACTCGGGATGCCTCTTGTTTTCCAATTTTCTGCTTTCACCCATATTTCTAGAACCACAATCACGGACAGTCCGGAAAACATGGGATACCTACACCTTGTATCATGATCATACAGTTTACAATCATCAGACTTGAGGATTTTCTTGGCGATCATAATTGCTGTCCTCAATCCACACAGAAGTGTTAGGTTAGTTATAACTGAGAAAAACATGCGCGTGCATTGGCCCGTGCTAAGTCTTGCTCAGGACGGATTTTAACACAACTTATGCCATACAATGTAACAAAACATAATTTATCTTGATGAATTTTTCATAACCTATGATTGATGAGTGAAATTAAGCTTCCTGTTTGAATGTAAGGACACCACATGTAAGTGCTGGTTAAGTACAAGTATTTCTCACTGTGTGAACTCACTATGCAACAGTAGCATTACACACACTGAATTAGATCGTAATTTTAGAGCACGTGTGAATTACATCGCTTGAAAAGAAGCTATATACCAACATATGTACTTTGCTTTAACC
>VCRD01000658.1:68809-88152 GCA_006783055.1 Trinorchestia longiramus | reverse complement strand
TTGTGATACACCAGGTCTGTGAATTGTGATACACCAGGTTTGTGAATCGTGATAC
The DNA here is from genome assembly GCA_006783055.1 of Trinorchestia longiramus. Taxonomy (NCBI): domain Eukaryota; kingdom Metazoa; phylum Arthropoda; class Malacostraca; order Amphipoda; family Talitridae; genus Trinorchestia; species Trinorchestia longiramus. The sequence goes on along the minus strand of VCRD01000658.1, from coordinate 88,097 downwards.
ACCAGGTCTATGAATTGTGATACACCAGGTCTATGAATTGTGATACACCAGATCTATGAATTGTGATATACCAGGTTTATGAATTGTGATACACAATGTCTATGAATTGTGATATACCAAGTTTATGAATTGTGATACACCAGCTTTATGAATTGTGATATACCAAGTTTATGAATTGTGATACACCAGGTTTGTGAATTGTGATGTACCAGATCTGCCTCAGTCGATTTGAGATAAATGCATTTTGTCTTTGTCAAACATATTGCACACGAAAGATCAAAAGAGGAACCAAAGAAAAAGTAAACACTCAGATTATCAAACTTAGCGAAATACAAAGATTTCCCCTTTAGTACTGAAATGGATAAAAATCTATACAGTCGGGCACGATTACTGAAGTACACAGGAGATGTAATTGTACGTCATTGCAGTACAGTTCGGCCCCTGGATCTCAGGGATGCCTACCAGTCACACCTGTCAGTCACACCTGTCAGTCACACCTGTCAGTCACACCTGTCAGTCACACCTGTCAGTCACACCTGTCAGTCACACCTGTCAGTCACACCTGCCAGTCACACCTGCCAGTCACACCTGCCAGTCACACCCGCCAGTCACACCTGCCAGTCACACCTGTCAGTCACACCTGCCAGTCACACCTGTCAGTCACACCTGTCAGTCACAGGTGTCTGTGTGCGGCAGTTTTTGAAGGGAACTGCACCTGACATCTATCATCATCGTTTCATTTCCCAGCAAAGAGATAGAAAGAATTTCCGGCTATAAATAGCACAGAACCAAGAGCAGCCATTGTCCGACTATTTCTCGTATGTTCTAAGACCCTAAAATTTTATGCACGCCTAATGGTTTATTCAAATACTTGCCATATATTCGAACCGTATTTCAGGGAGCTCTCTAAACGCTTCAAAGAGCAGAAGATATTTTCAGCACAATATGGCATGTGTACCTAACATGGTATTTGGATAGATCAACATTAATTAATTAGTGTGAGTCATCTACATATACATACATACAATACACAGTGTATCTCCAACTATATCTTTCTTTCTATCTCTATCTATGTGCGTTCGTCCCATCTCTTTTAATCTATTACTGAAGAAAAATTATTGAACTGATATCAGAACGGGTATAGATGTATTCTAAGCATTGTATTGTGGGTAGCAAAGGCACTGAAATATTAGAAAATACTCCATTTTTTCCCATTGTTATCCTTTTTCTTCTAAACAGCCATGTTATCTGTAGATAAGATACAGAATGAAAGTTCTGGATATGTTCATGAAAAATATTCATTTAAAACACAGTAATTTGTCGCAAATCTTTAATACATTCGCCTGTATAATCTCAAATTAGTCAAATTTAAACGTGGAAATTCCCACGAGAACTATCTAGTTTCCTATTTTCAACTATCTTTGAAATACTAAGTAAGATATTTCTGTTACTCATCGCAAGACTATAGTTTCAAATGACATTTGGTGTGCAAGCCTCCGATTGATCTCCGAAGCCGCAGCTTTAACGGTCAGTTGGTTAGCTTGTTTGTATTCATGCTAACATTGACTGCAATCTGCAGTTGTCTCCTGCAGCTGCACTGCGACTAACTTCTAGTTGGTGTCAATAATAAATAGTCATAGAGTTCAAACCAAATCAAGCCAAATTTATTTCCATACATCACAAAGTACAGTATTAATTTCCTTTACATGGAAACTGTTTTTTTTTCAAATCTGAACGCTATCATCTAAAGACCAGTGATGATACTATTATTTATGCCCTTCCGAGGCTTGTGTTTCATAGTAGGTGATACAATAGCCGTTTTTACTATTGAAACTACATAGGCTTAGAATTAGAAGCGCTAAAGCAGCAACAAAGCTTTACTTTGGAAGAAGTAGCATACAACATAATGTTGTCATGTGAGTTTTCTGCAGTAAGACTAAAAGCTTGAATTTGAAAACATAATTCAGAGTGAAACTTTCAGTCGGGATTTTAAACTACTATTGGACCGTTTAGTGTGATGTTCTGATGATGCAAAAATCTATTTATAATTGTGATTGACTGAAAACTTCACTGCAATAAATAAAATCTGAAGTAACATAGCAGAAAAATGTTGGTAAATGAGAACAAAAAGTTGAAATACGTTTCGAATACGACTGGATTAAGATTGATGTATTAATAAAAATAGTTAGGGTTACAGTTGACGAAAAGTTTTAAGGCTTAGACCATGTTATTTAAGGTTTTACACTCGCTTAATACAAAACATTTTTCTACATCAAAAAGGGACATTTCTGCATAATGGTTCACTGTTCAATAGTAATAGTGACTTATATGTTTCCTTTTTAGCAGGTATTTTTAATAAATGAAATGAATTTATGTGTAGTTTTCGGTGTACCAGCTAGGAAACTCGGGGTGCTTTACGTAACGATCCATCTAACAACAAAAATTAGGTTATTCCAGTACTTTTATGTTCGTCCAAAGAAATTCCAGAGTACTTAAGCTTGAAACTTATCTATTCACGAGGATTCTAAATGGGATCCCTACGATGCCATCAGCTCGGATTTTCTTCCCTTCCCTCACTGATTCAGCGTTAGAACTGAAGCTTTTTTTCGACTATTGACAAATATTTAGAACAGAATGAAAGCGAGCATTTTGTTCCCTGGGACGCAGTCAGCGTTTCTACAGCGGCTGTGAAACCAGGTCCCTTTTAGTTAAAACAGTCTCTTGTAGTGAGGAAAATCCACCAAGAAAATCCACCAAGAAATAGAGACTGGAATTTCCACTCGCTCTGATGCTGTTGTCATCGTCAAGAGGCTGCTCGGATGCGCTCGAATTAGAACTGCTAACATGTCCCTAGTTTTCGGTCGCCGTTCGTTGCCTCTGAAGTTTCGTGTCAAATTATACTGGAATAAAATTTTATGCTGAAGTGCTCGATAAAGCCCGTGTTGGTGTTTATGTTTAGTGTAGCTTGACTTAATTGTGTGTATTTTGCATCATGCGCTTGAAGGGCTCGTGAAGGTGTAGTCTCGCGAGGTCCGTTGACTGAAAAGCATCGTGTTTTAGATGAAGATTCCATACATACTTACGTAATTATGGAACATGCTTACGTCTCGATTTCTGAATTGACGATTAGAGATAAAATATTTATCCAATTTGCAATGACGACCTGAAAACTATGAGATGCTTTTTCAACTATTTGTTACTTTTAATTCCAAACTATTACTTAAATACTTGACTTTTAATTAGTTTTTGCAAATCTCAATTGTTCGTTCGCAGTGCATTTTCATGAGGCTATGAATCGTGTTTTATGTATTGTTTGTTCCAACAAATGTTCACTAATAGAAATAAAAAATGTGCGCTGATTTCACTTTAACGTATTCTTTTAATATATAATAGCTACGTCTCGCAGATCCTGTTTTATATTTATTATTTTTATTTATATATAGTACTTTGCTTTGACTTTTGCTATTAGTAATTGGCATAAAAATTTCTTCCCAATACAAAACTAGCTCAACAATCTCTTCCTAACACAAAACTAGCTCAACGATCTTTGACAACACTAAACTAGCACAATAATCGTTCATAACACAACACTAGCATAACAATCTCTTCACAACACAAAACTAGCACAACAATCTCTTCCCAATACAAAACTAGCACAACAATCGTTCCCAACACAAAACTAGCACAACAATCTCTTCCCAATACAAAACTAGCACAACAATCGTTCTCAACACAAAACTAGCAGAACAATCTTTCACAACACATAAACACAAAATACAAAGGCTTTGAATGCAAATGATAGGAGCTGGGTTTGGCTCTATAGAAAAGACAGGCAACCAAGGAACTTTGCTCGGGAGATTTTTTAGGCCTAAGTCGGCTCTATTGCTGCTAAGAAACGGCCTCAGCGTGATCACTGGATTTGCAGAATACAACTTGGTGCTGTGCTGAATTCATCCCGTGAGCCAGTGAGATTTGAGTATCCATGCTTCCTTCCCTTGAATTGTATCCTGGACTACACAGGACTGGTATCCTGGACTACACAGGACTGGTATCCTGGACTATACAGGACTGGTATCCTGGACTACACAGGACTGGTATCCTGGACCACACAGGACTGGTATCCTGGACTACACAGGACTGGTATCCTGGTAACACAGTAATTTTATGATATTCACCCAGGACTTGCATCCTATTTACTGCCGGCAAGCATGCAGGAGGGTACGTAAGTAGGTAGGTGTGTGAACTGGTGAATATGTACGTAGATACGTAAGTAGGTGGATAAGAGGGTAGAGAGATAAGTAAGTTCATTGGGAAGTATGGGGGTAAATATATAAGTAGGTAGATACGTAACAAGGTACGCATGTATATAGGAAGTTATAAAGGACTTCATTGATAGAATAGTTGGTGACGAGTAAATATATAACTAATTCTGTACCTAAATATTAATAACACAACCCCCTCAATGTGTTCACAAACGACTGAAGTATCGCACTGCGGCAATATTTATACTCTGAGCCAGCCAGAAAATGTTATAAAAGAAACATCGTGTCATAAAGAACAGTTCTGTACGTACAAAAGAACAAATACATTGGTTACTGTCATGCCTCGTTCCTGCGAACTATGAACTCAGCAGCTAGGGGCCAGAATTAGTTATCTCAGCAGGGCTCGTTAATCCTCCCTTTTAAGTTGTCTGGCCTCCCTGGCAAGAAACTTTCATGACACACGAGTTCTGTTTGTAGCTACCAAAACTTCTTTTCAGAGAACTTGAGTCCGTGAGGCCAAAAAAATTCTGAAAAAAGCGAAACTTTGGTTGCTGGGAGAAGTGGCGTGTATGTTGCGGCACCCCCTGGGCTTTGGATCGGCTTGAAGTCGGTCGGCCGCTTCCTACTTTTGTCACTCCATTGAACAACTTTGAAACATGTCTTCAAGTCACAGAAATCTGCTCCGTCTCCAAGTTTCTTTTGAACTAAGGAGCCGGAAGATGCACTTTACTGCAGCTGTTGCTGCTCCTGCAGATGTTATTTTATGTTTGCCTTATTGATACTGGTGCTAGAAATACTGCTGTTTCTAGTGCTATCGCTGCTGTTTCTGGTGCTATTGCTGCAGTTTCTGCTGCTGTTACCACTGTTGTTTTTAGTTCTATTGGTGTTATTCCCTTTAAAGTTGTAAATTATTTTTCTGCTTACATAACTTTTATTTCAGGTGGTGTTGGTTCTGATAATTTTGATCGTATTACTTATGATGCTGTTTCTGGTGCTTCACGATGGTATTGTTGTTTCTATTGAACCGTTTTCAATACTGTTGATGATGGGTGTGCTGCAGTGGTGTGGTGATCCGGTGCTGTAGTTGTGTAGCGCTGTGGTGATGCAGTATTGTGGTGATGTAATGATGTAGTGCTGTGGTGCTGCAGTATTGTGGTGATGCGATGGTGTAGTGCTGTGGTGATGCAGTATTGTGGTGATGCGATGGTGTAATGCTGTGGTGCTGCAGTACTGTAGTGCTGTGGTGATGTGGTGTTGTAGGACTGCAGTGCTATGATGCTGTAGTGCTGTAGTGCTGTAGTGCTGTGGTTACGTAGTGCTGTAGTGCTGTGGTGATGTGGTGTTGTAAGGCTGCAGTGCTATGATGCTGTAGTGCTGTAGTGCTGTAGTGCTGTGGTTACGTGGTGCTGCAGTGCTGTAGTGCTGTGGTCACGTAGTGCTGCTGCCTCCACTACTACAGGAACTGAAGTTGCAGAGGTAAAGTTGTTTCCAGATCTCCCTTTTGGTTTCAATGACTAAAAACTTTAACTCAAACTCAGGTTTAGAAGTGAAACTTATCCCACACTTTTGCGTCCTGAAGCATAGGATCTCAAGCAAGTTTATTTTTCCGGAAGGTCTCATCTTTTCTTCGTTGAAGTCCGGGAGTTTTATCTGAACTTGACGTTTAAACACTCACGCAAACTTGTGCATATTTTACGTAGCTGCGACGCACTTATGGATGTATAATATAGGACATTAAACACACTCCCACAGGACACACTCCTACAGGACACACTCCTACAGGCGCTCAAGGAAAAGTGTTCTGAGATTAAAAAAAATTGTAAAAAAGTGCACGCTTGGGGCGACACTTCTGCAGTAGATTCATTCCACGATCTTTTATTCTCGTCACCAAAAGAACACCCAATTGAGGTGCATGAAATACCAGGAGGCGCCTGGACTGCCAGGAGGCGCCCGGACTGCCAGGAGGCGCCTGGACTGCCAGGAGGCGCCTGGACTGCCAGGAGGCTTTACAACTTTTTTTCTTCTAAACAAGTCAATTATTTCTATCTCTTCAAAAAGGTAACATCCCAGTATTCATTTCATTGTTATGCACATCCTGAAGCCTCGTGTGAAAGCCTCAAGGTGTCATCACCTTGCTCGTCATCTCGAGTATGCGAATTTCATAAACTTATAATGAAGAAATAAACGAATACAAACGTCATGTAAACTATTTGAATCAAACTTGTTACGTACTCACCAACTCCGGCTTCATGGCTTTACCATGTTCACTTTGTGCTTTTGTTTTTCTCACTGGTCTTAAACCCCAAGTTTTGTTTAAATTCTGTGCAAGGAAACACAATGTAAATAAAGTCTGGCATGTGTTATCGTACACTCTGTGATTTTTGGAAAATCTTAAGCTAGAGATCTGCTTTGAAAAATTCAACTTTTACTCTCATTTTTTAAATAACATCCAATCTCTTTCAAACTGTGCTCCTAAAAATAATTTTTCACTTTCAAACTGTGCTCCTGAAAATAATCATTCACTTTGAAACTGTGCTCCTAATAATAATCTTTCACTTTGAAACTGTGCTCCTAATAATAATCATTCACTTTGAAACTGTGCTCCTAATAATAATCTTTCACTTTGAAACTGTGCTCCTAATAATAATCTTTCTCGCTTTCAAACTGTGCTGCTATTAATCATCTGTCTCACTTCTAAGTTTCATTTAAGAAAATAGTTTTTCGCGCCTTTGTATGTGTCGTATGAGGGAAAATGAAAATCAGTTTTACTTTCCGGCAAATATATGTGCCCTCTGTATATACTCTGTTCACATATAAATACTTTGTAAATACTCTGTAAATATACGTGTATCCTGTAAATATAATACTCTGTGAAGAGCGGACACCAAAACACCAGCTGAAGAATACAAATGTTAGAGCGTTACCTAATGTTTCAAAAAATAAGAACAAATTAATTTAATTTCTCTCGGAAGTATAACAGTTTTGAAAATGAAGGAAATACTTTGAAGTTAAAATCTTGGACGTTAACGAACACATTTTCATTGTTTCTCATTCAGATTTTTATTTAAACAGAATCAGATAGCCAACATAGTGCCTTGTTCTTGCTATAAAAAACGCAGACTCAAAATTTCTCTCCTGACAAATAGGAAGTCCTTCACATTCCTAGCATTGCATCTTTCGAAAGCATCATGATTTGACAGTAAGAAATGCGTGCACCAGAACGCAGGTCATTCCAGATCCTCAATTTTTGTTCTCCGTCCATTTTCGAGACAGGCTTGACTTGCGGAAGAATTCTATTCAAAAAGGCAATGTCATCTCGGACTCATTTCTAGGAACGAGTGAAAATGCGGTGGTTTGTGAGCACTCGGTCTCTCATGAGTGCAATTCAGCGCTCGTTGCTGCAAGCCACCTTCCAAGAAGAGTCTGTAAACGCTTGTATTTGTAAAGCGCTTCCATCACTTTCTTGCTGGATTTTGAAACAGCACAAAATTCGAAACTGTTCTCTCAATCACGCAGTCCCTCACAGACACCAATATGGAGGTTGCTCCTCGCTTCATTACAGACGAGTTCCGTTCGACGGCATGAGACAGGCAAGAGTCTTTGCAGGGCCAGAAAAAGCTCGATTTGAAATTCAAGATGCGCCCAGATTGCATTCCTCCTCAAGCTGCGGAGTCAGCGTATTGAGTCGTTGAAGAAGGACCCTTGCTCTTCCTCCTTTCAAAAATCGTTCAGACTTTGACAGCACAAGCGTTCCCGACGCACCAAACATGACTGATAGCGTGGACGTGAGCTGTGTAACACGCAGTCGCTTCAGTCGTTCATTTGTCAATGATAAATAATTGATCGCCAGATTAAAAATGTTTTCAAAGTTGGATGTATTCATTGGCTAAGTAAAGTTGAAATATGAATATTTGCTTCAAAACTGCTTAACAAATACGTTGTTCAAAAGTTTGTAGTACATCTAAATCGATGAAATTAATGAGGCTTATTTTTCCTCGCCAAAAAATGTAACTTCTTACTCTTCGTTTCCATCGCAACAAAATTAAAGCTCCTACAGTGTTTATGAAAATGTGCTCGATGTTAATTTACATTCAAAAACTTAATTGAATGCCGTCAATTTTATGCTAATAGTGCTGTCACTTAATCAAATTGTTTTCATTTTAGCAGAGTTAATAAAACCCTTCTATTTATCGCACAATAGCACTTCCAATGCTGAGAAAATAGAAGGAATGCGTTCATAGACCGTACATTAACACGTTAAATGCGGTTGCCTAGTGGGTACAAATCTTTACTTTGTACATACAGTCACTATAAAGCTTTGGAAAAATTACAGAACCTAACCTGAGTGACCCACCGGTGGGTCATTTCGAAATGAATATGTTAAATATTAATCTTTATCAGGCTTTTTCCGATCATATACGATCACAAGTAACTAATTCTCCATTGAACCTTCCGTCAGATTCGTGAGAGTTAGCCTGAATGAATCCCTCCTCACCTTGGTATAAATATTCAATTACTTTGCAGCCCAAAGCCATATAGGAGCTCGAGAACGCCATGGGCAGCTCGTGCCCAGCATATTGGATCTCTTTTATCAGGACGGAAGAAAGACACCGCGTCCATGTGATCGCATTCAAGTGTCGTACGGTAGAAAGCCCTGGCCAGAATTAAGAAGTGGAATCTTTTAGGAAAGACCCTGCTCCGTCTGGCAGCAAACAAGATAAGGGCAGCTCACAACAGCCTGTTTACTGTCGCTAGTTGGGAACCTTTTAAACATTCCTTAAAAGATTCGCTGCGCTTCCAGAACCGAAGCGGGCAAAATGATTTAATGATCATTTTTAACGAGGGGAATGAAGCGAAGACTGTGTTTAAAAACGTTCACCTGATGATATCTGTGGCAGATATGTGTCCAGGCAATACGATAGAAATTTAAGTGCGAAGCTGTCTTGACAACATCACGTAAAATAGAGCTAGATAGATTTGAAAATTAAAATTAGCTCATTGGTATAGCTTAATATTAGAACACTAGACGATAAAAATTCTAATGAAAAAATGCCTTAGATTTTCAAGTGCCAAAAATCCCTAACTATTGTAGGTTGGAGAATAAAATAAAACCCATGTGGAGGATGAAAAAAAAATTTGATCAACAAACAAAATTTCATGAATTGGCTGCCTGAGAAACTAATACATTACACTCAGAAGTCACTACTTTCAACAAAAGTTACTGTTTGGCGACGACTGAGCTCGCTCAAAATTTACGTACAATATTTTTCAATATCCGGAAGCGGAACTAACTTGTCCAGCTTCAAGGGCTCAGTATTGTGCTGGCTGATAATTGCATACCAGATATATTGTTTCAACATGATGGAGTGACAGCAGAATCTTTAATTAATTCATGGTTTGACTTCGGGATTTGTTGCACAACAATTTAACATCGCATCGTTCAAGTTTACCATGGCCTCCTAGATCTCCAGACCTGTCCCTTTTAGATTATTTTTTATGGGTTTTATTAGAGAATGAGTTTTCTGAGTGAAACCTTCTTCTATACCAAAGTTACTCCCTCTAGTCGGAAACAGTTGGTGCAGTGTTGGACTTTGGTCGAGAAGAGTTTGTGCAAAGGGAATAAAGTTGAACAATTTCACTCTTATTTTCAACATTATGCCAGCACCAGAAGCATGCCAAGACAAACCCTATGAATTCCTGCTGCCACGGACTCTGGATTTCTTATAATTCAAGTGTTTCATCATCACAGGTATGTGCATTACTTATTTATAAATATTTTAGCTTAGCGTAGAAAAGCAGACAGGTAATGTATGTTCACTCGTCTGTAACACAGGGCTTAGTTTCAACTACTGCTTGAGTAAAAATCTTGGTTTCTCAAATCCATGAATCCAAAATAAGTACCGTCTAATGTGTGATATTTTAACATTACCAGCATGTGACTCGATTATATTATGAAATTCAGTTCAGCTTTTAAAGGCAATTTGAAGTTAAAAGTAATTTTTATATTTTATTTATGTTTTTACAATCTCAGTTACACATAACTTTACTTTTTATGTTTTGACTTGTTGCTGGAATTATACCTAACTTTCCTATTTATTCTTTTTGAGTTAGTCATAGAAGTAAACTTTACCTTGTTTACTTATATAATATTATACACGGTGTATCTTCACCTCTGTCTCTCTTACTCTCTATCTCTTTATCTGTGTGTTTGTCTCATTTATTTCAATTGATTACCAAAGAAAAATTATTGAACTGAAATCAGAACGGGTATACATCTATTATGAGCACTGTATTATGGATACCAAATGCGCTGGATTACTATAACATACTCCATTTTTTTCCCGCTATTAGCTAAGATACAAAATAGAATTTCTGTATATATTCATAAAAAATATTAATTTAAAGATCCTAATTCGTCGTGAATCTCTAATACATCTGTTTTTATGATAATTTTATATTAGTCAAATCTAAACCGTGGAATTTCCACGTAAACTCCCTAGTGTATTAATATTATTGATTTCATTTTGAATTCATCTTATCTATTAATATTTTTGACTGGGTTTTAGTGCTAAAGCTAATAAGTAATGTGTATGTGCTCATTATTTACCTTCTACCAATTATTTAACTACGACGCTTATCTGGTGACCCATTATTTACTTGTTGCATTTATCTGGTGACCCATTATGTACCAACCACGTTTATCCGGTGACCCATTATGTACCAACCACGTTTATCCGGTGACCCATTATTTGCATATTGTTTATCTGGTGACCCATTATGTGCCAACCACGTTTATCCGGTGACCTATTATTTGCATATTGTTTATCTGGTGACCCATTATTTTCATACTGTGTTCATCTTGTGACCCATTATTTACATATTGCGTTTATCTAATGACCCATTATTTAGCTACTACATATATGTGGTGGCTCATTTTTTACATACTGTATTTTTCTGATGACCCATTATTTACCTACTGCATTTATTTGATGATCCGTCATTTACATACTACGTTTATCTGGTGACCCATTATTTACGTATTGCATCCATCTAGTGACCCATTATTTACATATTGCATTTATCTAGTGACCCATTATTTTCGTATTGCATCATCTAGTGACCTTATTTACATATTGCATTTATCTAGTGACCCATTATTTACATATTGCATTTATTTAGTGACCCATTAGTTACGTATTGCATCCATCTAGTGACCCATTATTTACATATTGCATTTATTTAGTGACCCATTATTCACCTACTCACTGTTTTATTCAGCTTCTGATTTCCTTTGTTCAAAAGTATTACTCTGAAGTAATAAAGTTCATCGACCTATCAATGTTAGTAGCGTTTGAACGAATTGTCTTTTAGATTTGAGGTAAACTAGTTTCTACTGCAAATTAATTGAAAGACTTGCGATAATCTGAGAAGTTGAGAGATTTCTAATTATTTGGCTTCAATTCAATTTCCTCATTCGACCATGACAACCAGACTGCATAGTTTGGTGTGGCTTGTAAATTTTCAGCATAATTACTCGTTTAAAATCACCAGGGAATGAAGTTTAATTAAAGCCTGTGAAATGAAGAATTACTTCTATTCATTGACGTTTACTGCTTTATTTTGTTTAACACGTTGCCTCCGATTGCCTGACTGGTGTAAATCTTCACTTTGTACGCATAGTCACTAGAAGGATCTGAAAAAATAACAGAACCTAACCTAAGTGGTACACATACGTACTACTTCGGAGTCGACGTGTTAAGTGGTAGTTAAGCAGCTGTGTCCTTATAAAATGAGCTAAGCCTTGAAGAATTTGTTGGTGTGAACTCGTGTGTTCTTGATACAGATATCATCAAAGCTAATACTAGGAATGACCGTCGTGTTTTTATATATTTATTTGTGTTTCTTGTCACGCTCTCAAGAATAGATAGGAAGAAATTAGCACTGGCGGTCTTGGTTTCAGTTCACTGGTAAATTAATACTCATTTTTGCTGTACAGTGCACTATAATAAATCACTTTCAAAAAAAATAGATCCAGAGCCTTATATACTCGAGTCCGTATTGTGGATAGGGAGTTCGGCGGGGTATTGCATATTACAATACACATACACAAGCTCGCAGTTGCTTTCAGTAATGCTGAATTTCTGCATCTAGAATATAACACGAATGACTATAACTACTTCTATTGTGGTTCAAAAATACTATATTCTAGGTGTTTATTATACATCAGATTTGCCATCATTTTTGATGGCACGGGTACACTAGTTTTATGCAGAATGTCCCATGAAAAAACTGAGCTCGCTTTATTACTACTGCCCTCAGCTTTTATCCTAGATACCCGTAATACTTCCTACTACCCTGAGCTTGTATCCTAGATACTCGTAATACTTCCTACTACCCTGAGCTTGTATCCTAGATACTCGTAATACTTCCTACTACCCTGAGCTTGTATCCTAGAAACTCGTAATACTTGCTACTGCAATGATGTCCTATCTTAGATACTCATAATATTTTCTACTGCTGTGAGCTTGCATCCTACATAGATATTCGTAATCTATCCTACTTCTTCCTATCGGATAAAAATTCAAACTGCGGGTTCGGTTTTTTATTAGGCACTCTGTATACATCAGTTGCAAATGACTGAATAATTCTAAGTGATGTTTCTCAAAGTGGCATCCTATGTACGGAAGTGGCATCCTTTGTACAGATCTTATAACAAGTATCTGAAGCTGAGCAGCTCGTTCCCTAAGGAACGCAAGCTCTTCAAAAAGATGGGCTCAAAAGTAAATGAAATTTTTCAATGTTCAGCAGAAACTTATGCACGAAGGTCTTCAGTAAAGACCTGACAATCGATGGAAAATTGTCAGCCCTTTACTGCATATTGTATCTTTGCGTATTGTTTCTTTTTACGCTGTGTTAATACTGCACCAGCAGGTGCAGCTGCGTGCAGTAGCAGCAGGTGCAGCTGCGTGCAGTAGCAGCAGGTGCAGCTGCGTGCAGTAGCAGCAGGTGCAGCTGTGTGCAGTAGCAGCAGGTGCAGCTGCGTGCAGTAGCAGCAGGTGCAGCTGTGTGCAGTAGCAGCAGGTGCAGCTGCAACACAGGCTGGGGTTGACACCACAAAGTCAACAATAGTCACGTAGTTATACACTTCACTGCTTCAGTCCAGCACCCCGCCGCTTTACAGGGCATTATGCTCTCCAAAATAGGGACCAGACTGCAATTGCCCGCTGCGAGATCATAATCGCTCCCTGGGGACCGTCCCAGCAAGACCTCCAATTGTTGTTGACTGAAACTGCTCCCCAACAAGACGAGTGTTGTGAGGTTCTTTGCGTTCTCTTCGTATTTCCAATACTGAGGCGTAACTCTTGTAGGTAAACTTCTTTGTCGTTATTCTTCCCGGCAGCTGCGTGCCGTGGCTGCTGATTTTACCCTCTCTTCACCCTGCAGTTTTACGATTAAATGTTCCCTTCAATCAAATTGTAATATAGTGAAGCAATCTTCTCAACTCGACATGCCTGTATAGACGACGCGTTCCTGCTGGGAATTTCCATTCAATAAACACGATAGGAATTCGCTCACTCTGAGCTGATGCTATTGTTAAAACTCATTTTTGAAATCTAGTTTCGAATGACAGTTATTTAGAATTATTGTGAAAGTACTTGTTTCATTGGTGTTTATTTTCGCATTTTCAAACTCGTAAATGAATACAACTCGGAATAAACTGCACATTCTTATCGCATCTGGCGTTACTTTTCGTAGTTTGGTTGACAGTGGTTTGGTTGACAGTGGTTTGGTTGACAGTGGTTTGGTTGACAGTGGTTTGGTTGACAGTGGTTTGGTTGACAGTGGTTTGGTTTGGTTGGCAGTGGTTTGGGTTGACAGTGGTTTGGGTTGACAGTAGTAAAAAAAAGACAAAAACCTTATTCCATTTTAATAAACACATTACATATGCATTGGAATATCAATTCCTAATGTTAACATCTTAAGATCAGTGATGATGCTCACTGATACTGTCTGCTGCAACATGAAGTGCTGCAACATGAAGTGAAATCTTGTACGAGTGTTTCGATGAGCTTGATGAAAGTCTAGTCCTACTCTGGGAAAATATTTACACGAATAAACTACTCCTAGGTAAGGGCGAAATTTTCCATTTCTGCAAAATCAGGGCTCAAATTTAATACTACTTGTACTAGTAGACCCACACGTGAAAATTCACGTGTTTTTTACGGAATTTTTTCGTTGGGTTTACCAGTGGACGCGGGCTTTGCGAAGGAGTTTCCACGTTGAAGGATTATCCACAGATGCTGTATCCACAAGACAATGCTTACAATACATGTATACCCTACTAAATTTTTTCCTGACTAAATCCATAAGAGCGTCACTGAGAGACGGACCAAGCGAGCAAGCAACAAACTGTATATGATTATATAGTGGAATAGGGGTGGGGATAGTCACACATAAAAATAAATGTTTTGATCTTTTCGTGTATGCAAGACACCGTTAACTGTCTACATCAACACTTAATTTTGATGCAGTTTGAATATCATAAAAACCTGAAAATGCATGAGAGAAAGGGGAGCACGAATTGAGAATTGGGCGACATAATGGGTCTTTTGTTGCGACACAGCGAGACTTCATGGAAACTTTTAAGGAACGTTAGAGTCTGTCCGACCTCACATTCTTGCCATCATATCAAGATTCCCAGAGTCCGGAACAACAAGTAATGAAAATACTCCATAACATCGAGAATAGCGCTACATTGTGTTTTTCAGTGTAAATATTAGTAAAAACCGTGGAAAAATAACGCATTTCAAGCAGGACTTCCAAGTAAAGTAATAGAACGTGCAATAAAAACTTGAAATCTCATTCGTAATGAATGCCTCTGGCATAAGTTACATGTTGTAAACCATGAAAAATCAATCTCTTTTGTCCTACAGCTGGTAATTCATCGAGATATATAATAAACATTGTATCTTCAACTGGTATGCATGTAGTATAAGCATTGTATTATGGATACCAAAGCCGCTGGATCACTATAAAATACTCAATTTTTTCCGATATTAGTTTTCTTGTCTCACACGGCCATATTATCGGTAGGTAAGATACAGAATGGAATTCTGTTCAAATTCATAAAAAATATCCAGATTCTAATAGTGCCACGGGAAAAACTGAAACATGCATTCATTTCATAGATCCTTAATTTTGTCACTTTTAAATCAAGAATTTCAACGGGTACTATCTGGGCATGTTATCGGTAGATAAGATACAGAATTGAAGTTCTGTATAAATTAATGAAAAGTATTTATTTTAAACACAATAATTCAACGTATACCTTTAATACATTCATCCCACTATAAAATAATAGCCAACTTAATTGTTGCTTGCTCGCTCGCTTGGTCCGTCTCTCTGTCACGCTCTTGAGGATTTATTGGGTTGCCCGGAAAGTTCGTGCCGATTTTTAGTAGTTCATCTTTCGTCTTATCAAGAACATGATTGAGTTTGGAAAGTAAAATTTGACTACACCTCCATTTAGAGCACACCTGATGATTTTTTATTTCCATAGAGGAAAAATCCATCCCAAGCAACCAAAGAAATATACGAGTGTACACTGATCCATCAGGCTAATGCCAGACCACACGTTTCTTTTGAAACCTGTCAAAAATTGCTGCAGCTTGGCTGGGATGTGTAATTCCACCTTCCATATTCACCAGATATTTCTCCTTCAGATGATCATTTATTTCGTTCTTAGCAGAATAGTCTTAATGGTAAAAGTTTCAATTTCTTGGACGACCTAAAAAGATACCCTGATGAATTCTTTGGCATGAAACCACCTCAGTTCTACGATGAGAGTATTTTCGAGTCAAAAGAAAGATGGAAACGCTTTGTGCAACAAAAGGGTTCATACTTGATTGATAAAAAATGTATTGGCTTATATATATTGAACTTTTTCTCTCCTTTAAAAAGCGGCATGAACTTTCCGGACAACGTAATAGATAGGAGGAAATTCGTTTACGAATAATAAAATGAGATACTATGAAATTTCATCCCCAAATTATGATGGCAAATACATATAGTTTCTGGAATATATATTCGAAAGTCAAAATACTGTATTACAGCTTTTGAACCTGTCGTACATAAGCTATTTCGCGTATTTTTTCAGCTGAATTTCTTCGTAGTTGTTGAACTTTGCACGGAGTAGAGGCCAAATATTCGGAGTACAGGCTCTTGGTTTAATAATACACAGTTTGTTGCTTGCTTTCTTCCTTGATCCGTTCCTCTGCGACGCTCTTAAGGATTTAGATAGGAGGAAATTTGGTAGGGTATACATGTATTGTAAGCATTGTATTGTGGATACCAAAGACACAGTCTTCAGTGTAGAAACTCCTTCACAAACAATCTTTATTTCCAATCAAGTACACAGTACATAGACATTTAGTACATTGGTTTTTCAAATTCTTAAGGTTAACATTCTTAGAGTAAGGATGATGGTGAGCTCCATGCGACGATCCTGGGATTGTCCATGGGCGGGGAGTTGAGGGCTTACCGATAAGTACGAGCTCACGGCGTGAAACGAGAAACAGCTCGTATTCATTGCCGGGTTTCGAACCCGCACGCAGTCTTTCTGCACAAGCAGAGACCCGATACAGAACACGGGCCGCAGACCACTCGACTACGGTGGCTGGGACAATGCCCACGTCCACTGGCAAATCAAATGAAATAATTCAGTAAAAGGCACGTGAATTTTTACGTGTGGGTCTACTAATCTTTATGATAACTAGTGCAATGCCCGTTAATAATTTTTTCCCAAACGAATCAGTTTTGGGCTTGGGAAGAAAATCCGTTTTCTACCGGACGAACAACGTATTTCTTGCTGTCGAAGTCTTGCTGCTTTTCTCTTACGGTTGGACACATTTCTATCCATGTTGGCCTTTTTTGCCGGAATTTTATTCTGAAATATCCTCTATTATCTCTTTGAAGCTTTTCAAGAAAATCACAATTCCGGAAACAATAACTCAATTTCCAAAATCTTTGGCCTTATACTAAGTGGTAGCCAGGTTACTGGTCAAACTAATTTAAAACATTTCTTTTCGCATTATCAATTAAAAGAGAGAGTCCACTCACGGTTATTATCCTAGCATGCATTTCGGTGTGTCTCAATTTTTCGCAGCAGTGTACCCGTGCCAACAAAGATGATGGCGAAAAATATTTATAAATCTTTCTTGAGATAATCTTTATCTCGCTCTTCTTTTTCGCTCTCGATTCAGTCTTTTTTTCGTTCCAGTGAAGTTTCCATGCTTAAGCTTATTTCAAAGGTAATTTATTTTTCTTGTGACAGTAATAAACACTTAGAATACAGTATTTTTGAGCCGCAATATACCGCCGTACTAGGTATCCACGATACGGACTCGAGAAGGTGTCACACGGACGGACGGACGGACGGACGGACGCAGCTCTTATTATTATAGTGATTTCAAATTAGTCAAATCTGAATTGTAAAATTTTCATGGAAACTGTCTAGTTATGTAATAAAATTACGAAAAAAGTTGCGTTCTAACTCGATCGATATTTGTAATAAAGTTAGTTGCATATACTGGAATGTTAAGAATCCTAGAGTTGTTCATTAACTTCCCCTTTGTCAACAGAATTTTACTGGATGAAGAGCTATTACAATTTCAAAAATATCAAAACTAAATGGGAAAAACTCTAACTTTTTGGAAGTTGGATAAAAAAGCAGTAACCGAACAAGCAGTTTGTTATTAGTAAAGTATGTAAGAATATTTACAGTCTTGTTGAACGTTGTTGGCGTGCAGAACACGCTTTCAACAAGACGGAGCACTAACACAGAAAAAGATGCAATGACGATGGTCATCAGTTCCTAAATCTATTGAAACAACATTGTCATGGTGACTTCCGTTTTAAATCGTGCTGATTTTTTCTTCTGGGGAGACCGAAAAAAAAGTTTGCGTAGATTAGCCTAATATTTCACAAAAACTGATAATACCTACTCTGCGTTATTTTTTTTTAAATCGCCCAAGTCTTTTCTTGAGTGCATAATTTTCTGCACCTTCTTAGTTCATCGTTTTTTGTGTAATTCGTATGCACGATCGTGAAAAAGCTTTTGCCACGTCCTGTATGTTACTTACAAAAGGTGGTGCTATTCAAATCTCTTACTCCGAAGACCTGGCAGCCAATCGTTGAAATTCATTCGCTGAAATTACAAAACCGTCACCTTTCCACTACTTGGCACTCCTGAACAAATTGTTCAGCCTGTAGGAGGAATCGAACTCTGCACTCACGTTGTTCGACGTTTCAATCTACTGATATCGATACATAAACAAGAAATATATACCTCTCTGTGCCACGAAATACAAGCGATCCTCTTGAAAGCTGTTCGAAGAGTTTCTGGGTAAAAAATAAAGATGTTTTTTTTAGCTTCGGTGACGGCGGACCTAAAAAAATATTCCAGCTCCGGTGTACATATTTTTCGTGACAGTGGATAGAGTTGGCCAAAATTTAAAGGAAATTGTTGCGTTCACGCTCATGGAGCTCGTATGCAAAAGAGACTTTGCCTTGAAGGCTGCAAAGTTAGGAGAGAGGCTTCGAGTCTGGGGTAATTCATTGATTTGTTTGCAGCAGGGGACGCTTGAAACTTACCACGTCCTAATATATCAGGCCTATTTTCCTATATATTGTGTTTATTTTTTGATATATTATATATTATATCTATATATATTTTTCTATATATTTTCTCACATCCTAATATATCAGTTCTACGATTCATACTTGTTAGAAGCGTGTTTGCTTTTCTTCATGGTGCTGATTTTCACCTGAATTTACGCGCTGTAATATTTATTTCTATAAAAGGTTTCGTAAAGATTTTAAGTAGTTTTCGGAATTACTGTTCTCCACGAGTGCAACCTGTATGAGGCTGCTCTGGTTTACCTTGTGGTGATGTGGCTTACCTTGTGATGATGTGGCATACCTTGTGGTGATGTGGCATACCTTGTGGTGATGTGGCATACCTTGTG
>VCRD01000658.1:29047-68749 GCA_006783055.1 Trinorchestia longiramus | reverse complement strand
GGCATACCCTGTAGTGATGTGGCATACCCTGTGATGATGTGGCATACCCTGTGGTGATGTGGCATACCCTGTGGTGATGTGGCATACCTTGTAGTGATGTGGCACGCAAGAGTGCAATGTGACACATGAAATTTGTTTGAAATATTTTAACAAAAATTTTGACGTTGACCACAATAATTTCAGTTTGCAAATTAAGGCGATTTGAAGAAAAAATAGAAACAGTGAAACTTTGGTGTATCGAATGACAGTTCATTCTCAAATAAAAATTTGAAAAAATTGAATAAAAACTGAGTTTTGGAGCATGATGAGCGAATTGCATCTTTTTTGCGAAACGAAAATAAAGGTGCGTCATTGAGTGCCATTTAGAAACAATATTCAGGATTTCTAGTATCAGCTCAGTCATTACAAAGAAAGTTTTCTTCATCAGCTTTTCTTTTAGATCCGCAGTCATGTTTGATAAATGACAATTAGGGCAAAAGATTTAATCTACGCTTCTTTTCATCTGACACCTTCACTGAAGCCAACTATGTGTAACTACAAAAGTCCTTCTGAGCTGATCTTGGTGGCTTGTTATTATTATGAAGCTGCAAGAAAAAATAATTTGATATAGTCTCTCTTAATCAGCGTCAGATGGACTTCTTCTCAATAAGAAGGCTTAGTAACTTCTTTAGATCTCATTTACTGTAATTTTCGCTCTTTCTAGTAATAATCCCTCGTCTTTTGTACGTCTGACACTGAACTCGAGTTTTTCTGTCTCATTACTGGGGCGTCATTTTTGTTGCAGTTGTCTTTATTTCATCCACTCATGCTCAGGTTTTTGTCTTGACGAGAGATGAACGTTTGGTCATCCTGTTCCTAATAAGAAGTCATATCAGAAGTTAAAATTAATTAAGAACATCCACAATTCGAGAAAAATCTCTACGAACGGAAAGAAAACTAACGAAGTATCGCGAGTACAAACATTCAGGAACATGCTAGATTTTGACGAGTTAATAAATGAACTGAAAAATAAAAAAAGATAACATGCACAAAAGTTAAATGGGAGAGAAGTCTGGACGACTGTCTCGGTACTGAAATGATGCTATTACAATAATTAACATTATTATTATTGTTATTATCATTATCATCTTCCTGGTTAAGCGACCGCAGGTGCTGAAATGATGCTAACTTAGTCATTCACTTAACGTGGTTGTGTTGTATAGACGAGTTTCCTAATGACGTGTCATCAACACTCGTACATCACACAAGAGTTTATGACAAGTGAACGCAAGGAGCCGCGCGTGACTGTGCAGCAAGTACAGGGTGTTCAATAATTATCGTTAAATTCAAATGTAATATTAAATATTCATACCAACGTACTATTTATTTTAATTTTTTATAAATTAATGAAATCGCATGTGTTCCAGGTTTGATATTTTTCATAATGGGTAAGAATTCTGACAAAGAATTGCTATGTATTTTGTGGTCACATAGGGCAAAAATGACAAATGATACTAAAGTTTTAAAAGTTGGACGTTGAAGTGAATCAGAGAGACTGAATTAATTAGGTACAGACTTGAGCTATGTTGTCCTCAAACTACCAGAACCTCAAAACTAGTCAAATTCACCAAAGAAAAGAATAGCAAGAAAGAATAAAGCTCGAGTAACCATCGGAACTATGTCCAACATTCTCCAAAACTACTAGAAAACCTTTCTTTGCCAGGATCAAAAGTAATAATCGAACTTATCTATTATGGGCTGGGACTGGTGGGATTAACACCCGGGCATTGACTCAAAGACAAGGGGTAGCGTCAGTAATAGTTAGGGCAGCGATCTCTAAATCTAGAAGAAGTCCATCGTTTTTGTAGAAGAATGAGTTTAAAATTAACCAAGAAAATTATTGCTACGGCGTTTTTATAGAGTCGCTGTTGCTTTGAACTAAAAAATGAATTCAAAAACGCCAATGGGGATGAATCATTAACATAAATAACTGGTACAAATAATTTCAGCAAGACTTTGCACCCTCACATGGAACTATGAAAACACACAATGGGAGTTAGAGTCCAATTTTCTCCACTTTATTTGTGAGGAGAAATAGCCTCCTTCATCGCGAGACTTGAATATTCTCTATTACGGCATCTGGATAATGCAGGAGAGTTCAATTTTAGCAACACATCACTAAAACTTGGAGGCGCTCAAGTTAAAACTCAAAAAAGTATATGCCAAAATCCCTCAAAAAGTCATTCCTGACTCGTAAGCGTTTTCAACTTGCTGTAGACATCGATGGAGAGTTTTTTTTAATAAATATTAGTTCCCACCTATTGATCCAGTTTTATGCATTTATTTAATAAACATGGGCTCTGAAAGTTGTAACTTTAATTATTGAACACTCTGTATGTTGAAAGGCAAGAGTACTTCTTAGAAAACAACACTCGTTTAGTTTGTATTATAATACTGGAAAACGAATGTCATCAATATCTAACAACAGCGTCTACGAGTAGTATTATTCGCTCTCAAATCATACGTTTCTCAAAATGTACAAATTTTTGTAACCTTGCTCCATAAATAGACATCTTTTTTAACTACGTACTGAAACTAAGCACTTGATTAATCATTTCTTCTAATGCATGTTTGTCATTAACAAAAAAAAAGGAACGGAGAACTTTAGAACTGTCGGTTTTCTCTGAACGCAGGTTCAGAGCTTGAACATTTGTGTGAATTATGCAACCCTTGTTCGGACTAAGTCTTTCCCTGATACGGAAAATCAGAATTATATCATCATTATGCTGGATCTTTATTTCATCATTGATAAAATGCAATTTATGTTTTTGTGAAATACCTTGCAAATTGGATCTCAATATTCCGCTACTCGACATAATTTCCGCGTGTGCTCGTATTTTAGTGAAAATAGATCTTCTCGAAAACTATCCCTGTTGCGCTTAGCTTGGATGAAAGCTTCCATATTTTTTGACAAAATCTTTTTCCTGATTCTGTCGGATGCAGGCCCTTCGGTGGCTTAACGAATATTTAATGACAGAACCGTGCATATTTTCTAGCGTACTCGAACCACGTTCCTGAAGTGACTGCAGCGCCTCGTGCATAAGAAAACTCTTTCGTTGTTCTAGATAAAAGTTCACAATGAACGAAAGTCTGTCGCATTATTTTTGTGAAAATTTGATGACCACCAATACATTTATTTCAACAAAAGTACAACTTCAAAATAGAGAGGATTTGGCTTCATCATAGATATCCTCGAGTTAAAGCTTGACTTTCCGTAACATGAATACGTGAAAATAATTCTTCTAAAGCTCTTGTTTTTCTGAATTTTTTTGGAACCCTTGCTTTTCAAAAGTCATTTTAAAAATAGAGCAAAGAAAAACAAGGCAAACAAGTAAAAAAATGAACTATATATCATAGATGAGATGACTCGGTCAATCTTTCAGATTTGTGAGAAGTGTAAAGAATGCCGTATAAACGCTAGCTATACAACTTAAAACCTCGAGTAGTCAGGCACTGGTTTCGATCTCCTGATGTAAACAGACTGAGCTTCAATAAAAGTTAGATGGAAGTTGCCTCATTCCCTTGAAGTTGTGGGGTTTTCTCTCAAAAATCAGGTAAAAGCCTCTGAACTTTCAAAACAATTTCCGCTGGACAGACTTGAGCTTGGCCCAGATGTGAGCTGAAGGCTTTTGCTGTGTAACCAGCGAATTTAGACAGAACTTCATCACCTGCTAAAGAAAAAAGAGAATGAAATGATCGTGAAAATGAGGGCAAGGTCGATACTTAGCCAGATGGTAATTTAAAACTTAGTTGAATGGATGCTATAGTGATTGATGATTGAATGAATGCGAAGTGGTGGAGGGTGAAGAGGTTTTGTTTTGGGGACTGTGTTTCGCACGGAGATACTGGAAGAATAAATTATTTAGAGTTTTCAGTTTGTACATGCGTGGGTGAAAAACAAGTAAGTAAATGAGGAAGGCTTTTACCTAATAAAGAGTGATGATAAAACAACTACAAATTATTTTGTGAAATAGGTCAACTGAGTAAATATTGCACTATCAACTGAAGATGGAATGAATATGTGGCAGAGTTATATTGCTGGTGAATGTACGTTCAGTGAGAGGATACTTTGACTGTATTTGATGTCTGTGTCATGTGCAATATATGTACTAAACACAGCAGCCCTCCTAATTACTTTAATATATTTGAATAAGTTACAGTTGCAGGATAATGCAGCATATTTGTTCTCTTGATAAAACGTGATCAAGAATTTCTGGTCTGTAGCCTATGATTGACAGGGTCGCTTGTCTAAGCACTCAAAAAAGTTGTCAAATCTTTATATTTATCTCTTCTTGGCGAACGAATTCTGATCCCGTGTATAACAATGTATTATGTGAGATAATAAGATCCAGAATAACTAATGAACAAATATGAAAAAGATGCCCGTGCACGTCAAGTCTATCACGCGGGATACATTCCTTAGCATTTCCTCCGTATTCCGAAGACAGTCGTTCAAGATAGTAGTTCTGCAGAGAAACTGTACTCAAATCTCTCGCTTCTGTGGTCCTACAACTTCATTTCAGGGAAATCGAGAGACTTCTAGGCACCTTCAATACTGATGTTCATCCTAAACTTCAGCCCACCAGACCAAGGATTTCCAACCTTTCTCTGACCTTGTGCCCCTTCAGTATTGCGACAGATGAGCATGTACCCCTGAATTTTTATGACAGAAAGGCAAGTAGAAAAAAAATCTACTGAATTTTTAATAAAACTTTTAGGTTTTAAGAAGTATTAACTAACATTACATGTACTCCTTTAGATAAGCAAATGTACTCCAGGTTGGGAGCCCCTGCACGAGACGAAATTCAAATGTCAACATGTTAGTTGACAGCTAAGTCAGCGCAGAGGCTCTTACACTCTGGTCAGCCCTCATGGTAGTGGATCGTGTTGCACAACAAAAATCTTGGGAGTTAAGGCCTGTGGGAGTCCGTGATCTGCGGGATGCTGATCCCAATCAGTCTTAATACGTAACTGTGCACTGGCATGCTGATGTGGCATGCAGGAGCCGTGCACTGGCATGCTGATGTGGCATGCAGGAGCCGTGCACTGGCATGCTGATGTGGCATGCAGGAGCCGTGCACTGGCATGCTGTTGTGGCATGCAGGAGTCATGCTCATTAGCTCCATAGTTAGACACGCGTTCCAGCATTGATCAGGTCTTAAAACGAGTCTTGTACTGTACTTCTTTCAAATGTTTCACAAAGTGCAACATTTATTTTTGTAGACACATACAGAGATCGATATTTCGATTCTTAATCTTTAACATGGAATAAGCTCGGTAGACATGGATAATAACCTGCGATATATGAACTACTATCGATATCTTCTCGAACGAAATAAATGTCAACCGTAATTCTTGAGCAATCGTGCCAATATAATAATACCAGCATTACTAACTTTTCCAATAGATAACTTAATCACCCCACGTTTCTTCTTTTAGCTCACAACTACTGCAACATAAAGAAGTAAGGCAACTTCTGCAACTTCTTGGCGCTGCATTCAGTAATGCTGAAGACTGGAAAACCCTCGCATCCACGTCACGTCGTGTGGATCTACAGCACAAAACTTGAGCTGATATAAAGAGGCTCGACTTCGCCGGTGGAAGATACAACTGCAGCTTCATAGAGCTGTCAGAACAAACTTCGTCAGATGAATGGACAGGAAAGAAGTGGAGTACTCAAAATCAGCTGGTTGCATGTTCGGTACCGCTTCAAGTCGATCAGGATTTATGAACAGAATGGATTTTGACAGCACAATAATCTGCTGTACAAGTAAGGCAAAATCTTAGCGTGTGTGAAACTAGGCACATAAATTGTATGACGCATTGAATTTTTTCCAATGACTAAGGGTTTTTTTTACTTGTCCTATCGAAAATATTTCGGTAATTGTATGCAAGTGTGTAAGTTCTGTGTAATGCATGCTAAATCTGATAGCTGGTATGTACAACATAGACAAACAATTTTACAATTTCCAAATGGGAATAGAACTTTTCTTCATTTTATTTACATTTAATTTCATTTAGTAGTCTTCTGTTCCGTTAAAATGAAGGTTTATTATTTCTTTGTCAAGCGCCATTCTGTTAACGTCCCGCTGTTCTATACGAACAAACATTTTAATTTTGCTTCTAAATGTCTAAATGTTTATATTTTCATTAAGATAGAAATACCTTGAACAGCCTGCAATGATTACGGTTTTAATCGCTAGCGTTCTTTACAAGACTTGTGGTTAATAAAGGCCATGCGTAAATGGTATGGTAATATACCTATGTTAAAACTGAAATATTTCTAATGTTTAGAAAGTTCCCATTATTGTAACCTAACGAATGCGTTTCTTCCCTTCAGGCTTCGGTAAGTTTTCGGTCAAATTTCCACACAAAATCTTGCTGAGCATCCCAGCTGTTCTGCGATCCTCAAGTTTTCGAGGAAAAATAAAATTGTAAACATGGCATGAAACTCCGTAGGCTTTTGCGATATGAGGCTTCCTTCCTGGCCGACTTGCTAAGCTATGCAACACAAACGACGGGACTTCTAGGCGTACTAGCCACACAGCCCTCAAACTTGGTGCTGTGTGGGAACATGGCTTTTCAAATTTATAGAGATCTAATGAAATACACGGCAAGCCAAATTATCCAACAGCAAAGTAAACAACGACGATGCTTTTTCTCTTACATTTTTTGTTCACGAGTTTCCACTAACTGCAATAACAGGATCTCACAAACGATTTCAGTTCTGAATAGCTATAATCTGTGTCTGTCATTGTTGCTGTTTATTTTCTTAGGGAAATTGTTCTCCAGGTGAAATTACGACTAGGAATTGCTGTTGACATTAATACTGAATGCAATCTCAGGAAGAAATAAACTGTTGGGTATTTTCAATGAATTTTAGAGCGAAAATTTGCAGTTCAATACTATAGACATCAGAGAAAGAACATGCAGCGCAATGTCAATAAAATCACTACACGCACACTGTGATTCCACCTCCATAAAACTTCATAACTAACGAAACTTCAGCTGCCGGTGTTTATTTATGAAAAATAGAGAATTATGCGCAGGTAATGTACTTTGGAAATTTGTTCCTGAGTTAAGAGTGCAGCTGTTTTGACGAATAAATTTACATGTATAGAAGAAATTTATGTTCAGTTCTCACATTTTGAAAGTGTTTTAGATATTGCGATGGCGACATAACGCCTGCTCTTATCTCTGTGGTGATGGGGAAATTGTTCAGCTAGCGTTACTACTTCTTTTTGGTAGAAGACTGGATGATAATACCAGCATTTACACAGCACATACAGAGCGTTTAGCTCCCACGGATGAAGAAATGGAACCCATTCGTACGAGCTAAACGCTCTGTATGTATTCTGTAAATGCTGGTATTGTCATCCAGTCTTTCACAAAAAAGAAGTAATAATGTACGATATATTTCAGATGCATTGTCAATTGTTAGTCCCATCTGAAACTACAAATCAATCACAAAACCTTTTATGCACGAGTTGTACCCATTTCCTCAGAGCGCAGAGAAAGAGGGTAAATGTTGAGCACGTGATGGAACAAGAATTGATCATTAGACTTATGCTCTTTCGTACTGCAACCACAACAAAAGTTACCGCGCTGAAAAATTGAAGTAGATAATTTATTTATCCTTCCTTTAGGGAAAAATTACGCGTAAGCGCTAATTCTGCATATCAATATTAAAAAAATATTTAAATTAATATTTTCTTAAAGATTGGGAAAAAAGAATTAGAACTTTTGGTTTGCTTTAGATTACGAGGTACATTCAAGTTACAACACCGGTGTTTTTTCAGGAATGGAAATAGATAGAAACATGCAGTTTGTTTTAAAATACGCGTACACTCGTTTTAAAAGTGTGTCAGAGATGGCAGTACTGTACAGCACACAAAACTCTAGCAGCAGCGCGAGAATGAGGACTGTTTTTGATACTTGAAATGACGTATGGCGTTTGAGTGCGTGCTTCTATTGAGCTGACTGGCGCTTCGCCTCACGATTGGAAAACGGCATCCATGTCTCATGCATTATCGCACTCGATAAAAAGAAAGTACCTCGCACACCGTCAACACGCGTCACATTGTCTGGTAACATGCCACGCATGGAAGCAGGATCGTGGTCGTCTGTCAGCATTCGTGGTACCCACCTGGAGGACACTTTTTGCATTTTCAGGTCATCATGCGGGATTGTGTGCACAGATCCCACAGAATTTCCAAAATTTAGAGGCGATGTGTTCCACACTCATTCTACGATCCTCCAAAACAACTTTCTCTACTCGCTCGACCATACGTTCAGACCAGCTGGTGCAGGGTCGACGTTACGCTTTCTCTACACTGTCGCACCCACGAACACGCATCAGACACATCTATGACACCATCACCACATGTCCCACTCAATTGGTGATAAATTTCAATCGGTGTTACATCACTTCAATGAAGAAAACAACTGATTACACACTGTTTTTGTAATGAAAACGTCGCCATTTTAAATATCAAAAACAGTCCTCACTCTCGCAGCTGCTGCTGGAGTTCTGTGTGCCGTACTGAGCTGCCATCTTCGTCACTCATCTACAATAATGCCATGCGAATGTTAAGCAAACAGGATGTTTCTATCTGTTTCTAGTCCTGAGAATAAACAATCGAGGTGTTATAACTTGAATGCACCTCGTATTAACATTGAATATAACTTCCAACGTTGATCGGAGACAATTAGTGCAGAGAAGAAGAGTTTAAAACTTTAAATCATGCATATTTTGAACGTTATGCATTTTATTTTTTATTTTTTAAATTACACATAATAAAAATAATAAATTAGTTTCAAAAGAAAAGACTCATTTTAATTTTAATTTCCTCCATCTATGAAGACTGCCTTCCGATCGTTCTAGCAAGGCCTGCAAGATAGCTGTGGGCTTTTGTATGTTAATTCGTGGGTTTCCCGCCTTTGATTACTCTCTGCAGCGTTTTCATTATTCTTGTTATTATTTTCTTGTTGTTCGTTACTTTCCTGTTGTTACAGAGGATGATCTTAAGATAATATTTAATATCCTTCGGTAGAAACAATCGTGTTATCCGTCATTTAACAGTACTTGAATGAAAGCAGTGTATGTTCTAGTTTTAACATATTCGAGGCTAATTTTCATCACACACAGAAAATTGCCTTAAAATACTAAAAGCTGGACTGTTGCCCCGACTACACACCAAACGATGCCAACCAGAAGGCATACATCATTTTTTAAGAAATCTGTGAATTTTCTTCAAAACTTAAACATATTTTCCGGGTAAAGCACTTTCCTCTTCACCAGCTTATAAGCGTGAATGGAAAATTAAACTCTAACTTGATCATCAATAAGGTTTTGAAACTTAAAATACCTGGGACTACAAGACCCGTCTTTTGAACTCATTTTTATCTACTCAGTTGTGCACTTACAAAGCTTCCAACGAAATCAAAAACTGAGTCTATTGAGAAAGGCCCTCAATACCTCCATGTGCCGTGGTATTCAGCGGGCGTAAGAAATTTATGACTTCCATCTATCAACTGAAGAATTCAACTCAACCATTTTCTATTGCCAGCCCAAAACCTTGGTTTGCTTTTAAAAATACTGACTAGCAAATTCTGAAACGAAGAATGTCTGTGCAAGAGCCGGTTCTAGATCTGTTATGGAATACCTTCAAGAAAGCTTATGGATGCTGAGAATAATGCGAGTTTTGGCGTTTTTGTTGAACATGCATTAAAGTGAGTGGAATTTTTAACGTTAGTGCAATTTCAGTATATACAATGCCTTATGTCAGTGTGCTTTGAGTTTTCTAGTTGACACTGTAGGAGCAGTACAAAGGTACTGGAAGGAAGCAAAAAGGACGTGCGGGATGTGAAGCATATGTAAAAGCAAGAGAAGGAGCTATAAGAACGAGTAAGTGAAATAAAAATAAGACACATGATATTGAGCTCTAAAGAAGCGTACAAAAGGGGCCATGAGGAAGTGCGGGAAAAATGGATTTTTATTTGGTTCAAAGTATGGATATGTACTTCAGATCTTCGAATCCTTTGTGGCAGAAGACGTTAGGGCTTTATTCATAGCAACTGCATTGCTATCGTCCGATGCGTTGCTTCCTATTTATAGGTAGTTTCCCAACGTGATCTGTGCTCTCTCCCTGACGCAGCGCTGATCGAGACGCACGAAACGAGGGGGCTGATAATCCATCTCTCATACTCGTTCCACCCCTCATACATTAATACAGGGTGTCTCAAAAAAATGTACTCACCCTTTAACCGTTGCTAACATGCTGTCTTCTTTGTGTTGCAGGTGTGAGGTTCGAACCTTTGCGAACATGATTCTTTAATCACATTTAATCATGTTCGCAAAGGTTCGAACCTCACACCTGCAACACAAAGAAGACAGCATGTTAGCAACGGTTAAAGGGTGAGTACATTTTTTTGAGACACCCTGTAGAAATGTCGACGTACACTGCACAATGTATAAGTATGGAATAGATACACGGTGACGCCATCCAAGTATAGGAAGCAAGGCCTGGAAACGTTGACTCCCACAGCTAAATAAAAATAGCAATGCAAATGTACTGATTATACTTTACATAGACTGTGATTTGATTTACACTTAACACGTTGACTCCGAAGTGGTACGTATGTGTACCACTTAGGTTAGGTTCTGTCATTTTTTCAGATCCTTCTAGTGACTATGCATACAAAGTGAAGTTTTACACCAATCAAGCAATCGGAGTCAACGTGTTAAACGAATAACTGTATGGTCATCTTTTTTGAAAAATTATAAAAATGGTACTTTCATTTTTTTTAGCACACTAGTAACACCACTAATTTTCGTGCATATAGTGATTTCATTTTGATCATTTGTTTGTATATAATGAACGCGCGCAGAAACTGAGAGAATGGTAAATTGCTGTTACGGTCGATGCCTGTCGTGTAAGCTCCAACGAGTTTCATTTCCACCTTAGAAAACTACAAAAAAAAATTGCTGAATCAAGAAAGCAAGAAACGAATGGTACAATTTCAGACTGTTTAATTGAATGAATCCCCGGTGACTTATGCACTTTTTCAAGATGCAATGTGTGCAACCAGTTGGAAAAATAATTAGCTCCTAATAATAGCATTTGCTTCTCACATTAATCAAACTAGAATTGAAGCAGTCCTGAAAATCCCAATCTGAAATTAAATTCCTGCGCTTGTAACTCTTCTGTAACAATTTTTCCTTTTGGGAAACTAATACCACATCGGCAGCCGATCAGAGCCATGTTGCAAAATTAATTTGGTGGATGCCCAAGCGAGTAATTGAGTTAACTGGAGAGGTATCCTTTTCGTCTAATTATTTCTGGCAATCATGACTTTATTTCAGAGAGCAAGTCCGGGCAAAGTTGCCTGGTCATTTGCTGGCCTTTGAGTGTGTTCTTAGACAATAGCGCCTGCAACTCCACACGACTGGCGAAAAGCCTCATTTATCTGAACTTCTTCTGCCTCAAGAATTAGAGAGAAAATTCTCTGCCAAGGATCGACGGGGCTAAATAATTTGGCCTCCTTTTCAAGAGAGATCGACTGAACAGAATTTGAAACGCCTCAAGTCTTTGAAAAGTCAACACTTTGTGCCTTTGAAGATAGCGATGTGATTCAGCCACCAAACAAGTGACTGACCTCGTAACTTCAGAACCAAGTTCCAGTTTTCTGGGCGAGACTCTGAATTCAGACGAAGTACTACTTCAATTTCAGAAGCTGAATTTAAACATATTTGCATGACTTAGCATCTGGATGAACACGTTGAATCCTAGTTTTGAAACCCTGTCATACATGTGTAATCGCTTTTAAACAGTGGTACTTTCTTTTCTATGAGCTACACACGTCTTGCAGGAGCATTTGTTTTCAAAAGTACATTATGTTGTGTTTTGAGAGCTCCGCTTATGGATTGCCTTTTATAAACTTCTATAATGAGAAGGATGGTGAATAACAGTTGCTCCATCAAACTATACATACAACATAAATTATTAAAATTAATCATGTTTTATTAACATCGGAACTTTACATTGATAATTAATTTGTCCATTAACAATCGTCGGCTTCGTGAAAAGAAATATCGTATCTGGAATGGAAAATTTACCCTGACAAAGTTTTTTGCAACAAACTTATTAAGAGAAATTTTCACAATTTAATTTGCTATGCAATAATTTGCAAGAGATATTATTTAGGGCCTTCCAATAATAAAACTACCCACAAAAGTCCGGCAATTTGGCAAATGCGTTGAACGAATTCAAGAAAAATATTTGCAAATACGATAGAGGAAATGCATTTACAAAACGATGTGCTCTGTATAAACAGATGGAAAAACGACGATGACATGCATACATTTGGTTTTCTGATTAGTTAGCAGGCATAACTGATACTACAATATGATGTATCTTTATTATCTTTAAATGCAGCATTTCAAAAATATATGTTTCATCTTCGTTTCTTCATGTCTTTAAAAACGCTACAAGTATTCTAAGTAGAACGAAATCCAAGAACTTTTATTCCATAAGCAAAGAAGTAACTCTGCAGTGACTGATTATTAAAGTTATCATTTGCTACTCACTTAAAGCACCATCAACTTGCATCACTAACTGCAACCTTCCTGCCGTTGAGTCTAAAAGAAATTGTGGCAAGTAAGTAAAAACTCCAAAACGTACGGACGACATCAAAAGAATGCCCAAACTTCCACTGATCTTCCATATTATGGGCTTGGAAAAGTTCTTCAGAGAGCCTAGAGCTTCCAGAACTTCTTGAGATCGATTGTGGCTACCACAATCTCTCGGTCATGGCCTCATAGACTTCATAAGGCATCCTCAACTCATAATTATTTTTTCCTCTGTTGCTCCATTACTCCAACTTTCAGGACGCTAAGCTCACTTGCTAATTAAGTGAGTATTAAATTTGAGGAATACGTCAGGCCGCTAGAGGGTCAAATTACCATCCGTAACCTGACAGTGGAAAAATTGCAACGACTTTTTGAGATTTTCTTGGCAATTTTGAGGGTAGTCTTTTCTTTCACATTTTGCGGAATTACGATGTTATTTATTTCATTTTGTTATTTAGTGAACGTCATATCATATCCTATTCAACTCCTGAAACTTTACTCACACTGCCGTATCGAAAAATTTAGATGGACTAGAAGGAAAAGTGATCATAATTTTTTTGTAAGCCTTTCGAATAGAAAAAACAGCAGGTTTAAAACCCCCATGCCCATTTCTCTTGATGAAATCCGTTGACAGAAGATACTAGATTGTGTCTTCCATCCCTTGGTGACTTTACTCTGCTCTTTTAGAACGGTACTTCAACATCGATCAAATTTAAAAGAATTTGATGCTGTAAGGTGTACAAGAGACAATGTGATGTTAAAGCGTATTGGAAGATTGTACGTCATCTGAACTTGTTCTCCAACGCAAAATATAGCAAGAGTTCTGTACGTGTTCTACTCGGAAAAAATTTACATAATTTACTAACAATCAGAGAATTCCCAATGATAGTAAACTGCATTTTGCTTTGAAGAAGATGTAACGATGTACAAAAAGAGTAAAACTGCTTGACTTCGGGATGTAAGCAGATGCTGGGATTTTATGTGAGAAGTAAGATTCAAACTCATGAAAGCAATAAGATTATTTGATAAACTGGAATTCTTTCAACCATCCAAAAAGGGAAAATTATACATGTAAGTTATTACTGAAATAACAATAGACTATCAGACCACATGAGTTTTATCTGATAGCTCTACGATTGTATACACGAAGCCTGTCTAAAAAGTTTCACACCTTCAAGATTACTGATGCTAGGGTTACCCTAAAATATCCCTTACTTTAATGGCAATTTGGATCCCAATATCGACATGTAAGTGATACATTTTTCTGGCCAAATGCCGGGTACTTCTTGGACAGATGTTCTACTTGCAACTAAATGATGTGAAAAATTTGTATATGTATATAGCGAGAGTATAAAAATTGTGTGAGAACTGAATGTACTTCAGAAAAATGTTATTATATGTGTGTACATTTTTAAAATTATTCGCACAATTTTCATTGGCTTCTCTTGAGCCTACAAATGTGTCTGGTCATTTTACTGCTGTAATTTATGACTCAAAATAAGATAAAATATTGGCTGCATTTTACGATTTTGTGAATTCAAGGGACAACACGGATCCCAGTTTGAAATCTCTCACATCTACAACTAAAGATGCTCAAAGAAACAGTCTGTCTACTACTGGTGCTTTTTCAGTAATAAAATACAATAATAATAAAATATTATATAATAATATAATAGTTGTGTAATAGTAGACAAACAGCTTGTGTTCTATATGCTTCACAAAGTTGTCAACATAATTATGTATAATTAGAGTATATTTCACTAACTTAAGCCACTTTATTGAAGGATTCTATACTGAACGAATGACACATTGAAACATTGTCTACAAAACTCTAAGGTAAATGGTTCTAATATTTCAATTACTTTTCGCAGTATTAACTGAAATATTAGGGGCGTTTTCCGCAGAGTTTTGCAATTTTATAAAAATGTTTCATTAAGTAATGCGTTCAGTTTCGAATCCCTTCATAAGGTGTTAAATGAAAGCAAAATTACCTCTAATTAAGCATGATTGAGTAGAAAAACGTGTGAAACGAAGAAAAGACAAGCTGTTTTTTATTCTTCGCAGATACATTACATAAATATTTTTCTAACGTTTAGTTGAGTATTTTACGACACCTTTCTCTCTCACACAACCTAATTTAAAATTTGTAAATGATACTTCACTGTAAATAGTATTATTTAAAAATAATACCCTGAATAAATTTTGTCCACTAATATTCCTTTTGGAATGAAATGCAGAGCATGTAAAAATAATGAAACAAAATCTAACATTTTTACGGTTCTTTTTTCACTTGGTTCCTTGAATTTTCCAAATGACTATTCTCTGTGTGAATGAGAGTTGAAATTTTCCCTTTTTTTCAGAAAAAGTCCGAATAAATAGTGTTGAGAGAAACTCCTGTGAGTTTACTGTTCATCGCCCATATACTTTCATTGCTAAGTGTTAAATTCACTTGTCTCGTAAATGACCCATATTGTTGATAATGGTTCACACTTGGCCATAAAGCCTGTCTCGCGTCGCCCAGCTAGCGTGTAATAGGCACTTAATATCAAATGTATGCACATTTTAATTTAAATAATGAAAGGACAATTCTAGTCTTTGTTCCTGAGGCATGTTGCCAAAATGACTACGTGCTTACAATAGCTTTTATACAGAAACTAAAATATAAGATTGCATTTTACTTCGATTTTTTAATCTTATTCAGAATCTTCGTTTGTTTACGTGCTTAGAGGAATCATCTTATGCGTGTATAAGCAATTGCTTCTATTTCATGCAGGAACACAAGAAATAGGCAATCTATGAAAAAACTGCCAATTTTAGTAAGATTTAAGATCGATTAAAAGAAGTATGATACGGTACATAGATCGGTACACGTATGTCGACAGGGTCGACCATGAACAAAACTCCACGTGATGTTCGAATGCACGTAAACCCTTTTTATGTGCAGGGAAGTCGACACTAAAAATCTCGAAGAAAAAAAGAAAAGGATCTACGACACTTCATCCTCTTGATTAGTGATCTTGAAAATTTATGCTGAAACTCAAACACATCACTGACGTCAGTTTCTCTTACTTTTTGACAAATAATTTCTAGTATTTGCTCTTTCATTTTTTTATAAATATTTGCACTATTTGTTCTTTCCCTTTTTTTGGCCATTATTTCTCGCATTTATACTTCAACTTATCACACGCATTGAAAACTTGTTCTTCAACGAAAAGAGTGAGAACATTGAGGACTTCTTGATTGGGCCGCCGATGAGTAAGAAGAATTAGGTAGCACGCTTAACATCTGCAAAGAAACATGTTAGTTAAATACTGACTAACCTTCTCAGAATCTCGATATGAAACTAATAGAAAGCCTAGTGAAGACTCTGGGCTCTAGGACCAAATGTTGTAGCGAAAAATCAAACAACGGATGAAGATTTGTGGCTAAAATTAAGACAGAAATAGGCCTAGATTACAGTCGCTCAATCTCAAGATTTGCTAAAAATCCTGCGTTCGTAGATGCACTGCAGTGATTGAAAACAAATGTTGCAGAAATATATATTAAAAAACCCTTGTGATCTGTTTTGTTACCGAGTTTGGATAAAAATGTCATTTTGTATCTTAATTTTGAACACTCAAAAAGTAATAAAATGTTGAATAACTAAGCTAGTATTATTTACGTACTTTGAACATTTGAGAAATAGTTCAAGTTCTGTATGTTTACATTCTGTGGAGATATAAAAAAATTTACTCGCATGTTTTAAGGTTTTGGAACTTTTAATATTTGTTCCTTGATTTTGAACGATTATGAACAGTACCGTACGTATACATAGTATATTATGAATACACAACAGCTTTCATTATGTAGGGTTCATTCAACAAACATTGGAATCTCAAAAACTATACAAAGTAACAACCGAAGTTTGAGAAAAATTATTAGCAGTGTATTGTATTGAAACCTCACATTGCATGCTATTTAGGATGAATTCAAAACTGCGAGAACTTATGGATAATAAAGGTATTTTGTAATTTATTCCACAATGTCGGATAAAAGTTCTAGACTCTGCAAACCGATGAGCGGGACTAATTAGGACACAAGCCTTGTTGAGCAGGTAGGAGCCATTATTGCCGAGAAATGTCCAGGCTGCATTATTGGTAACACTTATCGTCCGAAGAGATACACGAATGTCATCTTGACGAGTACTTAGAGAAGCTCGTAAAGCTAACGACGAGGCTGGCGACTGGCTTGCAAAGCACTAGTGTCCATTACAGGGCTATTGGGAGCCATCAAATGGCTCAGCAGCCTGGACAGCCTGGGCACTACAGAGTTGGGTCTTGTGTGGGGTAGAGGAGTGTTTTTCATTCATGAATGAGTACATGGTGTTTGCAGAGCTGGGTGTTGTGTGTGGGGTAGAGGAGTGTTTTTCATTCATGGATGAGCACATGGTGGTTGCAGAGCTGGGTGTTGTGTGTGGGGTAGAGGAGTGTTTTTCATTCATGGATGAGCACATGGTGTTTGCAGAGTGGAGTGTTGTACTTAGTCTATTCTTGTCTAGTCTACTCTAATTTAGTGTAGTTTTGTTCTATTCTATTCTATTCCATCAGTCTTGTCGTATTCTACTCTCCCCTATCACTATCACCCCCACCAGCAACAGCAGTTAGCACGGCGCCGCATAAAGCTCAACAATAAGACAGTTCAGGCTCATCAAAGACCCATTTGTTCGTCTTAAGAGCCTGCAATTGTAATTCGTTTAAATTACATCCGAGCGTCAGTCTGCGTCCTCTTTCTTTTGCCAGCCAGACGCCATTCAAAAATTAAGAAGCAACACATTGAAACCATTCAACATCATTCAGCCGGCACAAGGCTAGTAGGTCATTCATGGACATACATTCATTGTATGTGAGATGGATGGTTCAAAACGTCATGAAAACAAAGCAGTTTTCACGTTATTGTTTGTCATGTAATATTTTATTTGCTCATGTTTGTTTTCACGAGATATTTCAAAAATAGTGTTGAATAAACCTTATTTGTATTGTATTTTAAAATCGGTTTTCTCTGAGATTTTGTTAGGTTGGTGACACCTCTCTCTCGTTCTTTCTCTTTTTCTTTCTCGTGCCAAACAAGTCCTCAGGAAAGGCATAAGTAAAATTTAAAACAAGTCAAGTTGTTTCAAATTAGAAAAATGGGAACTCAGATTAGATTGATTCATTGTTCCATTGGAACAAAGAATCGGAGAATAATCTTATATAAATACCGTGTCGAAATATTTCTACCCCTTGATTATTTTAAGAAAAAATGAAAAATTGTAAGCTGTAAATACGGTTTACAAGCTATATACTGAATTGGACACCAAGGTGTTACACATACGAGTGTATTGTGTTAGAGTGTTCTTCATTTAAGGTTTGCGAATTTTAAACTTTACCCATTTATTTAATAATAGTCCTGGACGATCACTCATAGATTCAGTCTTTATACGGCAGGCGAAACGACTGTCGTCTTACACTCACTAAATATTCATACTTGATCATCCACTAGTCCATTTTTTTATGAGCGTAGGAGAATATCGAGAAGTATACTGAAGAGGAAAGAACGGTCAAGATCGGTCTCCAAACACCCACTTACGACGCTGTGAAAGATCTCACAGTTAATGAAAGACTGCCTTCATTGTCAAACCTCGTGAGCAGAGTTCGGTCAGTCCAACCGTCTCTGTGCTTAAGTTAGTGGCACCATCCGTGGTAAACGGTAACCGAGGGATACGAATTAGCTCCTCTCAAAGAAAGGCTCCTAAGTCATTAAGACGTTAAACGATAAAAAGTGGCGAAGTAGGATCTCTGGTCTAATTAAATTATTGGGTCATTCATAGGTTCATTACGTCATAGATCTACTGTATTTATTGATGAGCAGCGCAGGCAACCCGGCAAAAGGTTTATTGACTTGTAGACTGTAGGAGAAGCCGCTGCTTAGTAATAGGGAAAATGTTTTATTTGATTACCCAAATGGATGTGAAAATTAGTATTTCTAGAACCTGGACGATAAAAATGAATAAATTTCAAAAAATAGGCATTCTACGCACTTTTTGAACAGTCATATGGAAAAATACAACGCTTAATTTCACTGGTAAGTACGTGGGCTGTTTTTTCAACCTCCATTGGGTTATAAAACAGGTAATATACATAACATAGTAATTTTATTGTGGAAAGTACTACAGGATTTTACTTATTTCTTTATATAACCACCAAATCAGTTGAGATATTTGTCATATCATGACACAAGCTTCCCGATGCCTTCGTTAAAAAATTTAGCCGCCAGTGAGGACATATACGTCTAGACAGGCACAATGGTCCCGGATTCAACTGGCACACAGCTTCCGGTATCCGAGGTCTTGTACGATTGTGTACAAGACAGACCTTGAATTGTATGGGAGTTCTTCAGAAACTTCACTGAGTGTAAACCTTCGCTTGGTGTTGACCTCTATGTCAACACGCTGAACGAGGCCCGTATCAGCGACTGACTTGTGCCCTAGTCTACCTTTTTCATCGAAGTCGGTTCCCTCTTCTTTAAATTTTCTACATCCTTTCCGTACCCTACCCTCACTCATAATGTTGTCCCCACACACTTTGCTCATTCTTCAATGGATTTCAACAGTACTACGTACCTTCTGTATGCAGGAAACGGTTTACACTTCGTAACTGACATTTGGAGAAGCATCGATCGTAGCGGTCATGAACAATTGCCCGTACCTCGGGCAATCGGGCTGTATCCATTTTGTCAATTATGTGTAGAAATAAGTGTGAGACTGCAGTAGTTTTGGTAATAAAAATATTATGCTTTGTTAATTTGCCTTTTTATAGTCTATTGGAGGCTGGAATGAAACAGCCCTCGTACAACAAGCCTCCGGTCCATTTCATATCGAGTAGTTCTTTAAATGTGATAGAAGAATTGTCGGCAGAAGCAGTCTTTGATTTTTATTTCATTTTCTCTGCACTTATTTTGTCTCCATTGCTCAACCCCAAGTGATGCGTTCGTGCATCACCTTCTAGATTTACTGGAATAAACGGGGCTAAATCAGTCTACAGTCTAGCAGGCAGTGTGATCATCCATGCCATTACATCATTTTCGCCGGTAAACTGCTTGATGACATCTATTAATTGGTCTGGCTCATACTACCAGCTGTCTTGTGGTAACAGCATACAGTAAGCTAGGCCCTGAATACGAGCGAATCAGAGAACAGCCAGGAAGTCTCAATGCAGTTACATAACGCTCCGTCCGTAGTTCTACCATGCAGCAAGCGAGCACTCCGTGCCGACCAATGAGCTTACCAGCGGAATCAACTTAATCCAGTCAAACACCTATTTAAGCCGGTTACTTGGGCCATACTAGAGGCTCTCTACCATATGCTCTTGAATTAAAGACCTTTCCTTGATTCAGGACCTCTACTCGCAGCTTAACAGCAAGGTGAACAAAGAAGTAACCACATCCTGTCTATGGGACAGAAATTGCGTAACCACAGAAGCTGCAGGCTCTTTGTGCACTCTCGAGAATTCTTTCGCACTCTAACTTCCTACGTTCTGGTTGCCCAGCGATGAGACGTTGGTGGGCCAGTACTCAATGTCAAGTCCTGAACAAGAGTAACAAAAAAGAACCAACAACCCAAAGAATAGTAAATACGAGTTATTAGGCTCACCCTGCCTATTTTCCCCTTTTTCCCGTAGGTTCCTCGACAGTCCCTTACTCCCTCAGACGCTCACTCC
The DNA here is from genome assembly GCA_006783055.1 of Trinorchestia longiramus. NCBI lineage: Eukaryota > Metazoa > Arthropoda > Malacostraca > Amphipoda > Talitridae > Trinorchestia > Trinorchestia longiramus. The sequence continues at coordinate 48,346 of VCRD01000658.1, read as the reverse complement.
GAGTAAAACAAAAGAAGATATTCAATATCTGCCTGGATAGAAGAAATGTCTGAGGGTTGGGATTGAACAGTGATATAGAGATCTCCATAAAAAACTTGTGAGCAGCTGGGTAACCAGTTGCCGTTTTGCAGTATTCTTAGATAGCTTGTAATTCAATGCAATAAACTCGACTCTAAGTCCGATTATAGTGCAAGTTCTCTCCAAACAAATTGTACTCCTTCTTTGTGTAACTTTGATTTACTGTGTGAACTATTTGTGAGATCTCATCAAGAAAAGTGTTTTATATAGCAGCAGAGTTTAATAAATCTTTCTATGTGCCTAAGTACTGGTAAATTAAATAAATTAACTGTATCATATATCATTCAGATGTGCAATGTTATTTATCACACTTTTTTCATGGTGATAAAAATAATTTTAAACAATCAGTAAGGAAATTTACATCAACGATCTTTTCTCACATTTTAGTGCAGCAGCAAGACGTGAAAGTTGTACGTCCGCCATCTCCAAAAGACCCAGCCTTCAAAGAACATTCCAAATGTGATAGCAAAGTGCACGTGTGGTTAGTCGTGCGCTATGTTGGTGAAACGCTAAGAGGGTTGCGAAAAGTGAAAGAATAATAAGAGTATGGTTTCAGAAAACAGAAGCATAGTCTGACTGAAAAGACCACCTTAACCGGTATGCCTGTTAGAATGTACTAACGATTAAAATGTTCTAAGATGAAGTTTTGGGAGCCATATTTGAAAACCCTCTGTTGTTTTTGAGAGAATGGCTATAAATTACAAATTTGATGCAATTTACAACAAATGCAGTACTCCCTCAGATGTTCTCATAATTTAAATGAAAGTGTTACATTTGGCTCGGTGTTAGATATGTAAGACAAAATAAATAAGAATTTCTAAAGCATTTTTCTGCTTCATACATTATTGGCTTCTCAAAATGTTAATCATGAGATCTGTAGTTCTGTTTTCATTAATTGTCTATGATCAGCATTAAATTCATACTATTTGCACCAATACTCTTGTTTCTTTGAGTTTGAAATATTAACCTTATAAGGACCAAGTTGTTATTATGCTAATCAAAATATCACATGAATTTCTGCTTGTATAGTAAGTACAAAATGCTTCAATTTTAAAACCTTAGAATATTAGACTAAAATGTATTATTTGTAATAAATTCTAAGAATGATGGTAATAGATTAAATTTAGTTTGCCTTTCTATTTCAGATACATTTTGTTGATACTAAGATTGTTACACAATGGCTGCTCCCACTTCTAATTCTATTGTCATAACAAACTTGCCATCAAACATCAGTACTTATGATTTAGCTTTCCAATTTGGAGAAATTGGTCTCATCAAAAGAAATTATCTGGAAAAAAATGGTAAGTGTAAATGAGTTATATACATTGCTGTGCAATTTTTTAAGAGATGAGATATGTTTTTAGCTGTCATTCTTGTGATTCTAAAGATATGCTTGTTATGTATTTAATGACTTTTTGGCTACATAAAATACAGAACATATGTTGTCCATATTTTAATTGTGCTTGGAATTATCAGAACTTTTTCTATATGCAAGGTTTTAGTGTGTAATCTTTTCATGTGCATGTACACTGTTCTTTCGCTGATCATAAATGTTACATTCCAGGACCACCAGAAATAAGTGGAAATCCACAATGTAGGGACACTATATTTATTTTGATATCACACACAAAATAACTATGTAATATTTTATAATTATGCACACATGATAGTTTGATGGGAAACAAGGCCAGAGGAAGGTTGGGAAATTCTGTTCTAGAGCATTGGTTCTCAAAAAGTTGGTCTGTGGACCAGCACCATCAGCTACCAGTATTGTTTCTGGTATAAATTGATATTACTCAAAGATATTATGAGTCCCTAATGCATTAGAAAAAACTACTGGAGCACCACATCATGTAGCTTGAGAAGAGCTGCAGTAAGGCACCGTGTTAAAGTTAATCTATATCTCACCAGCTATTGTTTATTTTACAGAAGCAAAGCAGTTCACTGGCACTGCACACATCACTTACTTCAATCCAGCTCATGCTGTTGAGGCTGCACAGAAGTTCAACAACACAGATTTTAAGTCCAACAAATTATCAGTCACAGTTGCTGCTCCTAGACCTCAAATTGATCTTTCTGTTTCAAGTTCACCACAGAATGGACTCAAAAGGAAAATATCTGAAGTAGAGAAGGTTAAAAATGCTGAATCAAGTCTGAAAAAGAAGAAAGAGGATGGAAGTGGAGCTGATATCAAGGTTTCCAATGGGACTGAGACACCAAAATCTCCCAAAAAAAAGAAAAAGAAAAATATTGAAAAGCAACCAAAAGAAAACTCTGACATTGTACAGAAAAAAATAAAAGTTGAAAAAAAGTACAACAAGGAACAACCTGGTAGACTTATTGTTAGGAATATACCCTTCAAGGTGAGAATGTCACTTTTTTTTTAGGAACTTGTGTGGGCCTTTATCCCCATATGAGGAAAATTTCCTGAATTATGTTATTTTCATGTATTATATATAAAATTGGATATGCTAGAAGAGTTTTTGAAAAATATGTTATAACATACTTACTTGCTGCAGAATGTCATGTGATGGTTTTCTGTTTCATTTCATAGAAAATTGGTAGAAACAATTGAAAATTATTCTTCTGGAAATTGTTGAAGTTGAACAAGCTGAGAGTTCAATACTACCTTTGTTTTCTGCCCCCCAATTTTCCCTCTTTCCCCCACCTTTAACTACAAAAACATTGGATGCTTTGAATGCTGTATGTATTTTTTAATGAGTATATGAGTATGCTTTTTCTGTCTTGCACATCATTGGAACAACAAAAATAAGGCAAATAATTTCTATTAGTGTAAAATTTTGAAGTTATGTAACTTATGGGTACAAATGTTTTAAATATTTTTCTAGTAATCATACTGGGTTCATGATTAATCAGTCATTCACAGTGCTTTTGCATAATCATGTTTGTGATCATATTGATTACTTTGTCATTGGCCTGGGTTTTTGCTAGAATTTGTCTTTCAGAAAGTATTGTATATTTTCTCACAGGCAACAGAGAAGGATTTGATGAAGCTTTTTGAACCACATGGAAAAGTTGAGGAAGTGAAGCTGCTCAAGCACCCCAATCCAACATTTGCTCATAAGGGGCTTGGGTTTGTTCAGTACTCCACCCATGAAGAGGCAGTAGAAGCTATAAAGAAATGCAATCTACACAAGCTGAAAGGTAAAATATTTCTTGTCAATGCAACCTTGATCTTATGACCAGTTGTAGACATCCCATATGTTATTACTACAACTTTTATCTATTTTAGCCTAAATGATATCAGTGAAGAGATATCTATCTTTGAACTTTGTTTCTATCATGCTGTTGAGGTTACATATAATTTTGCTACTTTGATGCACCATCACTGGATTGTTTGTACAAATTTATGTCATGAGTATTTATTCTGCAGAAATTCTGTACCTACACATTGCTCTGATAATTCTGCTTTCTAACTATTTTTGTAATATTCATAACCAATCTTCTTCAAATATCTTTTTTGATTAAACATAAATACTTCAGTGAACTGCAATGATGGATACTGAGTAAGAACTTTTCATGAACTATATTTTTATGTTTTCTCCATCTCATGTCAGCAGACCCATGATATAAATGTTATTAAATTGGTAATTTGTAACTATGTCTTGAAACCCACTTGGAGCCCAAGTAGAACAAGACTGCAGGTAAATTAAACATGGTATCATATCATGCTATCACTACATTGGGTTGTTACATCTTATTTTTCTTGCTCCTCTGTACCACAGACCGCCAGATAGCTGTTGATCATGCCGTACCCAAGGCAAAGTTCCAGCACAACAAACCTAAGGTGGAGGACCTCAAACCAGAACCCAAGCAAGATCCAGACAGCAAGGAAGTGTTTGCTGTGCCTGACGAACGTGTGCCTGTGAAGGACACAAAGAAGGAATCTGTGGATCTCTCCCTAGTCAAGCATGAGGTTGAGTCAGTCTGTGATGACACTGGTGATCACTTCAAAAATTTCTGGCCTTCTAAAAAACAGAAAGGTAAGATTAGTCAGTACCCTTGGGCCATTTTTAGGTGGTAATGGATGATCCTAGTTTATTTTATTTTATTGAATCACAAGTCATGCATGTGCTCTTATGTAAGACTGGACTAGGACATTTGAGTAACTCATTTATGTAGTTTAACAATAATAGAATTATGTCCTTATTCTTTCATACATCAATTTAGCTTTGCAGTGTTTAGATTCTTTATTGTTCTTTGCATAGTTAATTGGTTAGCCTGGTTTACGATTTATTTTTAAATCAAGTGAGTAAACAGTTAGTGGAAATAATTATTGTTATTGGCCCCAGAAATTAGCAATTTGTATTTTGTTTTGTCTTCTTTGTTGCATTCATACATTTGTAAACGTCATCCCTATGGTATATGTTTTACTGTTTGGCTTTGTCTCTGTAGAGATTTAATTGAAGAATAATAGTTGTCATTACTTCAAACATTTTCTGTCTATTTATGTTTTACTTAGTTCTAAAAATTTTAAAAATTTGACCATTTGTTGCCATTCAATTTCTTCCAATTATCAATTCATTTTTTTAATTCTTTTTGACAAAAATAACAGTTCGTCCATTACCCATTGTGACTCCTGTTACTGCTCTTCGAATTGTTATTTGAAAAACTTCAGTGATTATCAGCTTCTTTATTAATCTCTAGTAATCATTTTATCATTTTAAATTAATATGGTAGTAGTTATCATTAATTCTCAGTGACATTACAGTAGAAAAACTTCTACACTGAACAAGCAACATCACTTGACGAATGAGACCACACACTGATATGATCCCCACATCATTAAAATTTGTAACCTCATCCTTTTTAGCAGGCAAGCAGGATCCTGACGACTGTTCCATAGTAGATGAGAAGCCTCACATTGGGCTGGTGAAGAGCGAAGAAGAGACACGTCGTGTGCCAATCAAAGCAGTGAGCCGTGATGTGGAAGAGGGGCGTAGCGTGTTCGTGTCGAAGCTCAGTCTTGACACTGCAGCCTGTGACCTCGAGGCTGTCCTTGCCAAGTTTGGGGAGGTCAAAAAGACGATGCTGGTGACTGATAAGCTCACAGAACAGTCCAGAGGTTGTGCCTTTGTGCAGTTCAAGGTTTGTTTGTGTTTGTGGTGAGCTCTAATGTCAGCACACAATGCTGTGATGGTTGGTTAGTGTTAGCACACAATGCTCTGATCGTAGACCATAGATATTGCATATCATAATTTAGAAGAGACGTTTTAAAAAATTGAAGGTAGACCTTGTACAGTAATTTATGAGTAGACAGTAGAATTACTTGATTGAGGAATATAATTTTCACATATTTTCTGAACGTCAACAGATTATGCGGTTGTCGCTACAGCCACCCTGAGGTATATGCACTCAGGTACACCTGTCAGGTGTGAGATGCGATGGATGTACCTCATGCTATGAAATTCAGGCCTAGAAAACCATTTCCTACATTACATGATGGTTTTAGTGATCTGGACCTTGCAGATAAAATTATTGGGCAGGCTGTAAAAAATCTAAATTTATAGATGAAGGTGTGTTTCGTTATTTCATTACTGATAGTTTTTGAATGAAAATAGTAAAATTTACATTGAATTACTTTACACTACGCATACCAAATCTATCATTCATCAGTTCGTAGAAAATTAACTATTACATTGAAAAAGAGAGCTTGCTTTAAAGTCTCATTTCCCTCAGAGTTCAGAGGGTGCACAAGCCTGCCTAGACGCTGCTGAGGATCCCAGTAGGCGGGGAGAGCTCACCGTGGACGGGCGTGTGGTGATGGTACGCCTCTCTCTGGCCAGGGAAGCTTTGCGGGGCCCCGACAACAAAGAAACAACTAAGGCCAAAGACAACAGGAATTTGTACCTCGCGCGTGAAGGATGTGAGTGTCATGATTGTGGCAGCTATTTCTTTCATCCATAAAAACTTGGGGTTTGCTACCTTCTTGGTTTATTTAATTATAAAGTGCATTCTTAATTCACTTATGAGCTCAATTCATTCTTTTTTTCGTTCTATTTAAAACGTATATTTTAGTCGAATAATTTTCCTAGAAATTCTGAAGTTTCTTATATAGGTAAATACATCGTTAGTTAACGTTTTGGTTTTCTACAGTTTGGTTAATTATTTTGAGTACATTTTGTTTATTTTTCATTTTATTTATTGGGTAGATATCTTGCCTAAACTTTTGCACACTTTTCACTTCAGTTCAATGCAAAATTATTATTCTGTGTATTATTGATTGCATTTCTGGTATTCTTTAATACACTGATGACGGTCATGTACTCCATAATAATGAAAGTATATTCATTAGACTTTACTTTTATGCTTCCTTTCCATGTAAGAGTTGGACAATGAATTTAAGCATGTATTGGCTAGTACAAGAACTTGGTCATTTCCCTATCCTAATATCATAAGGACGACGTTGTTTGTAATAAGATCATTTTTATCATAAATAATGTAATATATTCCCTGCCATGTGACAAGATGTTACACATTCCATTAGGCAACACGTTATATATTCCGTGACACGTCGTATGGAATACATAGCAGTTTGTCGCATATTCCCTATTTTGTCCTATATTACTCATTTTGTTCTATATTCTCCATTGACCCCATATTCCCCATTGTGTCCCATATTCCCCATTTTGTCCCTTATTCCCCATTTTGTCCCTTATTCCCCATTTTGTCCCTTATTCCTCATTTTGTCCCTTATTCCCCATTTTGTCCCTTATTCCCCATTTTGTCCCTTATTCCTCATTTTGTCCCTTATTCCCCATTTTGTCCCCGATTTCCTATTTTGTCCCTTATTCCTCATTTTGTCCCTTATTCCTCATTTTGTCCCTTATTCCTCATTTTGTCCCTTATTCCTCATTTTGTCCCTTATTCCCCATTTTGTCCCCGATTTCCTATTTTGTCCCATACTCCGCAGTCATTCGCGAGGGAACAATCGCTGCAAAGGACGTCAGTGCAGCGGACGTACAGCTGCGACGAGCACGGGAACAGGTGAAGGAAAGACTGCTGTCTAACTTGCACATGTTTGTGTCACCACTGCGTCTTGTGGTGCACAACCTCCCTCTTCATCTCACTGATGCTCAGCTCAAGCAGGTCTTCATCAAGCATGCGCCTCCCAAGGCTCGTGTCGTTGAGGTGAGTCGTGTCTTTTACAATCTTGACGTGAAAATATTCATATCAGGTCATGGGTTACTGTCTTCAGGGCGTGGCTCTGTGATGTATGGTACATTCAGAGTGCAGTAATATAGCTTTTTTTTAGAACAAAGCGCATTTGAAAAAAGAAAGTTATGTTGCCGCACCCTATACAGACAAACCTCTCTACAGGGAATGTATAAGATCAGTGTAGTCTTCATCCTACTTATAATTATGATGTGAACGATAAAATGCTTCAAGGAACGTGGTGAGACTTCTGTCTTTCAACAGAAGTCTTTCAAGTCTCGTAGTGTTGAAGACTTCAAGTCTTTCTTCTAGCGACAACGTTTTCCACCCAGATGTTATTAGAGCAAATAAATATATAAGCTTGGACTATAAATCTGTGAACTTGAACTATAATTTCACCAACTTATTTGTGAGGCAGAAAGAATTGGGAACTCATTTTAAAAATATGTACGTCTCTACGCAATTGCAGTGAAAAATACTTGAGGATGAACTGGTGCTGCTGCTCTTGTTGCTAATTTAAGATTGTTTTTTTTTACATATGCGTGCAAGAAAATTCCATTCTTTGGCCAAATATGCAAGTGTTATTTGTGAAGGATGATTGGGTTCTCTTTTATGTTTCCAGGCTTCTCATATCTGGATATGACGACAAAAGCTTCTGTTCGCACGTGGTAATTTCAAGTGCTCTACTGTTCAGTGTGGCAACAATGGAATTTTTAGGGCAGTGTTTTTTTCATTTGTGCCCTTCCATCCAAAACGCGGCATTATAGTTTCTTTTCGCTGTAAATCCTACTTTGAATTTATTCCATCTCCCCAAGATACAAATCTATACATGTCTCGTAGTGTGCAAACTAGAACTTGAGTGATATCTTTGCTTAATCATATCCCACGTATTGAAGAAATAGAACTTCACGAGTGACTACTGTATGTAAGCTAAACTCCATATTCTTACTTGACCGCAAATACTAAGTCGTATCGGTTTACCACCGTACCCACATTGTGTTGTGACGTGTGACTCTGATTTCAATAGGCCAAAGTTCACTGTTCTGGTTTACTTACAGAGCCGCATCATGCGAGACTTGAAGGCTGTAGAAGGAGGCGTAGCCAAGAGTTGCGGCTATGGCTTTGTGGCTTTCACTCGACATGAGGACGCCCTTGCAGCTCTCAGGGCCATCAATAATAACCCTGATATCTTCACCCCCAGTCGCGTAAGTGTTGGGCTGTTGGTCCAGGTGTGAGTTTCTCAGGGTGGAAGTTGGTCTTATTCAGTGTTACTCAGCTCAGCTGAACGTTGGAAGCAAACTTACTTTAGGCTGGAGACCGTCAGAGCTACTTAAATATGTAGGCTTTTCGAGTTGATCAAGGTTGCATGCCATCAAATTCAAGAGATACCTTTAGCTGCCGAGTGTCTATTTTTGGGAAAATTTATGGGTAACGCGGGGGTTGCCTACAGTGTTCTATGTAGTCATAGTATCAATTAGCTTTCCAGAAAATAGAAACTTTGTGGTGTAGGAGGGTCTGTTAGAAAATAGAGAGACGAAGTCGGAACTGGCACTGGAACGCTAGTGATGTTTTAACATGGTGCTGCTGCTGATGATGATGGTCTGTTCATAGAATTATTGTATTATTTTGGTTTCCACCTCAGTAGCAAAAGGGTTGTACGTGAAAGGGAAATTACTGCCCTTATTTTCTTACTGAATAGTGAACAGATTGTGTATGCACATTATGTTATTGGGTTGCGTGTATAACTTGTTTGTTAGGTAGTGGGAGTTGACGTTATCTGCCGTAAAGGTTTGCGGCCATAACTGGCTTGTCGTTGGATGGGAATGATTTGTATTTTAGTTAATCGATTGCAAACACAATTTTTTCTAAATGGGTGGTGAGTCTAAGTATGTGAGGTAAATACTGGTGGTTGTTTTGTGGTTGTGCTGCTCCTTCAGTACACTAAATAAATGACAATCGTCAGATCATTGGTTTCAGAAATCGCCACTTTTGTCCCTCAGTACAATTCTTAAAATTGGCTGAAATCTCAAATTTTTGTGCTGCAACCTTGACATTGATCATAAAAGATTTTTATTGTATACTTATGTTTTTCAAATATTCGTAACTAGCTTTATTATTGTAATAATTATTATTATTGCTTACAACTAGCTTGTGTTCTTGGTGGCATGCGCTGGGATTTCCCTTCCGTAGCTGTTGTTTGCTGTCCGGTTAGCGTATGGAAGTCGGCCTGATTGTCCCCAAACATTGATTGCCATTTTTGCTTAGCACTCTTGAGCTTTTTTTATTGACTTCCCGAGTAAGAGACGAATTTAAGTTTAGATTGTTAACTCACCTCAGTAATGTTGAATCTACTTTTAAATTTCGTAGCTGAAATTTTTTGAGTTGGTTATGCGATTTCCTGAAGTTACATTTCGTGTGTTGTATGTGAGATTACTCGTCTAAATTTTAACGTTATCTTGGTTATTCTGTCTATGAATTCTACAAAAATCGGTATATACTTGCCTCCTATAATGCAGTTTTTTCATTAAGCGAATTTCTCAACAGCGTCCGGTGGTAGAGTTTTCAATAGAAAATCTGAACGTGCTGAAGTCGAAGCTGAAACGAGCTGAAAAATCTTCAGAAACTTCAAAAAAAGCCAAGTCTTCTTTTTCAGGTAAGATATGTCTATTTTTAATTTATTTTAAAAGTAATTTGGTTGTTCATGCACTTTCGTTCATTTAGTGTTTATTTCTGTCAGTTTTCGTTGAAATTTGCTTTCAGTTAAGAAGGCTTTCATGGATGTTGCATTGCCAGTTACCACGTGTTATTTCAAAACGGTGGTATTTAATTCGTGAAATAGTATGGAAGCAAGTTATGCGTCGTCCTCAAAGTTCAATAAACTCAAATATGACTACGTTTGGACAACTTAAATTGGTTATAATCAGCGGTTGATCATGTATATTGAATTTTCGAGCGGTGATATTTTCCACGATTTCATGCAAGACATTGTTAAGGATGACTATACACTAGAAATTAAATTTAACACGTTGACTCCGAAGTGGTACGTATGTGTACCACTTAGGTTAGGTTCTGTAATTTTTTCAGATCCTTCTAGTGACTATGCGTACAAAGTGAAGTTTTACACCAATCAGGCAATCGGAGGCAACGTGTTAATTCTTAGGGATTTTAATTTTTACTTCTAAATATGCCAAGTAACGTGAAATATGTTATAAATCAATATGCTATTTTAAATTGAAACAGTGAACGCCAAATGTGACCTCCAGAATCTGGAGACAAAGCGGGTATGTTGTAAATGTAAACAAAACGTCATAATCTTCAGTGGTGCCGAATACATATGAACAGAAGTGATTACGTAACGCCAGAGCGAGGTCACACCATATATTTTAATTTTGTTTTATGATTGGTGACCTAATGTTTGAAAATTGGTTTGGTGACCTAATGGTTACCAAACCATTGGATGGGTGACCTAATGTCTAGATGAGCTTGAAGATATTTCAAGTATGTAACTGTAAATGAGGTTCATTTAGCCCGTTATGATTATGTCCACTGAATGCAAAGGCTAGCATTTGCAAAGCAACGCCAGAGAATAAAAAAAAATTGAGACAATTCTAACCGAAACAGCCTTAAATCGTTTACGTACAGATGAAGACTAATGGTTTATTATGACTATGGCGTCTCGAAATGAAACGAAAGAGAAATAATGAATTTATTATCGTGCAGGCAAAAACCTATTGTTGACCAAGACTGTGGCTACACCCCCGTCCTCCACCGGACCTCTACCCACCTTCGCTGGTCTGGCCTCTCAGAAGCTCGCCGTCAAACCGGGCAAGAAACTCCACGTTCATCTTGGTCCTAAGGTCAGTCACATTTTGAATTTGCATTGTTTTCCTTGTATAAAAAATTTCTTCTTACAATTTGACAGTGGAAACACCCTGGACTATGTTACACTTTCTATATATATACATTTAAGTTACTTTCACTAGAAGACAAGTTGTGAAAAATTAACAAGAAGGTTGTACAGATGTGGTCGTGAGAGATAACTGAATTCAGCTAGACTAATTCTTTTGATGACAGGCTCTTGGATGCAAATGCCATTGCCTTCAATTTGCGGCAATTGATTTCAAATTCTAATAGGAAATTTGTGAATTCATCTATGATTAGGAACACTGCAGGGGAGGAATGTTGTAAGTTTGTTGAAACTTTTGAATATATTCTACAAATATTTTGGGTACAGTTATAAAAGATTATTCTTATTCTAGCAAAGTCGAACTGAACTCAGTTATTTCTTTTTCTTGCAATGCTACCGAAATTAATAATAAACTACTGTTTGTCTGACTATCGTTGAGGATCATGAATGGTATAATAATAATGATTTGATGATGCAGTTCCGCCATCGGGACCAGGCTCGAGGGAGCAAGAAACCTGCAGGAAAACCATCTGGCAAGAATTTCAGGGCCAACAAGAAGAATCAGCTGCGGAAACCAACTTTTAAGGGCAACAAAGTCCCGAACAGAAACCGACCTTCATCTAAATAAATTACTGTGGTATACTCATTGTAACTTCTTCAATATCCCTACTGCCTGCATGGCAAATTGCTCAGTAATGGCACCGCTATTCACAAACCCAGCACTGCTGCTATATCTCTTTGCAGAATGTAAATTCTTCTGCTTAGGTGCAGTTTTGCTAAATCTAGGCGTGGTGCGAACTGGGATGAAATTCCTTTTTCCAGTGAATAATATACTGATATGCATCCAATAGCTACTCATTTGAAAAAAAAAAACAAGGAAATGTTATCATTGCAGATAGTGATTGAACATTATAAAAAATCTACGACTCGCTCTTAGCTAATCACAACTAAACGGTTCGAAATAGCAATCACTAAGCCTAAGTCGAAAATATTTTTCCTTGAGCACTAAAACGCTTAATGAAATTAAAGACAACTCACTTCAGTCAGCTGTTCCCTGTGTCATCAAACTCCAATAGAGTTATATCCCTACGGAAAATTATTTAGTACGAAAAAAAATACAATATAAACGCCGACAATTTCGTAAAATTGTACATTTCGAGGGCAATAAAGCTAAAAATTTCCCACACGAGTGACGCTAGTTTGCGTGGTCTATTAGCGCGGCTACAGGCAGAGTAACGATGTCAAGAAAAGTTTACTTGGACAAGATCTATGCTAGCCTGAGAAACTATCGAATGGGAAAAATACATATTACTTTGGACGAAGAAATTTTAGACCGTTCAGCCAAAGGACTGAGCTCGTATACAGGTGTCAGCCCAAAGTTGGGTGGACCATAAACACAGAATAGAAATGTGTTGAACCCTCTACAGTCAAATGTTCGCATCTTGAGAACATACTTTCGAAATTTCATTCACCAAAAACTACACGCTACTTTAATATCTCCAATTTACTATCAGAGGAGGGCTCAATGGACACATTTCTGCTTCTATGAGGGATTACAACACCTCGGTGATAGACAGCAACGAGTTTAAACTTCACGAAAAACTTTTAAATCTAAGTACGTAAATCTCTGTAAATTCCCTTATACTTACATTAAGAAGACGTGAAATCCGTAAAACATTCTTCAATAGTTGTACTGACGTCCTGTAAAAAACAAGGAAAAAATTAAAAGGAATCCAATAAAGTTGATATTTGAATTTGCTGCTCCCGAAACAAGAACATTCGCTACTTCTCGTATCTAAACATGTCGTATTTGCCTGTGCACACATTTAATTTACTCGCGTTGAAACTTTTCTAGTCACGTGTTGTCAGCCCAGTTATCGTGGCATCAGTCCTTTCATGGTTTAACACGCATGTGCATTTTCAGAAAAAGATATCGCATCTTTTTAAAGCAAATATGAGTAAATTGAAAGTTACGGCTTTTTTATTTATCTTCGCTAAAACAAGTAGCAAGTAGGTATTTACTAAAGTGAGATTTAGCTCAACTGTTATCACTTCACAGACACGTTTCATTTATATTTAACAATGATATGTAATTAGTATTGCAGATCATTTCACAGACAAATGTGTCTTGAAAGTTTTTTAAATTTCTCTCCGTATGATGCAAATCCCTTTATGTCCAAACGTCTCATTAAGTCATAGTATGAAATGAGTAAGCTGGTTTAGAAAATGATCGTCTCTAACTCATTATCTTATTTTTTATCTCACTGGTTCAAGCCTAACAGAGACATATCTCGGTTTCGCTTCGTTGAGAGCGCACGAGACATCAAACAACGTGACAGTGAAAACTTAGACGCCGTTGTGATGCCTGCCGCTATCCCAAATAATGCTGTCATCGGCGAAATAAGATGGCGATAATATGGACCACGACAAGGCACTGAAACTGGTTAGTGATATAGCGATTCAGGAACAATACCGTCTGAAGTAAAAATACCGGTAATGGTGGAAGCAAAAGATGACGTGAAATGGAAAATGTGCTTGTCAGACCAATTACACCACTGCCATCAAAAGATGACTTCTTCAAGCACAGTGGTAAAGATATTTGTACAAATTTTAATATCAAAAAATTAAATTTACCCTTGACGCAGAAAAAACTGTTTGGCTACATATGACTGTTCTTGATTAGTGGCTACCATCGACTACCCTTAGAAAAATATTACTAGTCCTAAAACTGGTCTTTGGAAGCACCTATCTTCCACAAAACAATAATCAGAAACAGGTGCAAACTGAGGCAGCAACTTTGATTATTGTTAGTAATCGAAATCTGCTGCAGTATAAAACAGTACAAATTTCACCCTTGTTCGAGATGTTGAAAACGCAGTGCCAACAATCTGTTCATCACGAATTTATAAACATTGATGACCAGTAAGTTCTTTACATAGGGCTTCACTGCATTCAGCTACAAAGGGTGAATCTTATGCTGCTCGAACGGCTTTGCTTATTACATCGAAATTTACCGTTGCCAAAGATAGCAGGTAAGCTGGTCATTTGGGACCTCATTGAGTGAATACGATTATTCAACTCTAGAAAAGTATTAATCTTACGTACTGTTTTCGGACAACTTCTTTGTCAGTTACCAGCTTTTAAAAGTTATTTAGACAAAATGATTCCAAGAAAATCGTACTGGATGTTGTCCTCGAACGGCTGATAAAAAGATGAAGAAAACAGATAAAGGAACGCAAGACTACAGGTCAGGCGAAATAATTCTGACAAATGAAACGACGACAGCTGTTCACTAACAGTGGCGAGTAACTATTACGAAGTTCCTGCGGCTCAAAAACTTATACACGGGTGGAACATAAAAAAAAGTTAGTGGCTCAGCATTACGCCACAAAAATATATAACATCGGCATGAGTGGTGTGGACGTATGCGACTTCATGCTGTCATCCTAAAGACCTAAACTCCAATCAAAGAAATGACGGTAGAACTTGTCACCTCATTTCCTAAACTTAACAGTTGTTGCAGCTTATAAAATTTATGATCACGCCAATCATGAATACAAGTTAACCCATTTCCAGTCTTAAAAAACTGTTGCTGATTCAGCTGTGGGATCACAGAATGAAAGGCTTTTTCAAGTAAGACCAGCAGGGCTTTCACCAAAAGCTTCAACATACGACGATGTATGTATTTTATTACAGCTACTATTGGTTGTTACAAAAATAATGGTCGATTTCAGAAGCATACATTTAATCCTTGGTAAATGAACAATAGAGATGTTAAACTTAGTCAAAATATGAACCCTGAGCAGCTATGCATCTCTGCTATTGGACTACGAGATTATTTATCCCTTGTTGATAAAAAGTTAATGGCTGTGATGCAACAAAATCTTTGAAGGTCGTTTCCACCTCTTGTTTAGACCTAAAAGTTGTACTATCCAAAAATGTGCTTAAGTGCTTGAATAAATGATAATCAGTAGGTGAAAGATCTGGAGAATATGGAGGATGTGGTAAAGTCTCGTATCCCAGTTCTGTGAGTTTCTGGACGGTCATTCTTGCAACATGTGGTAGCGCGTTATCGTGGAGCAGAATTGGACCACGTCGATTCACTAGTGCCGGTCTCTTTTTGCTCAATCAAGCATGCATAACAGCGAGATCATTGCAGTATCTCCCTGCATTAATGGTCTCATTGACTCCCAAAAAGCTGTAGTGAATAACACCTATTGCAGACCACCAGACAGTCACCATGATCTTTTTTCTGGTGCAACATTGGCTTTGGGAAGTGCTTGGGGGCTCATCACGATCGAGCCATTGACCTGATCGTTTACGGTTATCATAAAGGACCCACTTTTCGTCACAAGTGACAATTCGGTTAAGAAAGGGATCGTTTGGTATTGCGCAGAGAGAGCATCGAGCACACTTCAAAACGCCTAAGCTTTTGATTGTCATTGAGCTCATGAGGGACCCATTAATCGAGCTTTTTCACCTTTCCAATAATCTTCAAATGGCGCGAGACCGTTGCAATGCTGACACCAAGTGTCACTGAGACATTTCTCTAACACTTTGACGTGGATTTTGCTCAACAACCGCATGCAATTGCTCGTTCTCGAGACTACCCAAACGTCCTCTACCCTCTTGATCTTTAAGGCTCTCATCACCACTCCGGAATTTCCCGAACCACCTTCGTACTGTCCGATCCCTTGTGGACTCTTCTCCCCATGCTCGGTTGATATTGGCAGAAACTTCGGAGGCGTTGTGCCCAAGCTTGAACTCGTGCAACATAAGTAGGCGAAGGTCATGTTTTGTCATGTTCATCATGGAGGGATTCTTTCCTTCAAAATTATGTTCTGTCTGAAAAGAAGTTACGAAATATTAATGAGCACACATTAATTGTTATGCATGCCAAGGTTCATCGAAAATAAACTAAAAAAGTTGTGTTAACATTACTTTTCAAACCCCAGACCTTTGAGCGGCCATTATTTTTGTAACAACCAATAGATGCTGAAAAACACACAACTGAAATGGAAACGGCTGCAGAAACGCTGTTACGAAGCTTTCCTCACTAAGTAATCAAGTGGCACACCTAATGTTTGGTGCACCATTTCATTGCCTTAATTTGATATTCGGCCTCTGAAAGAACCAGATCATTTTTCTAATATGAATAATTCGAATACTCATTTTTATTTTGATAGCAGATTTGATTTATTCCATGAAGTAAACTCGTTTTGTTAGCTGTAATTAAAACTGTGTTCAAAAATCTTATATTATTTGGGATCCAAAAAAGTGAATATTCCCACTGTGGGAACATACAAGAAACAAAATGACGCATTCAAAATTGAAAACACATGAAATTACAGCTCATTCAGGGCCATCAGTAACGGGTCAAAATGTTCGGAAGGATCCCTTTTCAAACCAAATACATCTGACAATTCGATATACACTTCATCATTATTTACTAAAAGGAAATTACATAGCTCTACTAAACGGAGGTGCGTCCAAATAGTGGGTTTGAATGGAAGGAGGAGCGTAGTATGAAGCTCAAGCTTAAGAAGATTCTCTAACGAGTCAGTCGAATGCAAGCAAAGGGAGTTTCATTTACATTCGCCTGCACAATTTTTCTTGGTGACATAATGTAGGCCTGAAGCAACGTCGAAAAGGAGGTTGTGCGTACAACGTATTTATTGTCGAATTAAATCAAAGAAAACTATTCAAAGATTTTACAATCAAAGATTCATGCATTTGCAGTGTTGTTTCTAGTTATTTTAAGAACAGGAATAGTTCTGATTCAATGGCACACGCGTTTTTACACACCTTTGAAGAGAAATTGTATCAATATCAATAAGAATATTCCTTAATGATGGTAACTGATGTGGTTCAAATACCTACATTATTGTTGGTACCGGTTAACTGATGAATTCAGTACTTGTATTTTTCTCCCAGGAGTATTTAGCATTAACGAATTAAATTTTAAAAACTGAACTCAATATTTGGATTGAAAATAGACGTAAATACTCACGTAAATATGTTATTTGATCTCCATTTTCATTGGGAGGATTGTAATAGACGACAGTAGAGTCGTTGTCCTCTGCAACAGCACAAGCAGACAGGTCTAAGAAGTCAGTCTCGTAGTAGATGATCTCTGGTCCAACCTTAACCGCAAATTCGTTCTTCATTGGCGCGGGATCTCACGTTAAATTCAACGTGATCGTCCTGGGTTACAAATCAGACTTATATCGATTCATGGCCTATATCACTTATTCACAGGTCTTCCTATTATTACAAGTTCTACTTATATGTTATTCAAATTGAGTTCTATGTTGATGCACAAATTTTAAAAATTTCAGTTTCAGAACTAATTCAAAATATACCCCAAAAAGATCATTGGTGTGATAAATACTATTGTATTTCAAATGAACAGTAATGGGCGTGACGGAAGTTCTAAACGAGGAAAATACGGCCAATGTAGCAAAAAATGGGTTATAAAAGTCACTAACTTCAATCATGGAGACATGCAAGTTGACCCCTCTTCTATTTTGTCAATTCTATTTCTTTGGGTGGTTGTCGCCGAAATGTTTAGCACAATTTAATACAGTCAAAATTTTCACAATTGAGAAAAATAACGACATGCAATCTCGTTTACATTCGTACTCAAAGCAGAAATAATCGAAAAGGTCGAAACAACAAGATTTAAAATAATGTATTGTATTTATTTTCTTATGCTTCATTATTGAATTGTAACGCAATTCGTGGATTTGAAATACAAACCATGAAATATCAGTTTAATTGTCCAAATGGACACGAAGTGATGGTTTCTAGGTGAAATATCTTATGGCATTAAAGTTACTTAAGTGTATCCGTGGGAATTGCTTCAGGAGAAGCCAAAGATTTCAGGTAGATTTATCAACATAATATATTCCAATGTACAACATTTATTATCCAAAATAATTACCTACTCTTTAGATCCCACCGCCTACTGTGCATGCATTGTTTATTACCAAGACAGTCGTTTTAAATGCAATAATCTACCTACTAATGTTCGTAAACACATATGAATAATTCCACCCCTTAAGTACATATTTGATCATGAAACTAATAAAGTAAAGATCTGACTGGAGGAAGATGGAGACGTGACATTATCCATTATTCTAGGACATAAAATTATGAAGTCAGTCAGGGAGGGCAAGACAAATTTTGAGATCTATTATAGATCATAGAGGTTGAAACATGAAATAATATAGTGGATCCAAGTCGGAGGGATCTAGGAAGGCCGAACTAAGTTGCTAGTTACAATGCGTGAAAGAAGGCCAATGGAGGAGCGTTTGACGGCGTAGTCTTGACAAGGAACATGAGCACAAGGTGTCGCAACGTAATACACTTTATTTCGAAGCAAAGCGCTTGAAATAAAAGAAGTTATGTTGCTGCAACCTTATGTTAAAGAGTCGTTTTTCTCATCAGTATATTAGACAATTTAAACTGCGACATTATTTCTCATTACCATCACAGTTCAGGGCGGTCCTGCGGAGTTCAGTAGGTTCGACAAGGAAAGGATACTGCACCCTTGTTCTGTATACTTCATCTGATACTTGTCCGATGAGTTCTGAAACATAAATTAGACACAAAAAGGTTTATGAAATGTTTAACATTTTTCAGTAATGACATTTTCAAATAATTACCAGAGTGTCAAAACAATAAAGGAATGACAGAGAACATAACTCTGAGGGCTTGTATTTATTTATTTTTTGCTTCTATCTATTTTATTCCCTATTAAGGCCTAGCTGTTGCAAACATGTCTATGTGTTCACACAACGCTATTATTCAGTATGTAGGTGTCATCTTTAACAAGAGAAAAACCCGTGCTATAATTTTCTATATATGTAGAATTTGTAATCTTCGTTTCTTAGTAATTATAGGGGTGATTTATTATTAAAAAACAAACTATTTGTTGTGTTCTCCCGAGGTACACTTCATCTCCGGCGTACTTTTCCCTTTTTGGGAAAAGATCTCAACTTGGAAAATTGGAAGAGTCTTCGACTTGGGGGGAAAGAGTTTCCGACTTGGAGGGAAAGAGTTTCCGACTTGGAGGGAAAGAGTTTCCGACTTGGACGGAAAGAGTTTCCGACTTGGACGGAAAGAGTTTCCGACTT
>VCRD01000658.1:0-22277 GCA_006783055.1 Trinorchestia longiramus | reverse complement strand
CACAGGCACAAGTTAGGTTTAACCCACAGGCACAAGTTAGGTTTAACCCACAGGCACAAGTTAGGTTTAACCCACAGGCACAAGTTAGGTTTATCCCACAGGCACAAGTTAGGTTTAACCCACAGGCACAAGTTAGGTTTAACCCACAGGCACAAGTTAGGTTTACCCTGAATTTTTGTATAATTTCGATTAGGATAGGCTTACAAAACGTTTTACGGTATCATATACTGAATATGTGTTGAAATACGAATAAATAGAAATGTTACTTTGATTAAAAAACGATTGAAAATTCTCATCTAACAGGAAGTTATGAGGTTCTTGACTTAAAGTTTGAAAATCAGGATGTAATCTGAAATCAGAAATGAAAGTTTAGAGACTACTCGAAAAGAAAAAAGTTTAGAGCCCCGAGAAAAAAGTGTAGGGAGACTTGAAAAAAGTTTGGAGATTCATGAAGAAAGCCCATAAATTTCTCTAGAAAGTTTGGAGATTTGTGAAGAAAGTTTGGATATATGTGAAAAAATTTGTAAATCTATGAAGAAAGTTTCAAGATGCGTTAAGAAAGCTTGGAAATTGCGAAGAAGGTTAAGAGATCTGCGAGGAAAGTTTGAAATCAGTAAAAAAGTCAGAAGATCTGTGAAAAAGCTACAAGATCTGTTAAGAAAGCTTGGAGATCCGTGAAAAAGCTCAAAGATACCTGAAAAACTTTGGAGTTCCGTGAAAAAGTTAAGAGACCTGAAGAAAGTTTGAAAAGTTGAGAAGAAAGTTTGAAAAGTTGAGAAGAAAGTTTGAAAAGTTGAGAAGAAAGTTTGAAAAGTTGAGAAGAAAGTTTGACGACTTGAGAACAAAGTTTAACAACCAAACAAGAAATTTTGGAGATCCAAGTACAGCTTTTGGACATCTGAGTAGATCGTAAGTCCATTAAAGTTGAGTTTGATTCGACTCAGACAGTGACGCGTATTTCACTCTGACCGTAATTCCTGCAACTCTTTCGGACACCTCGACTCGGACTGCATGGTTTTAACGACACAAGCCCAGCGTTTCTCAACCGAGGGCACTTTGTCTCCCAAGAGGCCACAGGTCTTTGATCAGGAGGGAACGAGCAAACACGGAAAACTGCCAATACTTAACTTACTGAAAAGCAGGCGCCCACGAGTATTGAGCTACTCGGTAGGAAGGAAGCCATGACCTATCAAAGTTTGAGCAAAGCTGGGCTTGGAGGATTATAGTTGAAACGGGAAATTTTCTTAGTTTCCGTCTTTGAAAGTCTGACAGTTGTGTCTTAACACGTTGACTCCGAAGTGGTACGTATGTGTACCACTTAGGTTAGGTTCTGTAATTTTTTCAGATTCTTCTAGCGACTACGCGTACAAAGTGAAGTTTTACACCAAACAGGCAATCGGAGTCAACGTGTCAAGTTGAAATTTGTACTAAAATTAAGATCGGGATGAAAGTAAGACGAACGTTACGTTTTCTGTTAAAATTTCTGCCAAATTGAATCCTAAAATTGAAGTAAAATTTAAGATTGGCCCCAAAGATTGAGCTAAACGGTTAGGATCAGAAGTTAGGATCAGAAGTTATGATCAGGTTAGACACCCAACGACAACACCCAAAGACAACACCCAGAGACAACACCCAGAGACAACACCCAGAGACAACACCCAGAGACAACACCCAGAGACAACACCCAGAGACAACACTTAAAGATAATATTTTAAGGCAAGATTAAAAAACAAGATTTGAAGACAAGGGTCATAATCTAAATTAAAGGCTAGGGTTTTTGATACAAACGTAAACATGAAAGGCCAAATGTGATAAATTGTCGTAAACCTTCTTGCACAAAGTTTCGTCTAACTTGACTGGAATGTTCCTACCTTGCCTTAGATTTCCAAACAAATCGTGCCCCTGACCGCCACCACACTAGAGTAGAACTGAAAGCACTGTAGTGCAGTACGTTAAAACGTCCTTGTTCACACAGCGTGGCGATACAAACGTCCTACGTGCGATACAAACGTCCTACATGCGATACAAACGTCCTACATACATGCGATACAAATGTCCTACATACATGCGATACAAACGTCCTACATGCAACCTCGACTTCAGAAATAGCAGGACAGACTTAGCTACAACACAAAAAAATATTCCAAAAACTTTTTAAAAAAGAATTAAATTAAATCGCTAAGCTTCATAACTGAACTTAACTTGTGTCCAAGAGTGAATATTAATTCTCTAAACTGTTCAATTGTCTAGACATGAATTTCTAATACTGAATGCAAAATGGATAAAGTTGAGCGACTTAGGACACCATGAGAAGGAATGTCGTAAACTGCCTTGTATAAATAATCTCTAATTTTCTAAAACGCATCACTTTGTAAAATCTACGAAGATAACAGACTTGCACCACAAGAACGTAGGCCTCAGGTGCAACACAATAAGGTAGAGCTTACGTGCAACACAATCAGGTAGAGTATAGTTCCAACACAATAGAGTAGAGCTTAGTTGCAACATAGTATGGTAGATTAATTTAATCGCAGAATTTTAGCACGACAGCACTTAAGCAACACCTCACCACGTCAAGATTCTTTCTCACAATCGCCTTATGTTTCGATATCACCCCAGTATACCATCCGTCCTACTTTCCATACGAAGACTTCACAGAAGTAGTCAACTAGTTTACTATTGTTTTATTTAATTATGTGGTACACAAAATTCATTGGGATAAATTTATTTACGTTTACCCCGAATAGATTTTACAAATTTCGATAAGTAGCATTATTAC
Source organism: Trinorchestia longiramus (assembly GCA_006783055.1). Classification (NCBI taxonomy): domain Eukaryota; kingdom Metazoa; phylum Arthropoda; class Malacostraca; order Amphipoda; family Talitridae; genus Trinorchestia; species Trinorchestia longiramus. The sequence goes on along the minus strand of VCRD01000658.1, from coordinate 19,498 downwards.
TGTTCGGTGATACTCAGAAAATATCAGTGCTGTTCAGTGAGACTTAAATTTTAAAAACTAGCAAGGGCTACTGAGAAAGTAAAACTGACCAGCTTTAGCAGCATGAATAACCACGGAGATGAGAATAATAATGTTTCACAAGCGTGAAGGTTTGTTGCGTGTAAATAAGAGACTTTATGATAAAATAAGTGCGGTGACTATCACTTTGTCAACCATAGACGTACGTTCGCTGACGATGGCACCGTCAAAAAAAGCTGTATCTGCAACAACAAATAAACTTTTTTAGTTATTTTTGGTAAATTTGGTGTAAGAAAATTACCCAACAGCTAATGAATTTATCTGTAAAATAAGCATTTGTGAAGCTGCCTAAAAAAATTTGTTGGATATACTTTGAAGTGAAAGCCGTCAGTGTTGTAGTCATGGTGTTAGTTCCAGTGTTAACAATTGACGGAAATAGAAGTAAGATGGTGGTCAGTATCTTAATATAATATTTATAGTCACAAGTTTTTTAATAAAATATATATACCTGTATATTACAAACAAGTCACGTATTATCAGCCAAAGTTAAGCAAATCCATGAAGATGACACCTACAATGCATGGGAAATTTATAAGTTTGTCATTGATACACAAATAGGTTTTTCGAAAAATCCAAAAGTTTCCAAACGGTCATAGCGAATAACCAAAAAAGACTGACAAAGCTAAGATGAAACTCATGGCATGAAACTAACGCAGCAATGTTCGGTTAAGATGGTATAAATCTAGACAAAGCGTCAAGACTCGGATGTTCCACTGTGGACATCAAAGAGAGCACGTAGTTGTAGCTGATAATGAATGTTCGGTGGACATCAAGTATTGTTGTGATAAATTCCACTTGTTGTTCGGTGTCTCTAGATGTTTTCTGACTCATCGTCAGAAAAAAAAACTTCATCGTCATATGAACTCAATCATGGGTGACAATGCGCACCAAATAACATAGAAAAAAGGATAAATTACTTACACTGATACAAAGAGAGCATGTGTATGTTTGTTAAGAGAACAGGAGCAAGAACACGTCACAATTTGATTCTACCGCTGCAGAGGATGACTTGTTCCGGCATGCGTGGAACAGAACATAAAGTTAGTAATCACAATTCCCAACTTTCTTTTTTTAATTACCAACCGGTATATACAAGATGCTCAACAATTAGCGTTGCAAGGCTTGGAGACCATGTTCATAAAAAATATATATGAATGAAACAAAAATTTTTTGTTCAATATGTAATGGCTGTAAATTAACACATTTTATTCAATTTGAGCCGATAACATGCTGAAGAGGCTGAGAGAATGATCTGCACGAGTCATGAATGATTTCTTGAGGGACTTGGTAGCGTTCGTTTTTGACATTTTAGTTCAGTGCTTCCAAATTTTGGTGACATGTCACTGAAAGGGAAAAATAGAGAGAGAAAGAGACAGAGATAGAGATGCACTGCGTATTATAAAGTGGTGGAAATAACTATAAGACACCCCCTTAAAATGTTGGTAACTTTTTTATACGACAATTTTCTGTGAAAATTTGAGTGTTGAATGTTGATGGTATTATGAGAATTAGTATACATAATCAGTTCTATGATTAAATTCCAGAAAAAAACAGTTTTGAACAAAATCACATTTTTAAGGGTGAAAAAAGTATAAGACACTTGAAAATTTGTCTATCCGGTTTACTTCACAGTGGCATGGAATCCACAATTAGTTCGCAAACAACTCTTATCGCCTTCATAATCCACCAGATTACTAATTAAACATTGATAAAGTCATAAATACAGCCTCTGCAGCATGCCACGGAACTTTCCCCGTAATTATAACGAGAAGGTCAAATTTTGGTTGTAAACAGGAAGGAAAATCCATAAATTTTATTGAAAAGCAACTATCGAGGTCCTGAACTGTTGTAACTATCTAAAGAACCCTGTAGCATACGGCACAAAAAATCGGCCAGGCCGTCCACCAATAATTACAAATGCAGCCAGACGTCGACGTTTTCGACAGGCTTCTAAGGGACATTCATGCTCAGGATACATCAACAATCTCAAGATCTACTGGTTAGCCCAAGAAGAGTTCGACAACTTTTACATGAATCTCCAAGTTTTGTTTATCGAAACAAGAAGATGGCCCCTACTTTGACTGCTCAGCACAAGAAGTTGCGTGTTGAGTGGATACAGAATAGAATGAGGCGATAGGAACGAGCCTTTTGGCCCATTCTTGTTTTGATACCAAAAAGGGTAAGGGAGAAAGTGACATGGAAGAAGGAGCATTGGGAAAATGTGATCTTTTCCGATGAAAAAAGGTTAATTTGGTTTGAATGAAAAAGTTTTAACGATGGACCTCAGTGCTACTGGCATGACTTGAGAAAGGAAGAGCAGCTGTTTTCAAAAAGCCCATTTGGAGGAGGATCTGTTATGATCTGGAGAGCATTTTTGGCCGCAGGAAACACTGAGTTAGTAGTGATGGAAGGGAAACAGAACTCTGTTCGATACATTAGTGTATTAAAAGAAAGTCTTGTTCTATTTCTGAATGATGTTCATAACGATAATGCAATTTTTCAGCAGGATAATGCAGCCATATACACCTCTAAACTAACAAAATACTGGTTTGAAACACAGAATATTCAAGTTTTGGACTGGTCTGCTAAGTCTCCCGACTTGAACCCCATTGAAAATTAATAGGGAATTTTGTCAAGAAGAGTCTACCACAATGGATGTCAATTTGAGGATAACTAAACTTTAAAATCTTGCATTAAACAATGTTGGAATGAAATTCCCATTGAAACTCTTAGAAATCTAATTGGTTCAATGCAAAATAGGTATGTTGAAGTATAGCAATCTAAAAGGAATATGCGTAAATATTAAAGTTGTGCTACTTTTTTGTTAAATATAGATTTCAGTGGGTAAGATTTGACTAATTTGAAATTATTATAAAGACGAATGTATTGAAGATTTACGGCGAATTATTGTGTTTTAAATTAATATTTTTCATTAATATATACAGAACTTTCATTCCGTACGTTACCTGCCAATAACATGGCCTAGATAGTACCCATTGAAATTCTATGGTTTAAAAGTGATCAAATTAAGATATATGAAATACAATAAATGTTTCAGTTCTACCCGTGGTACTATCAGAACCTGAATATTTTTCATGAATGTATACAGAACTCCCATTCTGTATTATATCTACCGTTAACATGGACGTGTAGAAGAAGAAGAAGGCTAATAACGGGAAAAAACGAAGTATTTTGTAGTAATATGGTGCTTTTGGTATTCACAATACAATGTTCATAATGCATGTATACCCGTTCTGATTTCAGTTCAATAACTTTTCTTCGGTAATAGATATGAAGATATGGGGCGGACACATTTAGATGTTGGTTGGTTGGTTGGTAGAACTGGAGCCCTCCAAAAAGGCTCCAAATAGCCTTCTGGCAAGTGTAGTGACACTCAGCCCACCAGCCTGGACTCCAGCAACTGCACTGCAGCTCAGATTCTTGTCACAATTTCAGTTTCTCTGTAAAAGGTTCTTAGGATCTTAGGTACTTGTCAAAGTTTCCACTTTCTCTGTAAGAGGTTCTTAGGTTCTTGTCACAGTTTTCAGTCTCTCTGTAAAAATTCACAGAACTCATATCAGTATTAGTTCAATAGAGTGAGGGAGTCCGTCCAATTCCCTTCTTTTTTAGAGATCCTCCAGCCTTCCCACAGTGGACAGGAACTGGGCTAAGACTCTTCTGATGCGAAGTTGCACTCTAGACGAGGAGTCTCCACCACCGAGGACATTCTTTAAATTGAACTGCAGGCCAAGGCATTGAAGCAATCGTTTCAGTGGGTGACGCTGTGCTGAGTAGTTGTCACAGTTCAGTAGAAAATGTTCCATTGTCTCAACCTGTCCACATCGGCAGAGAGGCGACTCCAGTAGCTATTTAGATGTGGAAAGAGAGAGAGATAAAGAGGGAGATGTAGACACTATTATATATGTACTAGACAGTTCCCGTCGAAATTCCACGATTTAGATTCGACTAATTTGAAATTATTATAAAGATGAACGTAGTAAAGATTTACAACGAATTATTGTATTTTGAATGAATATTTTTTATTAATGTATACAGAACTACCATTCTGTATCTTATCTAATGATAGCATGACCCAGATAGTACCCATTGAAATTTTTTGGTTTAAAAGTGATAAAATTAGAGATCTATGAAATAAAATGCATTTTTCAGTTTTACCCATGGTACCATCAGAATCAGAATGTTTTTCTTGAATACATACAGAACTTCTATTCTGTATCTTTTCTACCGATAACATGGCCGTGTAAGAGAAGAAAACTAATAACTCAAAAAGTTGAGTATTTTATATTGATTGGGTGCCTTTGGTTTGCACAATACAATGCTTATACTACATGCATACCCGTTTTGATTTCAGTTCAATAATTTTTCTCCAGTAATAGATAGGAAGTAATGGGACGAACACACACAGATACAGAGAGAGACAGAGAGGTAGAGATATATTGTCTATTTTATGTGTCATATGACATTATCTATTTATGTAGATAAATAATTAAAAATTGAAACTTGTATCAGCAAGTTCTTCGACGGACGATTACTCTATAGTGCAAAATTTGAGCAAGTGCCTTATTCAGGGAAATTTCGTGAAAAAAATTCGCTAATAAGTAGCTACATGTATACAATTGGTGAACTGTTGTTGTTGTTGTTGTTGTTGTCCCAGCAACGGTTTCCGTGCTTTGTAGTGCGACATTAGGTTAAAACTCGTAAGAGCGTTAGATGAGCTTAATGGACGATCAAAGCTGAGCTTCCCGAGTTCTAGTTTAGCGAAAACTGAGTTCGGAGAGGAAATTTAAGACCAGGCGTCCTACATCGCACACAAGAGGCATTGCGTCTTAACCTCATGCATGCATGGAATAAGCAACATTAACGTTGAATAATTTTTTTTGATGTGACTACATGCTAAGCAGGTGGGGCTGTTTATGACAAGCTGGATCTTCCAGCGATGCCTTCACTAGGCTGTTTCATTTTCATTGAATGACTCAGGGTGGCCCTAGAGGAATTAGTTTAGATGACCCTGGCTCACAGGAGAAAAACTCTGGGATACCATCCTGTTGTATGCTTGTGTATTAGAGGGAATTGAAGACTGTTCCAAAGGCCCCAGCCAAACGCTGGCCCTCAAATCCAAGTCTAAGTCATTAAACCACCGAAGCGACAAAAAATGCAGCAAAGCCTGAATTGCTGCAAAATAATCGCACAATTGAGAAGAGTAAAATTTTAACATATATAACTGTCAATGGTTTGATTCAGAGCGAGTGTCACAAATTTAGAGAATGAAATATTGGTGTAATACAAAATGTGAATCACCTGTATTCCAAATAATGTTAACCCACTGGTAACAACTATCTGATAACAAGCACTAACAAAAATGTCAAATTTAGCCTGATGGAATGTTGAAGTTTAAGATTCGGTCGCTGTAATCTTGTTAGAATTATTTTTGTTGACCGGAATTATAATTTCCGCACCAAGTTTCAATTACCGGATGATATGTTTGGCCGTCAGTGCCAGCTGTTTGTGCTCGGAAAAGTTTGGCACTGTAAGCAAGAGGTCAGCGCTTGTGTTGAATTATGGCAGACTTACTTCCAGAATATGAACAACAGTTTGCAACACTCACAGCTGAGATTACATCGAAAATATGTTTGATGACAAACTCAAGTCCAAGTAAGTAAATAACCCAGAATGGACATTATCTAGTAGTAATTACTCGTGTTATACGAGTAAGGTCTCGTGCATTACCACGAGACTAATGCAGGAAGCTAGTAGTAGTTGACTAATGCAACAGTTCCCGCTGCCGACATGGTTGATGCGGCTAGAAATACGGCATGGGACTTGGGTATACAACCGAATAGTTATCGAAGTAATTATCCGACCCAAGAATGGGCCAGAAGGTTCGTTCCTATAGCCTCATTCTATTCTTCTATTCTATTAAATTTTTCCATTTAGAAGGAAATAAAAAAATTGTTTTGTGACTAAAATAGTAAAACAATAAATATTTGTAGTGAACAAATGTCAATACTCTAAAATAGTGTAAATGAAGTATGAATTTTTCTCCCAATTTCAGCAACATAGTTAAACTGTTTCAACTAGTTGTAACTTTTTGTTTGTTTTCAGGTCATCATGGAATGTCAGTCCATGAACTTGAGTCCTTAATGGAAGAAGCAAAAGATTTGGTAAGTTTGAGCCATTGTTTTTCAGTTCTTTGTTACTTATAGAAGCTGAATTCTGCTTGTTGACAACAGCTGAAACAATAAATTTCACCTGATTATTCATAGCAAGGTTATTTTTTAAATTGTTGCTTCAGAACAAGATGCAAAGTTTAAGCTTGATTGCTTATGTCCTGAAAAGTAATGTTTCTGCCAGATAAGATCTACAAGATGCTGATGCATTCGTAGGTTGTGTGGCCAGCTAACAAGTTGTTTCTTGTAAATTCTGCATTGATGCACCTTTTACAGTGCAGTGTATTGCTCAGCCTCAATTTATTTATTAAAATTTGTTTTTCATGATCTTGACAAAGTATTTTAAGATAAAATTTAATTTTTGCATGATTCATTTCTTCCATTGCATACATATTCTAGGATGTGAATGCTGCATCATTACACATATATGTAACAGTTTAATTTAAGTGTTATTTAAGAACTTGACTTATTACATGACAGGTTCTCACCTTTTCTAAAATCTACCTGATTGAATAGAATCAATTTAAGGTAAATCTTATTGAATTTTTGTTTTATTGAAAGCTGCAAAAATTTCATTCAAATTGAAGTATATAAAACTTACTATGGAACCATTTCTAAAATGAAAATAGGATTTGAAGATAGATACTGTACCAGTGGAGATACACACAAGAAAAAATACCTTATACACTTGCCTGGAGTATACAAGCTTTAGAAGACTGAATTTTGTATGTACAATGCAAAACTTGTATACCATGTGCATCAAAGTTATGTGCCATGGGCATCAAAGCCCATGATGCCTGGCAGTATTATAATAGCATCAATGACTTATCATATAAGTGTAAGCCTCATCACTTTCCTTATCAGAAATAGAGCATAAATGTATATTCTTCATTTTTAATTGTATCCATTTTTTAAAAAAAGGTGTTGCTAATTGGTCTCTTTTTCTTTTTTTTTAACCATTACTTCTCAATATATACTTATTGTTGCTTCATGTTCATTTTTCAAGTGTGTTTCTAATAGTGTATTGTATTTTACTACCAATCATTTGAAGGGTACAAATTTCTTGTTAGTTTGTGGTGAATCTTAAATCAGAATGACTTAGAATGGACAGATATACTAATTTATTCATTCATGCTAGTTAAACTAGAAATGTTACTAGATTATGATTGCAACATATACCACCTAGTCTTGCTCTAAATATTGTTAAATTATTCTTGCAAAATATGCTTGCAGCTGGAGCGTATGGAGATGGAAGTGCGGGACTGCATAGATGAAGTACAGAAGCAGAAGTACAGCTTCAGAGTTCAGAGTCACAAGGCTGAGTTCAGCCGCCTTAAAGGAGAGTACAGCAGAGCATGTGAAAGTAAGTTTTTTTGTGCCAGTTGTGATTTGCTCTATGCAGTGTTTTACAAAGCAGGAGCAACAAAGTTTGAGAAAGCAAGGTATCTCACTTATTTGTGAATGAAGATGTTGGTCCATTTTACATGCAAATATGTAGCTATTTTTATAGAGTCTCCCAACTCTTGTAGGCTCCTAGTCTACTGTTTGAATTATTTACTAATTGAGTTTCAAGGTGATTGAATACTCGTATGTCACAAAATTTATTTTCAACTTAAAGATTGATTCTATGTCAACACACAACATTCATTTCATGATAAGCTTCACACCTGTGTTATGTTTAGAATTTGAGAGGTGTGCATTAAACAGCTCTAAGAAATGGAACACTTTGTCTGCGTGGGTTTTAAATGTTCAGTGCAATAATACAAATCTTAGAGACGGAGCGCAGTGAATTACTGAGTGGAGGAGCAAGTGAAGGAGCCGTGTATAATGGAGCTGGTAGCCTGCCTGACGACATGAGGCAGCAACTGCTGCAGGACAACGACAAGCTCGAGGTCACCTCCACTAGACTGACCAGGAGCTACCAGGTCAGTGACTTTCAAGGGCATAGATTTAATCTAACAGTGATAATGAGCCTGACACTCGTCTGTGTCTGGTCAGCAACACATCTAGTGTTTTTTCGGGTTTGGTCATAATGTACGTTCTTTATTGGAGGCTATCAAATGGGAACAGCCATAAAAAATTGTCAGCCATTCCTCTATCATTACCTTTGTCATTCTGAATCATAAGCTCAACTATTCAACTACTGAGAGCAATTGCTAGTTAGAATAGAATAAGACAGTAGAGACGAGCCGTTTGGTCCATTCTTGGGTTGATAGCCAAGTTTCATGCCGTGATTGTGAATGACGTAGTCCCGTACTAGTGTACGGAATTTTTAGCACCGTAGGTGTATGTACTAAGATCTGACACTAGTGCGGTTGCCAGTGTGTAGAGGGACGCCTGGTAAGGGAACTTAGCAGTCATGCCCTGCAGCCAGAGTAAAAACACCTGTTCACTCCTGCTGTCATTCGTTACCTTGTAAAAGATTCCTGCGACTGGATTCGGTGTGCTTCTCGGAAACCATTTTTTGTAACTTTTTTTAACACTTCGTAATTTGTGGCGCAATAAAGAAATGTATAGAAAAACATTTAAAAAACAAATTATTATTTAATAGAAAACCCTGAAATAATCTGTGTAAACTAAATGGTTGTCCCTGTTGCTGCTGGCTGTAAAACTTGGCTAACCTGACATAAATATACTGGTAGTCCGGTGACATGATGATGAGCAGCACAAGTAACGGAATTCTTGTTGCCAGGTTGCACTCGAAACAGAGGCCATCGGGGCAGAAATATTAGGTGATCTCCACCACCAGCGCAGTACACTACAGAGTGCCAGGAGCAGAGTGAGTCCTGTTCTTTTGTTCAATGTATCATTAGTACGTCACTCATGCATATATTGTGTTAGATCTCTTGCACTTATAAACATATGCTTGCCTAGATCTTTATTTTCTTTCCTTGCTTTCTAGAACTGGATTTTTTGTTATTTTGTCCTACTCCTATTCATGAATAGACTGTCCCGAGATATCTAAGTAATTCTCTCTCTGTCTTCGTTGGCTAGTCGGATCTCTCCTAACACCTCTTCCACCTCTCCATTTGCAAGTCAGATTCCATTTAACCCCTTTACTCCTAATCTCCGCCTCTAAGTTTGCTGGTCAAATCTCCCCTAACATCTTCCTTCCCAACATCCTCCTTCCCTAACATCCTCCTTCCCTTCTACTAGTTAGATCTTCTCTACTTTTCCTCTTCCCGTTTGCTCATCAAATCTCCCTAACCTCTCCCTCCACCGTACAGTTACGTGAAGCTGACCATGACCTGGACTCCAGTGGTCGAGTGTTGACTGCAATGTGGAGACGAGCCCTGCAGCATCGCTTCATCGTGGGAGCCACCGTCGTCTTCGTCTTGCTAATGCTGCTCGTCGCTGCTTACTTCGCCTTCAGATAACTCGTCACAATGCGTTCAGTTCTGGGACTCACCGCTGAAATCCCTCACCCTTATAATATCTTCTTGGTCAGAAGTGTAGAAGAAGCAAGAAGACTCGTTTTTGAGTCTCGGAATTTTGTTTTCTTCCTGGTCTGCCGGGATCAAATTAAATATTTAATTTGAGAAGATTTCCTTTTGTACTCTAAATGTTTAATGTTATCATGATATGGTCTCTATTAACTGTAGTACATGTATATTTTTTAAATCTAAATTCAAGGCTCTCTTGTCTAATCTTAGACAGTAATGTACGAATTGATTGCAGTGCTTTAGTGTTGAGGTGGATGCAGTGAAGGAAGATTCGTAGCTTCCCTAAGCGCTATTCGGATATTTCATAGTTTCTGTTGTGTGTATTTATTTATGTTCCTGAGGTATGTATGATAAATTTGATATTGTATGCCAAATTAGAATGTATTTGCTTGTAAAACTGGATGTTTGCTTCCATATTTGTTTAGTAATCTAACCTAAAAGTACAACTCCGCAACTCCGATCCTTTTTTTCGTTCTTTTCCCTCTTCTCTTCTCCTTATCTTCTTTTCCCTCTTCTCTTCACCCTCTCCTTTTCACCCTCTCCTTTTCACCCTCTCCTTTTCACCCTCTCCTTTTCACCCTCTCCTTTTCTCCCTCTCCTTTTCTCCCTCTCCTTTTATCCCTCTCCTCTTCCTCGTCCAAGCAATTTTTAATGCTATTGTTATTGAAATTTAATGTATTTGAACTTTTAACGTTCAGTGTTTTTGAAACACGCTTCGTGCAGCTAGCTTATTAAAACTTTGTTTAATCTTCCTATACTGATGTAACAGAAGCATTAAATTGTCGCTTGTTCCTCTGTGTCGATGTTGTTGGATTTGTTCACTTCCTTCAAATTTATTTTCAATTTTCCCTTCCACGAAGCCTAATTGTTTTCGGCTATTAACTACCTAGATACACTTCTCAGTCCACCCTTCCATCGTCCAAAGGAGCCTCAAGCAATCCTTCATGCATTTAAAAGCTCTGATTTTCTGATTCTTTTTCATGTACCACTCTCCTTTTGTACTGGATTTTCGATGTGCGGATGGATTAAGATGCCTTCTCATACTGCTAGTTACGACCTTCCATTAAGCTCATCTAGCGCTCCTACGAGCCTGTACTCTGAGGCGCGCTATAAAGGACAGGAACAGTTCAAGATGTTACGTACGAATTGAAACACGATCCCAATACACGTACTGTGTGATGTACCAGAACAAAGTAAATTGATTACATATTTATTTATTCATTATTTATTGAGTTCAATGAGTGCTTACTCTTCCACTTTCCTCTCCACTCGAAGTACTCGATGGGCATTTGGTTCAAGCGCTGTCCCGCTCTCACACGTGTGTGTCAGTTGTATCTTGCTCTACAGTGTGTTGTAAAGACGTGTTCTTTGCGTTCTAAGGGAGCCTAAATGATCGCGAATTGTTGCTCATGTGTATTTGTGTTTTATATTATAATGAGGCATTATATATTGTATTACATTGACGGCAACTGCTACGCGTGATGAACTTTCCCTCGACTGTAGATCTACGTTCAGTATTCAGCGTCGATTCTTTGGAAAGCCTTATCGAGAGCAACAAAAGTTGATGGTGGCTACTAGATGGCGTCAGTAAAGGGAGCATGTGATGCTTGCGCATGCATTCACATTTAATTGTTGATGAGGGAAAAGTGCCCAGCCGGTTCCCGCTTCTGACCGCTCCCATGCCGTCCCCTGCCACTGTGGGCAACTATTCTGTGATGTAAAGGAGATTTCTGGGTAGAGTATTTAGCGAACTTGGCACTCCCCTTGTGTTGATAATATGATAGGGCTACTGTCAGGGTGGATGTGAGTGTACTTAGTCTTTCCTAGTCAGTACGTCTTAAAGACTTGGTGTTCTTTCTTTGTTTCGCCTGTTACCAACTACCAAATCAGTGACACTTGGTGCAGAGGCCGGTGTTTCGCGCAGCTGAATTCCTTCACTAATATCTTCGAGACTTTAGTTTCTTACTCGATTCTTGAATTGCTACTTTTTAGATACTCGTAGTCACTTGAGAACGTTCAGATCAGCGTGGCAGGTACAACCTTCTACATCATTTACCTGTAATGCTAAGGCAGTAAAAATTTGAGACAGTACACTAAAACTCGAAAGCTCGATGTGTGTGTGTCTCTGTACGTCTTGGTATCGGTAGTTGCAGGGAGTGACGTTCATTACCTGCGTCGTTCAACGGTTTATTCGACACGATCAATCAAGTAACAGTGGTTGACCTTACCTCGGTCTCTAATTTTTTAGGCTTGTACAGGTGTTGAGGTTCTCTGAAGCACGTACTAAATCAAGAAATCGGATAATTTTTGTGGACTCATTGTTCCTCGGGCTTGTGAGTGCCCACTCTGGCGTGGGTGGCAAATGATGAATGACTTTATGTTGCTTTCGACAGGTTGGCAGGTCTTGAAATTCTTTTAATGGAATGCTGACGTGTCCTTACGATCGCTCATAATTTTATTTTTAAATGATGCGTTTTCGTTGGAGCGCTTCTGTTGCTGCAGTAAAGATGCTCAAGTATACTTTATTTTTTATAGTTATTTTTTCCATTTTTAACATGTACCTCAGAAATTCACGTAGTTAAGAAATGATTCTTTAGTTATTACGTCTAAAAAGTGTATGCATAAAGTAATCTAAAGTTTCATTGCGCAATCATTCGAGGAAACTTCTATGAACATTCTGGGTTCAGGTTATTAAAGAATGGAAAGTTCTCATAGAGAAGCACTCCGTTCTGTGTACAAATAACTTTTGCCTCTTATAAATTTTAAATATATTTTACTGGACGAACAATGTGTCTCATTTTCTTTCAATGTGTATAAATATCTGTACTATTTGCTCGCCCAACAAAAACATTATTTTCATACTTCTCCAAACACACACAACATCGCTTACACACGCACATTGCTCAGTTTCCTAGCACGAGTCCACTCTCGTGAATGTTTACTCTCAGTCTAACAACACGTTTTCCCTCGTATACAGCCACTCTAATTAGTTCGATTGTTTCCGCTCATCCGATGCTGAACAAAGAGCTTTATTAATATCTGGTGCATTACTGTGGAATAAATTGCTAACGCATTGCAAAAGAAATTAGTCGCTAACGCATTGCAAAAGAAATTAGTCGCCAAAGAATTTCAAAACAAACGAAACACATCACTTCAAGTCTCAAAGCAGTTAGCAAATCTTAAGAACTGCCTAAGTTGTACTGTATAAATTTAAGAAATTAACTGTGACAAAAAACTAAGTGTTTAACATGTACTGGTGCCCCGTAATTTTAGTGTAAGTTTAAGAAACTTACAGCGCGTTTTCTCAAAATTTTCCATAGGTGGTTTAATCATGAAACTCATGTGTTTGCGCCAGCTAATGTGTGTGAAACAAATATCTATTGAAACTTTCGATATAACTTAAATTCATAGATATCAGATATCCCATACAAGGTATTTCAATCTTGATCTCTCATGGCGGTATGATGTTACACCAGGCCACTTTCAAATCATTAGTTGTAATTTCAAGTTGTTAGGCTCCAGAAATTCCAGTGAATAACAGCTTTGTTTCAAATTTCTGTGATTGATATTATTCCAAGAGTAAGAGGGTTTAAACTACCGTATTCCCTTTTTAAAAGTTGTACGTCTTTTAATATTAAAACAGCGCTTGTATACACAATATTTGAAAAATTATTTAGACCATTTTTATACAGATATTTAATTAAAAACTTTTGCAAGCTTAGAAAGCATTTTACCGAAAATTTTTATCTGTGTAACAAATAAAGCCTATGTGACATTAATGCCGAATAAACGAGCTAAATTTTCTCACTGTTAAACCGAGGAATTTCTACGCGCACTATCTAGGTCATGTTATTGATATATAAGATACAGAATGGAAGTTCTGTATACATTCATGAAAAACAGATTTAAAAAACAATAATTCGTTCGAAGCCTTTAATACATTTATCTCCACAATAATTTCAAATTAGTCAAGTTTAAACCGTGGACTTCATGCAGGAATTATCTCGTTTTTAATATCTTATGCTATATAACTTCTGATTTTATTACACGCAATTAAGTTTTCAGTTAACTACAACAGCAAATAAATTCTACTGATTCTTAGTACATTACACTAAGCGATCTAACAGTAAATTAGATATTGCAACTGAAAGTTTCATTCAGGCTCGTATTTTCAAATTCAAAATTATACTCATACATGTGATAACTCAGATTATGACATTGTGTTTTACGCGATTTCTTCCAAAGTAATCGCGGTGTTGAAGTTTTGTGAAATTTTAATTTTAAGTTTGGCGTCTGTGGTAAAACCGCTACGATATCACCAACTGTGAAACGAATTCCTACCTAAACGAATTTCATCATTCGTTCAAAACTGCCAAAAGTAAACTCATGCGACCCTGTCAGTAGTTTATGATCCACAGCAAAAAAGTTAGTTGATTTAAGGTTCACCTTCAACACACGTTTTTACTTTTCTTCAGCTAGCAACTAAGAAAGCATAAAACTTCACTAATTCTCAAGACAAGTTTGGTGGTAGTCATGCTACTAACGAATGCATCTCTGTTAGCTTCAGTTCTGTGCACTTTCAACTAGTTTTTTCATCTTTTAAGGTCACATTCAGTGATACTTTTAGTATCTATTGATTTTCTTGGTTTTTGAAAACTCAACAAATGAATTACATAGCTTTATCTTAGGCATCAGCACATACAAACCCTGAATTGATACCATATTATAGAAATTGTGTAAAAGCCCATTAGGGGTTTGGTTGCTTGCCTTTGTTTTCTTCGTTTACTAGTCTCGTGGATGAGGTCAATGGTCCCTAGTGTCGACGTTTTTCCCGTGTGACTTCGCTTGTGTATCCCACTTTATTAATTCCTTTTTTTTTGATAAGCTTACAATGAGTATTCTTAACGAGCATTCTGTGGTAGGAGCGATGGATGTAGAAAAGGTACGGTTGTGCAGTACTCTTAATTTTCGTTTTTATTATATGCTACACTTTATTTTACATCATACATAGTATAATGCATATACCATGTATTAAATTGTATATTATATCATACACCCTTTATTTTCATACACCGTAGACTTCTTTGATCGCAAACTTATCTAGACGTAGACGTCTAGTTCTCGTGTGTGACCATGGATTTAAACCAACTCTTCAAATAATGTGTGTTGTTTTGTATCTATAATCGCTTTATATTGCAGTTTCTTCTAAATCGGAGGTATCATCTTTTTATAGGTTGTTGAATATTGAACGCCATTTTTCTTGACATTAATTGAGAATAATTTCATTTAAAATTGACAAACATGTACAAGATCAGCACTGTACCTTGATTACGGAATTATTGGGATAGGGATTTTTATTAAACTATTTTTGTTGCAATAATCTGCATCTTAATGAATTATTAATTCACGAAACGAATAGTATAATAACAATCATTCATTTTAATATCATTTTCCAAATAAGTACACAAAATTAATCTTTATTTAGAGCAGTGTTATTGTTTCCCCGTGCTTTTAATCATTGTTCTACACTGCGTTCTACAAAAAAGCTTCCCTGGTGAATAACGTTACTTGCATCTAAGATAAGTATTATCAATTATACATTTTTTATCTGCTTTCTTAATAACAAAACATTCAACATGATCTCTATATTTTACCTTCAATGGCGAAGCATGAGTTGAAAACCCAGCTCTATTCGTTACTGTCCAGTTGTGACAGACTTGCCAGTCTCGTCATTTCACAGCTCATTTTTCTTGATCCAATCGCACGTGCAGTGAGCGACGACGACGGTCATGATGTATCGCGTGCAGCTCAACCATCAGCTTAAAAATCGTGTATCATTTGAAAACTTTTCTTGCCCATTCTCATTTATTATTCAATTGCTACTTTCATATGACTGGAGGCGAGCTGTCACAATTTGTAGCTATACCACACGGGGATTTAAAATTCTATCGATTTATTACTCAATGATCCAGCGTGGAAATACATTTCTTTATGAAGTCAACCGTGGTTACTTCACCGTGACAGCAGGTGTTAGACAACACGGCAGGTGTTAGACAACACGGCAGGTGTTAGACAACACGGCAGGTGTTAGACAACACGGCAGGTATTAGACAACAACAAGTTAGGAGTTAAAAGATATTGGTCGTAGTTTGAGTTTGGTTCAACGAACATGAAAACACACTTTCACAGTCTCTGTTTTTGAACTTATAGGGTAAATATTTTCTCGTCATTGTATACATTTGAGTATCCATCCTTTGAACTTCAAACTAAACAGGTTTTATTATTTTTTTCGAATGGCAGGCAGAGCACCAGGCTTATTGTACTCTCCTATTTAATTTCATGTATAATAAAATATTAAAAGAAACAATCCACTCGAACTATAGTCGACAGTTTTACTTTCTAATCCACATACGTTAATGCATCTTAAATCATTTGGTTATTTTAGAAAAGATGTGTATGACTTCATGCATTGAGCAGACTGGCTTGTACTCACCTGACAAACCTCAATAACTAAATTGTGATTCCTAAATGATACTTAATAAGTCTGGTGTATCGCAGTGTACTGACTTGAGTTTGATTAATTTCAACTCGACACTAAATGTTCTTATTGAAAGAAAGTTACAAAATATGGCAGTCCTTCAAGATACGGAGAGATGCATTTCGTACCAATAACAGTATTTTGGAAAGCTAACTAAAATAGTTATTGTAGCGACACGAAAAACCATGTGATTGATACAGTTTGTGAAGTATCATAGAAAAGAAAAACAAAGAATATTGTTCATTTCCAAGAAAGTTGATGCATGAAATGTGTATCAATTAATTTTGAAATTCCTTATTGTTTCGACCCTTAAATGGTAGAAATAAATTAGTTAATCATACCAGACGGTGATCATATGTACAGAGAAAAGTGATTAAAATACACACAATAAAATATATTGTTAACGTGTGAAAGAGCACAGCAGACCAAAGCATTGTATTGAAAAATACAAGAACTGAATAGTGCCGTATTTAACGGTTTTCATTTGGTTAGTATATTTTTGTTTCATTTTGACATTCATCAATAGTTTCATGGAACTGACTGTGTGTCCTTTGATAAAGAAGGTCACCGTTATTTTCTGAGTCAATACTCAAGATGAAAATTTCTTGTTTACAGACCTCAAAAAAAATTCAGTTTATATACAAATATTCTAGCTGCAGTGAACTGTAAATGACACTCAAGATAGTGTGCACTTTGTGAAAATGTTCTTGATATGCTCGAGTATCTACATATATAATAGACAATGTATCTCCATCTCTCTCTCTCTGTACATATCTGTGTGTGTGTCCCATTACTTCCTATCTATTACTGAAGAAAAATTATTGAATTAAAATCAAAACGGGTACGCATGTATTCTATGCATTGTATTGTGGTTACCAAAGGCGCCGGATCACTATAAAATACTTCATTTTTCCGCTATTATTTTTCTTCTCTTACTCTCTCATGTTATCGCTAGAAAAGATACAGAATAGAAGTTTTGCATATATTTATGAAAAATATTTAGATTCTGATAGCACTACGCGTAAAACTTAAAAATGTATTTACTTCATAGATCTTTAATTAAGTCACTTTTTACTCAAGAAATTTCAACGGGTACTATTTGGGCCATGTTATGGACAGATAAGATACAGAATGGAAGTTCTGCATATATTAATCAAAACCATTCATTTAAAACCCAATAATTCGTCGTAATTTTTTCATGTATTTATTTTTATAATAATTACAAATTAATCAAATCTAAATCATGGAATTTCTACGGGAACTGTCTAGTATCAACAAAACAGCCTTCAGCAGAGCTTTTGCTCAAGTGTATTTTGGGGATTTAAAGTAACGATACTCTTGATGAAGTTAACATTGTAAAAAATAAAGTTTTCCAGGCTTTTTTTGTTCACTTACAATCTCAGGGCAGTTTGAACTTTGACACTTTGTAAGAGACAATGCATTGCGTTTGTCCACTTCACCATGGTTGTAAACGTCACTGAATTAAAGTAACCTGTAACGCTCCTCAAGTTTCTCTTTAGAGATCGACCCATTAGTGTTCTAGTTGAGTGTGAGTATGAAGGTCGTATTAAAAAATCAATATTGCCTTTGCGGAAGTTGGCCTTCGTAAAGTTGTGAAGCTCTCTGACTTGCATTCCGCAATTTTAGCGTGAGTTAAAGAAACTTACAGCGCATTTCTACACAGTTTTCCATAATTGGTTTAATCAGGGAGCTTATGTGTTTGAAATAAATATCTACTAAAACTTTAGATTTCACATAAATTTGTGATACCAGATATTCCGTACAAAGTTTATGTTTATTGCAGGAAAAACAGATGGAATATGACAATGTAGATAGTACCATAGCATATGAAAGAGCGTCGTATCTCTGCTATGTCGATCCAAAATTGACCATTTAGCTCAATAAATTTGGAATTTGTAAGCTTATCGAATATTCACAAAACTGTTACGAAAACAAACAGGACGTGTACCTGTTAGCCTCATCAACCACCACAGCTGCCACCTGCAGGGACGTCATAAGGTCGTGATAAGTTATCATAAAACCAATAGGCAGTACTGAGCAGAACCAGGCTGCCAGCCAGCCTATTTTTTTCTCATCTTTGGACAAATTTACTTTCCTTGACCCACAAGCAAGTGAGTCAATACGTGAGCTTACAACTCAACGAAGTGACCGTGACTTCGCATGCAAGAATTCACACGAAAGACTAAAGTTCCGAAGTGCTGTTGCTAGCAACTAAATAAACTTTTCTGCATTCGTAAAGTGTACATTAGACCCTACCATGACGGTCTTCTTTTAGATTTGTAAAGTTCCCCAACACCTGTACCGTTTTCAGTCCGACAATGAACAGACCACCAGGATACACATTAGCACCTCGTCGTGTTAATGCCTCAGTGCTGCAGTAAAGAACAGTTCTTTAACAGCTCTCAGTGCCACAGTACAGTAAAGAACAGTTCTTTAACAGCTCTCAGTGCCACAGTACAGTAAAGAACAGTTCTTTAACAGCTCTCAGTGCCACAGTACAGTAAAGAACAGTTCTTTAACAGCGCTCAGTGCCACAGTACAGTTCTTTACTGTACTGAGCTCAGTGCGTTGTTAGCGCTTGGTGAATGTGTGTGTGTTATTCTGTGCGCTTGAACAAGTTTTGTCGCGTGGGTACATTCCAGGCTTGCAGTTGAAAATATTTCATAAAAAACTACATCATTTACAGCAAAATTAATTCAACTCCTTTTGGGTCTGAATACCGCAAGGTGGCAGATATGTGAGTAAGGAAAAATTTGTTATACATATTATATTCATAAATTTAATGGGTGTTAGTGTTTTATTTTCCAAGAACAATGCACAAATTTCACCCCTGAAAATCATTACACAAACGCATAATGCCCTTTTAACGATGCTTCATTCCAACATTCGCTGAGCCATTTTCTATCTTTAGGTCAAGCTTGATTTCCATGACAACTTGTGTTTTTTAAACTGGTAACCATTACGAAACTTGAAACGATTACTGCGCATTACAAAGGTAAAAGTATAGACTAAAATGAGAATATAACGTGCTTCAGCTTTAATATAAAATAATATAATTGGTCCAGTTAAAAAATACAGTATTGAGGAGTTATATTCTGTAGATGTAAATGGCATAGGAGTATATTAGTTCAATTGGTGAAAATGTTGATATAAAAATTCATGCTCTTCTCGTGATATGAAAGCTAAAAGTTATAAATCCACAATAAATTATTGCCAACTCATGACTGCAG
>VCRD01000657.1:101789-233276 GCA_006783055.1 Trinorchestia longiramus | reverse complement strand
ATCACCACCTCCCATCACCACCTCCCATCACCACCTCCCATCACCACCTCCCATCACCACCTCCCATCACCACCTCCCATCACCACCATGATCTCTGAGATAATGTGAGGAAAGTATTAATTTTAATCATTACAATGCATACCAAAACTCACAGCTCCAACACTTCTTTGTTTACTCACAACAGAAACAATAAAGCTTTCCAAAAACAGTTGTAAATAAAAGGCTTTGTAGAACTAAAATTAAAGACAAATTATCATTAGCTCTGGTAACTCAACCAGATAGTGCAGCCTAAAAAATTCTAATAATTAAGTGGCGTCATGTTTTTAACTCAAAGTATTTTTTCTTACCGTTCGAGTAGACGAGTTGTAGTCTGTAGTGGATGCCATTATTTGTTTTCTGCCCGTCTTGTTCCTGTGAGAAGAAAACAAATTAATAAGGCTCTGAAGTTCACCACAATATTCTAATGAACTATACAAGTAGAGCATTTCATTAACGAAACATGACCTGCATCAAACATCTACCGTTTTCGTGTCAGGATTGACCTGGTTGGTGATAGTTTGTCCCCTCTCTGATCATTAGAGTACGCAAGCCCCAAGATTTCTTTTGTATCAGATTTCATTGTGGTGATAAGAGCTGAGCTCTTCTCGTTCTCTCACTCTCTCTCTAAGCACGCCTCTCTATTTCGAGGGATGACGCCAAGAGACAGCGATTTATTTGATGTTTTTGTGGTCGACAAAAAAAGGAGGCTCGCATCAGTCCTCACCGCTTGATTTTGCAACAGAACTTTAACGTAACAGATGTACTGTAAAAGACGTACAGTATCTGATACACGGAAACTGATGCACACCGTAACAGCTACACCGTAACAGATGAACGGTAACATCTACACCGTAACAGCTACACCGTAGCAGATGAACGGTAACATCTACACCGTAACAGCTACACCGTAGCAGATGAACGGTAACATCTACACCGTAACAGCTACACCGTAACAGATGAACGGTAACATACACCGTAACTGATGCACCGTAGAAGATGCACGATAACTGATGTACCGTAACAGTTACACGTGAACAGGTGTAAGTGAACGGATTCATGAACAGATTATTGAATATAACAGAAAGCGTTTCATAATTTCATGACAAGTGATTAAATTATCATAAATATTAAAAGTTCGAGGTGATCAACAGCTGATGATTGAAATTGATCATGAAGGCGAGTTTTATTATTGCAATTTGAAATTAACCACAACGATTATGATATGCATGAAGACAAATCTAAAAAGAATACTAAGGAAGATACGAAGTTTTAATAAACTATAAACATACGTACACACACAACTTACAACGATCAGAAACATTTATATTACTACATGTTCTTTAAAAGAAGAAATACACACACTACACATGTAAAATTTGAAAAGAGCGAACAAGGAGCTGTATGAAAATAAACCTGCATGAAGGTATGATAACGTAAGAGCGCGCGATAATTAGCTAGAACGCGAGTAAACCGGGACATGGTGGGTATGAGCGCAGTGCAGCACTGTGCTCACCAACAGAGGCCGCTTGTGTACCATGCAAATGTCCACCCATAAAGCTGTCGCGTTGCCGACGTGCCCGATGTCCTCGCTCCGTCCTCAGCGTCATTGCATATCCTTGGCGTTATTGCTTGTCTTGTGACCGAATCAATGATTTGGTCACAGTGCAGCTAGTTTTTTCTCACTCTCACGTTTTCAATAAGTAGAATACAAGGTTGAGGTACTCTCAGACCGTGGCGTTTGTTTGTGAAGTAGATTTGCGACGTGTATAGTGTGGCACTTTCACCCAGCTGTATTTTCTTTACTCTTCTAACTATTGACCTAATTCACAAAAAACATGGTAACTTTACTTTGTTCTGTCAGTATCGTCATAAAGTTCGAATGTTTCACAGGTATGATTATTATTTTTACAATATTCCGTTATTAAAAACGACTACGTTTCACCGTATTTATTTTCAACCAACTTTGAGGCAAATGTTCAGTGATTAAACATGCGTTCTCGTCATAGGCGACACGAGTTATAATCGTCTCTTCCCACTGATTAACACGAGGCTGCAGGATAACAGCTTAGGTTCAGCACCTTCTCCCGCCGATAAGATGCCTAAACACAAGTAACCCCGTCACCGTCTTACCGTTCCTCACATGGACGCTCTATTGAGTGACAAGCTTGTGTACCAACTGACGGTCACTTGCCTCATAGCTTTCAGTGGTTCACCCCTGCACCATCACGTTGTGATAGAGCCTCGTGCATTACTGACTCTCGAAGCATGAGTGCGATCAAAGAGTCTGGCTGTCTAAGTATTAACTTTTATGCTGTTTTAATACGCTCCAGTCTGAAGTATTTGAAACGCATGACAAACCATTTTGTTCCTTATTTTGGATGCACCTCCTTGTTAAAAAAAAGTGTCATGGGCTTAGATCACAACTCTGAAAGGAGAAAATTCTTTCCCATTTTGACGACAATTTATTTACGAGTTAAAATGGTCCTCAATTTTTTCGAGTATGAGTTGAATCAATAACTTACGGCAAGCTTGCAAAATCTGCAAAAATCGAGTTTTCTCCAAGTGATTAATATCAGGTTGTAACGAAAGTTCTGTCTGTTTGTTATAATTTTAGGGCATCATTGCACCAATGTAACTTATAAATCCCTTATGTGCAACCATCTAAACCATTAAAAGAATGTTTCTTCTCTCAGACTTTGTCAAAAAATTTTATGAATAATTATAGTCCCCAAATGTTCACTCCAAGTAAAAAACACATTAGACATATTTTACTCTATAAATTTAAGAAGGGTAATACAGAAATATCAGGAAGATCTTTCAAAAGCTCTTATGGAAATGGGTAATGAATAAAAAGACCTGTAGAAGATGGTTTTCACGTTTCAAACAGGATAACTTCAGTCTAAAGGACGAACCAAGAAAAGGAGGCTCCAAAGGACTCAATTCTGAGGAATTGCAGACGTTCATTGATGAAAACCCTGACAGTACAACTAAAGAACTCGGCAAAGAGTTTAATGTGAGGTATGTGACCATGTATCGCAAAATGATAAGACCTAAACTGCTTGCTCAGTTCTCTAGTTGTACTGGTAGGGTTTTCATCAATGACAGCCAGCAATTCCTCAGAATTGAGTCCTTTGGAGCGTTCTTTTCTTGATTCGTCCTTTAGACTGAAGTCATCATTTTTGGAACGTAAAAACCATCTTCAAAAGATCTTTTTATTCACCACATCATTTCCATAAGTGTCTTCAAAAGGTCTTCCTGCTGAAATTGTTGTATTGCCCTTCAAAAATTTATAGAAAAATATGCCTAATGTACTTCTACTTGGAGTGTACATTTAGCCAACAATAGTTACTTATCATAATTTAAAAAAATCTAAATGAAGAAATATTACTTTAGTGATTTAGATTACTACACATACGTCATTTATAAATTAGATTGATGTAATGATACCCTTAAATTGGACTCAAAAAACGGACTGAACTTTCGATATAACCTGATGGTAGATCCTGCTACATTGCCAACACCAATAGATTTCAAAAAAAGGCGCCTTAATTACGTTGCATAAGAAAACAGTAATTAACGAATCGGAGTATTTTACTACTTGTGTTCTTGTTTACATTTTACCAGTGGTTTCCAAGAGTTTAGGTAGATCAACACAAGTTCGGTGAGGGATTTTCCTCCTCATTTTTTGATCAATATTATTGTTATTGGAACTAAAATTCTAAATGGAGTTTCAGGAGAAATTAGACTGGAAGTTGACTAAAATTATGCTTGATTACAAAGGTATAAAATTTACCAGCCAACAATCGCGATTGTATTTTTGAAGCGTATCCGAATTTACGAAGACCCAAACCTTGCATGAAACAGACTGGTATGATACTTATTAACCTGGAAGTAATTCAACATCTATGTAGGAAATGTTTGAAATGAAATACTCTTCTCATACTGCTATGCAATAAATAAAACATCTGTTGCACTCTGCTGACGTAATATTTTAATATAAAATTCCTAGAATTGGATCTCGATTTTGCGAACTATAGATAATTTTAATATATTTTATCCTAAAGTTATCTTTAAATCGCAACGTAAACTGCGCAAATTGATGACGGCTCATGTTTCTAACAAAGTCTATTATTAGTATTCTCCGTAATATTCTTTTTCAGGTATTTATTTACCTCGTGAATATACGTGTGGGTTCTATATGATTTTTTACCGTCTTTTTACAGTAAACCTAACGTATACAAAAAATAGTTTCCATCTAACATGCAAGTTTTCTTCGATTGATAGATGATGAAATGCAGCAAAACTAAAATTCTATAATAATTACGTGCTTATGGGCAAGGAGGCTACTTTCTAGCATTTATTTCACACCGAAGAAGAAACTGTAGCCCGGATTACTTTAGGCTGTGGCTAACCAAAATAAAGAACACCAATTGAGACATCAACTTGCAGTAGAAGAGCAGCTGCTCCCTGTGGGTTGATCCCGTAATTCCTGCGTCAACTACTCATCATTTGTAATTATACAACAGTTGCAGCACTAAACATCAGTGTTGCACAGTTCTATTGCAGGATGTTATTAGATTTTCTTTGGTGTGTGCAATACGAATGCGGGCATCAAAAGGCTTATTAAAATTTCAAAAAATGAATTCAAATGGTTGTAAATATTTGAAATGGAGTTCTTTATATTCATCTAAAAATAATCAGGAAGGAGACTTTCATAGAATCGATAACTACAAATCTGCAAGCAACAATGAAATACATGAATTAACCGACTTACTTTAACGGTAAGCCTCATATTAGCAAAATATCAACACCCACTGCATCGAAGCGTAGAATACATACCTTAGCAGCGTTACTTAAATATATACACCAACGTGTGTGCACATGCATAAGTATGAGAAGTCCATTCATGACACGAGCGCTAGTTTTAAGTTTCAGCACAAATATGAAGTACGTAAGCAGTTGCGCTCAACCGTAAGTTGAGAAATAGAGGCAGGGACGCTCACTCTAGATGTGTGCCAAATATGAATGTGTTATTTGTAACCAACATTTGTGTTAAAATGCTCCTTTACAAATTTTTATCACTGGTGCATGTCATTATTTCTTAAAATAATTAGATTGATGAATTCGACAAGCTATTAATTTGAACATAAACAGTGCATTAAATTTTCATTTTAGTATTTACGGGGTTTTCATGTTCAAGAAATTAAAGTGTCTATTTTGAAATAGTCGTAGGGTGACACATAGGTCTTTTTTACTACAGTCGACGGTAGTAGCACTATTGGTAGCTCAATGACTAAAAAATATATTTTCAATATTGCTTAAGTGATATCGATGAAAAACATGGAGTATGTAACAATTGTTGGCGTAGGCAATCGATCATAACATCAAGATGCTCCTAACTATATCAAAATGGATCATTTTAATAACTGCAAAAAATTTCCCTAAAATACTGCCATTATAAGAAAAAATTAGTGCAGTACTTCAAACTTTCTGGTTAGGCACATCGATCAGCTCTTATTTTAATCCTTACGGAAAAAGAACTTAAAAGTCGCAAAAAAGCGACTTCAAAAAGTCTAACAAGTTCATAACTACAATTAATTACAATGCAGTAAATGACGAAAACCAACAAGTCAGCTTTTATTTCCCACGATTTTACATTCTGGCAATAAATTTTTCTAACTTAGTTTCAGCCCAGTTTTTAAAAACCTGGATAGGAAATGCAGCCCAATCCAGAAATGTTAAAAATCGATTTTTCCATCTTTGAATATCAAGAGTTGCACCTTAAAAATATACCGAGAGTATGTTTAACACATGTTTTGTATTAGAACAGATGCATATTTTTTTCTTTACTTAACACGTTTGTTGCGATGCGACCCACCGGTGGGTCACTTAGGTTAGGTTCTGTAATTTTTCCCATGTCTTTTAGTGATTATGTGTACAAAGTAAAGATTTGCACCGGCTAGGCAATCGCAACAAACGTGTTAAATCGGTTCAATTTCTTTTCCACAAGACACTTGAACTTGTAGATGGAGTTTTTGATCCCTTAGCTAACATCCCAATCCTAATTTTTTCGTCGGTTTACCGGAGATAATCATCGATTTGCGGTGATAATCATCGTTTCGATAGAAATGGTACCGGTTATTACCGGTAATTATAGGTATTTCCAGACGATGAAATGTCCGCCGACGATATTGACCGGTCTTTTCAGTCTTATTCCTACCGTCATTCCAAGCATAGGGAAAAGACGATAAAAATAGTCTTTTTCAGATAATAATTACCGGTTTATCGTAAGATATCATCGGTTTATCGTAAGAAAAGGCGATAATTACCGGTTAATGCTGACGAAAATTAGCGCCGGTCAGCCGATAAAATTCGGATTGGGATCACCTGCTGCTCGCCGTACATCATCCATTTAGATTCGTTTAGCTTTAAACATCACTATTTTGTATCTAAAAGCTCTGCAAAATCTCGACAACAGTCAAGGGAAAAATTAAGGACCTGCCCAATGACTGCATTTATAGATTTATAGGATTTATTTATATAGAACCTATCAAAGTCTTCTATTGCGCGCATTAAACTTCTACATAGTTTACATGCAGCTAACATAACACATAGTTCACATTGTCTATATAAGTAACGGAATACATAATCTAGATACTATAACCAACATAACATGTAGCCAGCTTTTCTTGTCCCATGCTCCAGCCCTTGTATAGCAGTATGAAGTACGTGTGATCTGTGTTCATGACATGCTCTCTTGCAACACGTAGGAATAGTATATAGGTCTCCCCAGTAAGACCCTCACACTACACACGTAAGTGACTTATAGGTCTAGAACAACAAGAACCATCATTGATATATTCGCTGGGGACTCCTACATCAAGCAAAGCCGGACTGTGAACAGAAGTGGGTAGTTAGAACCAAGCCTCCTGTTCAGCACTGATGGTGAGGAGGTTTTAATAGCGTGCCAAAACTTCAATTAAATGTTCGCAGGAATTCTGAATTGAAATCGTGTGGCATAAATTTGATTAACTCTGCAGTATGCTTTAGTTATTTAGTTTTAGGCTTATATCTCGTTTTACCGCTAATTAAAATCACAGTCACAATGAAACTTTATAAATGCAGTTCGAATTGCAAAGCAAATGCACATAATTTCAATTAGTATCAAGAAACAGTGCCAGCATCTCGGATAAAAGTGAGAAATGACAGAATTAAGTAAGAGATAGAATCGTGCAACTGATCGCTGGCTTCTGTTAAGACGGACAGAGAAAGGAAAAGAGAAAGCGAGGCTCAATAGAGAAATCCACAAGACTACTGCGACAGTGATTCCACTTTGATTAAAGCAAGAGGCGTCCACTGAGCAAAGCTATTTCATTAAGGACATACACTGACAAAAACACACATGCTCAGCCTATTACCGTGTGAAGCTAAGGAATGAGTTGGTTTTACAATAATGCGTATCGAGATAAATAAACTATAAAATTCTACATAAAGAATTACTTACCGCTTCCTTTTCAATAAAGCCGACAAAGGCAGTTCTCTCGATCTCTATGGGTTGACCAGCCCTGTCGTAGAAGGCCAGGACGAAGTGGAAGAAGTTGCTTTTGCGTAGGTTACTGGGCGGCTGCTTCTCGAAATGCGCTCGGCCGAGACCAGGTCTGTTTGTGAGAAAAAATAATCTAGGTATAGTACCTGGTACAAAACTGGGTCCGGCGCTAATAATCGAGTCCGGGACAAATAAATAATAATCAAGTCCGGTACAATAATTAAGTCCGGTACAATCCACCTTGCGCCTGAAAATTTATGTAGTTTGGTCCAGTACACATGAGTGGCATTATACGATTATGAAGTTTGGCACAATAAACGTGAGTGATATCATACGAAATTCTTTTGCAAGCTTTCCATCTGTAGCAACCTACATGGAATTTACACCGTAAAGAAATTTGCATCCGTTTGACAAGAAAATGAGACCAAGAAAACTATATGAATAAGTTTTACTTTAAAATATAAGAAAGAAAGCATGATTTATCACGAACGCAGCCACAAACTAGCAAAAACCATGTAAGAAGAGTAGGTTAGAAATTGAAGACTGGAACGAAAGTTGTGTAAGCCCTACAAGTAATAAAACACAAAAATTATTGAACTACTAGCTATTAACAAATCAACTAAAGATAATGCAATTCTTGCCTACGGGCTGGTCACAGGTATGAATAAGTACTCTAAGATTTAAAAATCTGCAGGATAGTCATTTTAATATATTGATGCTATCAATATTTACGGTTCTATCGCACTATAATACTCTGGGAAATAGTAGAATTGAACACAGTGATTTTATAGAGGAACATCGACGTGGTAAGTCTTACATGAGCAAGCTGTAGTTTCCATATTTTGTTCTTACAATGGTAAAGTTTTAGACCGAGATTTAAGCACTGCTTTCAAAAAGTCCATTACAGAATTTTCGAATCACATCAGAGAACAGTTACAGTTCAGCTTCGTTTGAGGTTATAAGCTGCCTGCAATGAAGAGCTTTCTGGTTCATCAATTCAATTGAGCACAAATTGCATCTACTAAATGGGGATAACATATCCCGAGTTCAACTATTATGATCGCCAGGCAAAACAGTAGAAGTTCTCGTACTAACACCTTGTTGTGGAATATTTTCTTCCAGCATATACCACTAAGAACTCCTCGTAACAGTGCAGCATTACTCTGAAAATAAATAGCTCAAGATATTAGGAAATACTAATTTCCATTAGATCTTTGAAGTTTAAAATCTTTGACCTGCTTAGACTACAGCTACCATTGGTTAGCTCCAGGTCATAGAGTTCAATCGTTATTCTCCATATTAAAGTTTTTTAATTGCGACACAGGGTGATCGGAATATTTTAAATAAATACTGTTTTTTATATTTGTGGTAGTTTCTTAGAAATTATGAGCTAAGATTGGAAACTTTCCTCAAACGTTCTAGGACTAAATGAAGTCTAAACTTCATTCAGTCCTGGCTTTCACCCTACACTTAAATAACAAAAACGTTTTACTCTTTGTTCATGGTTCTCTATATTATACTGAATTTTCTTTTCCTCAAACTATATCAAATTTAGCCCTAATAACTTTTCGTACGGCGGAAGAATTTTTAAGTAGCATCTTAGTCAAGGACAACATAGAAGTTAAAGATTCATGTCACATTACTCCCGTAGATGTCACCACAAAGCATACAATCAAGTTACCGACCGCAGAAGTTAACTTATTTATTAAAAAAAAGAAAAAATATGAGCATATTTTGCCCTGCAAGACACTAAATAACTACTAAAATGATTTATATATACCAGACTTATTGGAGAAACAAAGTCATCACTTTTCAGTAGAAAACAAATGCATTCAGCGAGATATAAATTGCTACGTACGTTTAAACTGTACAATTTACTGGAGAAACTATTAAAACAGATATGCAAATTAGAAGTAAATATTTCACGTAGGTATTTTAAGCTCTCTAAGGCCAGTACCTTCCTCTTGTGAAGACAATTAATCATGAAGGCAAAGCAGGATTGTTCTCCTCATTGCTCCAGTTTACACACGTCACTTTTTCTACCTAAAGATCAAACTTGAGGCCAGCTGAGCTAGGGTGGGCAGTCAGAAGCTCTGTCTTCATGAATAATGAACTGTTCTGAGAACTGACTTGCAGATGTACACGAAACTTCGAAAATAACGAGTGCGTTTTAGTCATCCTTCTCCAGACAAAATTCAAGCGGACCATCGACTGTTTTCGATTTTGAGATGCTCTTCACCAGCATCAACTCATTTCTGATTGTTATTGACGAGAACATGAAAAGGCTGGATTGAATATTTCATTTCTAATTAGCAAAAAGGTAGTTGAAATCACTCCAACTTTCTAACGTGTAGCGTCTGTCTCCTCCAGTTAATAAAAATTCAGAAGTATTCAAAAACACTCAGTATAAAATTTATTGAGAACTTATAACACCAACAACTTCTAATTGTGAAACAACGGAAGAAGTTTCACCTTCTATGCTGAAAACTAATTTGAAATAAGATATGACTGTTCTCAATGAGCATTAGAAAGGAGCATCATTCAACATTATTTTATCCTAAAAAAATGGTACTGGAAATCTACTTTGTCACTAGGAACTCAACACAAAATTAACTGAAAAAAATGATTATGAAGTTTCTACTAGCAACCTCACGGTGAATTTACCGGTCCTCTGCTCATAGAATGCCATGCTAAGTTCGTGTCTCTACTTGCTCAGTGATGTGAGTTGAAAATGAAGTTAGGCACATTTACATGCATTCTAAGAGATGTCGCTTTAGTAGCCGTGAAGAACGAGCAACAATAAAAAGGTGAGGCGAATGAACGAGCTAGAAAAACATTAACTTAATGTTTTTCGATTTTTTTATACATTGATGCTTTTATGACTTTGTAGTTCTTATTTTCTTTAGAATAAGCGACTTGTTGTAAAGTAGTGCCTTATGTTAGGTATCTCATTTTTAGTTCGTTAAATAGCTTGCTAATGAATTAGAACATGAAATCTTTTGCTATTCAAAATGAATTAAGCCAAACTAGAGATGTTTCTAGCTGGCTGAAATGCATGCGTTCATTAACATGAAATATAAGAACAACTGAGTCAAGCAGTCAATTGGCACGCCAACTTTTTGTTCAAATTATCACCGAGAATTGATTTATATATCGATAATATCAATTTCAAATATCTCTGACGTCTATTTCTTGTTCGTAGAAAAACGAGATATACAAAGTTATAAACTTCGCAAGTTCATTTCAAGTTCATTGCATTTGATAGCTGGAGTAATATTTGTCAAAAACATTTGTTTAAAATTTCGATGCCTGAATTTAAAAACAATGTGTTCGTCAGAATGAACAGCTAAGAAGTACTAAGATACAATAAATGTAAGCTGCAGACGTAATCAGCGCTGGCAGCTATAAAATTCAATAAACAGGTGCCAGTATTTCATTCATTCTCAATTTGAGCTTTGGTTGAAAAAGTAATGAAAAATTAAACGTTTGTATAACAAGATTCAGTCATCAGCGTAATACAACTATTTTTAGGGTCTTCAAAAATTCGGATAAATTTTTCAACGATACATATCACTAATACGAAAGCTAGTAGCTATACTACGTGTTATAGCGAACTCCTTTAATGAAAAACGCAAAAACGAGCCTTTTTTTATACACCGAGTCCCGGTGTGTCCACTTCTCATTAAATCCACAAGTAGCTGTAAGGATCCTTTTGTCTTGTAATGCAAGAGAGATAGGTAAGCTTTAGAGTGTAGTTTCTCAGGTAATAACTCAATGCATGTTTACGAACTTGATTATGATCTTTACTTCGAAGGTGGTTAGTGAAATGGACCGACGAGGCCTGGTCGTACGACCGCTGCTACCTACGCCCCCTCGCTTACAGCCTTCAAGAAGCAGGGAGAGCCTCGGAACAATTGGATCAGAGACGGAATTGTTTTAAGCATGACTGATGGAGTTCAGGTCGGTAGAATGGTCAGCAAGGTGAGGATTAGGTCCCATTGGTTGTTAATTAGAAATTGGAGTTCAAAATGCCAAACATATTTTTCTTTGCCACTGACTTTAAAGACACCGTTATTCACAACAGGAGAAGGTATGTGTTTGGCTTGTATACATACAATCATTTTTGAACAACGTCAAAAATGGTGTGCAACCTACGAATGTACAGCATACCAGAATTATTTTTAATGTGAAGTCTTCGGGCAAAACGTACAGATCGTAGGAAAGCAGTTGAACTACCACTCGTGATTCCAGAAGTTATATACCTAGAACATAGTAACAACAGTCATCTACAATATTAATTCACTTACAGTGAATCTGTCTGAAACGCAGTCGCTCATGACTATCATCAGAAGAACCAAATGAACTTTTTAATGATTATCTGTATTTACGAGAAACTTTCAGTTGTCTTTCTGAATCCTACACAAATCATATTTATGAATGAAAAAATAATTATGTGCCTATTTAACTAATTTGTGGCATAAAATACATCCCTAAAGCTATAGATAGCCCCATTTTTCTTTTATTTGTGATTATAACCTCAAATTAATACTTCTCCGAACACATTTTCCTTATATGCCTTCTAAAGGAATCAGCAAGAATGATATTATTGCTCTGATACTTACTGGCATGATCTACTCACGAATGTGAGGAAAAGCTAATTGCTGACAAAGACAGAAGTAGACCATGTTTTTTACCAAATATAATGAAGATGGTTTATGCATCTCTAGTCCGGAATCGGATTTCGAATCAGGAGAATAAGATCTTTGATATATTATTCCACGAGGTGGACAATAATTTATAAATAAATATATAGTTTGTAATAAGTTTTTCTGAAATTTATGTTTTATTAAAAAAAATCACCCGTATTCCAGTTTAAGTGTTCTATTATGATTATACCCACACAATGTTGATGAAAACTTGAATTTAATTTTTGAATAAAGTGTTAGAGTTACTTATGATCCCTATCAAACAACTGATTGTCGAAATGTCTCAGGCAGAGGAGGTTTAAGTCTTCTTACTTGTATCAATAAGAGATTTCTGTGCAGCCATGCACATCATAAATAATTTGCATGTAAAAAAACAAATTGAACTTTTAAAGTATTACTTAAAAGGGTTAAATTTAGAAATTTGTCATAAGAATTACTTTACTAGGTATTTAATACTTAATTGCCTTTATTGGAGTTCAATCAGCATTGATTTAATCTTCACACACACAAGGTACTCATACAAAGCGTGTGTGCATTTATAAGCAGGTATAACAACTTATTGTCGTTAGACAATCAATTAAATTAACAGATTCTCTTGTTTGAGGTGGCTTTGGTGGTTGGTTTTAGTCTGGAAATTCACTAGTGAGACTGAAAGCATATCCGCGTACCAAATCATCACACTTCTATAATCATCTGAGGAGCACCGCTGTGAGATGTGCTTCTGGTGTATCACCTGCAGTGGTGTGTCATGTGCATCAGGACTCCGACAGAGTGAATAATTTTCAGTACTTTTATCATTTGTATAAGATGCATTATGTGCGTACAAGATGGGTAGCATGTATGATACATGTACTGGGTTGGCCAAAAAAGTATACAGTATTTTCCGCACCATTATGTGTACTCTCTTT
Source organism: Trinorchestia longiramus (assembly GCA_006783055.1). Lineage (NCBI taxonomy): Eukaryota > Metazoa > Arthropoda > Malacostraca > Amphipoda > Talitridae > Trinorchestia > Trinorchestia longiramus. The sequence continues at coordinate 220,077 of VCRD01000657.1, read as the reverse complement.
AAATTGCTATAACTTATTTTCTGTTCAGAGGAGAGAATAAATACAACCCCCATCAGAAAGCTGAGAAAATATGAATTTATTAACGTATGATATAATTATGTACATGTATAGTTATGTGCAGTAACAAAAAATAAATTATTGTAATTTATAGATTGTACTTTTTTTTGGCTCACCCTGTACAAGTTACATAGGACTTTCATGGAGAAGCTGTAATTATCGGAGGATAAACTTCAACTACTCTACAAAATAGACCATCAATATGAATAATGTTTCTATCAATAATATTCCTATGAGGAAATATTAAATACCGGCGGTTCTAGTGAAGCTGCAATGTTTATCAGTAAGTCAGAAATGAACAAATTCTCCATTGTCCCCCAACCAACATTAACCGTCATACTCACTCAATACAACAGACAAACTTTCAAATGGAGAATCCTGGTCACTACTATATAGAAATTTAGCCAGATAAAATAAAGTAAAATGATATTTAAAACGTTACTACTATGTTACTTGGAAAATCATAATTATTTCATTTTTTCACCATATTCTACACATTATTACAACTCCTAACGCTAGAGTTAATGTTTTAAATTCGTAATACAGATCATTCAAATACCAGAGCTCACTAAGCCCAAAATCTGTAATTTTATTTCCTATTACAGATATAGTTTTATAACTATGAAGTATTCGAACATTGAAATGCACTTTTAAATTTTAGTATTATCGTATTTTCCTAACCTAGATGTTTTCTTGTAAAATTCTGCGTCATGTCCTAATTATTTGGAAATTAAAGCTTAATTTGTTGTAGAAGTAGTTCTCTACGAATATTTCTGACTAACTTTTTTACATTAATTTCCCACACACAATGCCTTTGTTTTTTGACCATAAAATTGGTTGTAGAAATGAACACAGATTAAAGGAATTTTTTTTAGATTTACGTGTAGAACGTTAGCAAAAAAAAATCATTGTTAATTTATTAATTCTTTAAGTACACCTATTTTGCAATTCAGTACCGCAAATCATACGCGTTTTCAAAACAAACAAATTTGGAATTTAAAATTATCAGAAAAATTTGTAAAGTTTGTATAAAATTCTTCTTGCGATCTGCAACAAAATTTAAACAAAGTATCCAAAATGCTAACTTACTTAGGCTGTTAAATTCATATTGTATAGTCGTTACTGACCGTTACAACTAGATTTTATCCATGAGACGAATCCTATATTAAAAACGAACAGTTTATTTTAGTGTGAATTCATTTAGAATTAGCAGAGTTTTTGAATTTAGGAGAACATGTTTTTCAATCAATAGCCTGATTCAACAAGCAGAAAAAATAATTTTTTGTATAGTTGAATTAGTGAAATTATTATCTGCCTCCAAGAAATTCGAGATTATTAAGTAAAAAGTAATTTTTTATCAATCAAATGACATTAACTAAGCAGTCATTTACAAATTAGGTCTGATAGTCAAGTACATTCAACCATTCGTGGTAGTGTTAAGGCAGAGAAGTTCAAGAATATAATTTTCTTTTCATAATTTGAATTTTTAGTCATAAGTTTGTAACATTACTCGACAGCTATGGAATCACTCTCCCTGCTTTTCTCATCCAATCTATCATTTTCAACTTTCCACACTTTTTAAAGCAAAAAAACATGATTTGTAATGAAGACAGTATAGAGCAGGTTAATCTGTTAATAAATAGGTCAAAATGTGCATTGTATTCCTTCGGTATCAAAATATGATACTGTAATATCATATTTGACTTACATAAATGTAAGATGTAAATCCTTAAAGGGTATTTTTTATTACATGTAATATATAAACCTTTAAAAATAAAGTGAAAATTAGAAAAACTTATCTTTATACAGCAGAACAATTCAGTTGCACCAGTTATACAGAGAATAGGAAAGACAATATTTTACTCACGCCGGCTGGTGAGTGTGGTGAGTGGATGTGTCGAGCATGTTGGGCTGCATCCACACTCTTGATGTGGCTGAACTGATGGAAGAAGACGTGGATGTGGCCACAGTTGGCGCTGAGGTGGAGGTTGTCACCACAGCAGCCGTGGATGTGATGATGGGTTCTTCTTTCAATGATGTTAAAGAAGATGTGATGTGTGGATGACTTATGGACGATGGATGATGAGGATGGTGAGGGATGTGACTCGTATGATGAAGTCCGTTACTTTCAACACCAAGGTTAAACATGACATGGATGAATAGTTTCCACTGGCATGCGATACAAGAACAAGTTCTACAGAATAAAAATACTTAAAAATCTTTCCTGATATTCACAACAATCACTTACTTCAAAAAGTTAATCACTGCACAGAAAACAAAAATCACAACACTCCAGAAAATGATCGGTTATCTCAAGAAAATATTTTGCACTTCCAAGACGACGTACGTTACGTCGCACAACCGCGATACTTTTTCAATCTCCTGAGATCACCTGTTAAATTTCAGTCATCTGTTACGAATTCTGGTTTTTGGAAGATAATCTACTGATGGTGTCTTGAATAATCTACTGCCTTTTCCCGGAGGAGTTAAGTCTCTCGAGATGAGGAGACGAGAAGTAGCGAGTGTTAGTCTCACAGGAACAGGACAACTGTCTCTCAGGAACAGGTCCAAAGTCTCTCAGGACGCTGCCTAAGGGAAGAGTTGCTGCGACCAAACTGCGACCGCTACTGGACCCAGGCTTACCCAAGGGGGTTCACATCAGCTTCCGCGAGGGGGGCTCGCAGTCAGCGGGGACAAGGGGCCACGGTAGGGGACCGGCGAAATGCTAAAAAACTCAGGCCTACGTTCGACGCTGGCACGCTGAGTCGCGGGAAACAGCGTCGGTATGTCGTACACATGTGCCACTAACGCATGGATGAGTAAACTATGACTACTGCACACAAGCGACATCAAATCCTATTTTAGGATATGGTAGTCTAGCAGATGTACACTAAGCAGAAGAAAGTATAGGGCAAAGAAAGCGAACGTTGGGCGCGTTTTAGTCAACAAAGCCCCGAGTGAGTGATGAGCAGCGGCGGCGCACTCTGGGACGACGCGGTGCGCCAATTTGACGCTGCGGCTCTTGGGACACCCGCTTTTGTTACACACACAAATATTCGCCAATAGCAGCCGAGTTCTGCCAATAGGCTCACTCCCTTGTGGACACTCCCTGGCTCTCAGCACACGCCCACTGATCTCACTGCAGCGCAGGGCGCGTTCCCAAGTGGTTGTAGATTGAGGGCTTCGGTCCGCCTTCTAAAACGAGGGGCGGAAATGATCACCAAGGCCCTTTTCTATCTACCAATCGCAAGGCCGAAATTTTGGAAAAAAACGTAGTCTAATTTGTGATGAGATAACAAGAACCAATGATTGATTTTTTGGAAGGAAATGGGTGGAGCACAGATAGACCTATCAGTTGAGGGCATGAGGAGGTGGAGCTTCAGCATTGCAATACCCTCAGTACCCTCGACATCGCAGGTTAGGTTGGATGTGCATTATCAAACTGTATTTGCCTCTCCTAGCCAGCCACGTGGTGGCGCAGTTCGTTCATTTAAATCATATTGCCTCATGAAATTGTAATTTACTTATTAAAAATCCCATTTATGAAGTTAATTTTTCTGTCCGTGATTATGGCTTTTCAGGTAATTTTCTCTTCAACATAGAGCACTTGCTAATGCACACTCTACTTAAGCCTGAAACTACGCAAAGAGAGCATTTCATGAATTCAGTACCTTTAAAAATTATGGAGGTGCGCCGCAAAACTAAACATCAGCTTTTTATTTAGTATGCAAATATTTCACACCGCCACCTTTTAAGACATCGCCTAGTAAACATCCACTGAATATTCTGCTATGCTGCTGAGAGCACAGAACAGCAATTTTCTAACTTCGCACGACGAGAAGCATGTACTGCTTTACTACCATGTTCGGTGGATGCGCTCAATACTTTGCATCGGAAATTTCCGAGCGATTTAACATTTCTTCCACGTAATTCCTACTAATTCCTTCCCGTATTTGAATTAGCCTGTCACACATAGTAGGAGACGTTATGATGGAACTAAAGTCGGCTACCAACTTTTATTTGGATGGAAGAAATGGTTAAGATTGAAGGACTACATTAAAGAACTTTGCTTTGTTCAATACCCCAGCGTTCGAAGTAAAATCCCTGCTGTATACGAGCAACTGCGGACTAAAAACAGACCCATTGTCTCTGTATAATACTGAGCATGGCTATTAAAACTAAGCTAAGAGTTGCATGACTGAACCCTAGGGTAGGTCACGAAGAATCCCTGAACAAATTTTGTGTACGTCTGGTAACTTGACATGTGGTTGAGTACCCAATCCGAATTTTATCGTCTGACCAGCGCTAATTTTCGTCAGAATTAACCGGTAACTATCGCCTTTTCTTACGATAAACCGATGATATCTTACGATAAACCGGTAATTATTATCTGAAAAAGACTATTTTTATCGTCTTTTCCCTATGCTTGGAATGACGGTAGGAATAAGACTGTAAAGACCGGTCAATATCGTCGGCAAACATTTCATCGTCTGGAAATACCTATAATTACCAGTAATAACCGGTACTATTTCTATCGTCGGAAGTTCCTACTATAAACGATGATTATCACCGCAAATCGATGATTATCTCCGGTAAACTGACGAAAAAATTCGGATTGGGTACTGCAGTGGCCTGTTCATGGCTACCTGCATGCGGCTACTCACATCGTCGTAGACGTCATTCAATCACAGATGCGAAATACAATATTAATATTGATTCAAAATAAAAAACATGAGAAAAATAAGTTAAGATAAACCTTTGAGACTCGTGGGAAAACATTGTTAGTTAGTCTTTTGGTTACAATCCAAAAACTTTCTAATCCAGCTTTTAACACATTTCCTGCGAAGTGACCCACTGGTGGGTCTGGCAGGCTAGGTTCTGTAATTTTTTTAACTCGTTGACTCCGATTGCCTGATTGGTGTAAAACTTCACTTTGTACGCATAGTCACTAGAAAGATCTGAAAAAATTACAGAACCTAACCTCAGTGGTACACATACGTACCACTTCGGAGTCAACGTGTTAAGCTTTCTAGGGACTATGTGTACAAAGTAAAGATTTGCACCGGCTAGGCAATCGCAGGAAACGTTGACACGTTTGTTGCGATTACCTGATTGGTGTAAAACTTCACTTTGTACGCATAGTCACTAAAAGACTTGGAAAAAATTACAGCACCTAACCTCAGTGACCCACCGGTGGGTCGCATCGCAATAAACGTGTTAAGGAACTTTTGGTGTATTGTCCAGTCATGCAGCATTCTCTCTCGGAGACATTAAAAAAATAACTTATTACTGGACAAATTCTGAAGCGCATGTACGAACGCGCTTGATATTTTGAGAACAAATTTGTTACGGGATCTAACATTTTTCTCACAACAATAAGGGTCAAAGTATGACACGCTCGAAGTGTTGTTACACAATGGCTCCAGAAGTACTGTATGTTCTGTGACTCCGATGAAATTTTGTTCCTTAGCTTGCAATGCGCATGAATGTAACAGGAAGGTTTCTACAGTAATGTTCACTAAAATAAGAGATACTAGCGCTTGCAATTCTTTTGATTCGAGCACATTTTAGGTCTCCATTAAAAGTTAAAAGTTTGATTTTGTAATTTAATGAGCAATAGATAAAATTTCTAAAATATACTTATTTGTAGCATATTTTATGCAAAACTGTATTCTTAGTTATAACTCAAGCTATTACCTAATGTATGGAATATTCTGCACAACACATTTTTGTAATGAAGCGCAGAGCCGTGCTGTGGTCGTCTAGGCTGCGACAATCAAACTTTTCTACATTCCCGATTACAGAATTGTCAGCCTAGTCCTCCATCGTGACCCAAATTTATGCATCTTGTTCAGTCAACACACAAAGTAACGAATATGTTGCTTTCGATCGATAGAAATAGAAATCCTAATGAGGAAATAACAATACTATGATTTTTTGGCGAGACTTTGAATGCTATGTAACCAGAATTCGTAGCGGAAACAATACATCAGAGTATCTGACATGTTTAATTTAACAAGTTTCTCAGACTTGGATGCAGAATTATTATTAAGCTTTCCATCAACTCCATCTACTTTAGTTGTGCTGAGCTGAGCGCTGCAGTTCTCCGAAGCCCTTCCTATTCCTAAATCCTATTTTGATGCTAAATTCAATTATTTCCAGCCAGATGAAATTTTTCGGATAATACAGTTATGAAAAGCATAGCTAATGATAAAAGCTAATCTCTAATCTAATAATAATCAAAATCAATAAGTTTACGGAATAGTGTAATATGTAGATTAACGAATTTTTCAACGAATTATTTAGGTTTCTGTACATATTTTTCTAAATGCAACAAAGTTATGGGGGCCATCTAACGCGTGCAGAAATTTTTGTGGTAAATGTAATTGTTATGAAAATATTTCGTACTATTTAGCATATACTTTCCAATTTTTCCATTAAGCAATAAAATTTACTAACTTCTGTGCGTTTTACACACACACGCAACTGCCCAATTAAATAGCTATGCAACGCGTAAACTGCAAGTACAGACAAAAACTACATGAATATAAAATGTAAAATTTCTTAATAAAAGTCTTAAAAACTTCAACATTTTTCATAGCAATGAAAGCTTCGAAATTTTCAGCTAACAAAACTAATAGTTTTCAGCTGACCATTCAACTACACGAACAGTGAGAATCTTGCTGTCAAACTGTAGTCGCCCATGCAAGAAAAATTAGTCACGTCTGCGGTGCGTACGGCTGAAGATAGTTTTGCTTAGTTTTCAACAGAGTATTGCGCTCCAATTACCTGAGTAGTGTGCACAAATAGTTGAGCAGTGTACGTAAATTTTATCTATTTTTACTCCTCCTTAATTATTTCACTGAGCGGAATCCCAACAATCATTTTACACATTTCTATCAATTGTTAAAGAGTACGAATATGAACTTATGTATATTAAACTAAAACCCCATGTCAATGTTTTGCAGTCTTACACCATTAATTCGCAGACCAATGAACTGATACAACACTTCACTGGCAACCGCCATTGGAACCTACAATGAATTTTTAAATACACTAATGCATTAAATCTCTACTTTGACTACTAAAGCTCGTGATTCGAGCTCATGAGCCTGACGAATAAAATCTAGTGTTGAATTCATAGTATGCTCTACTCGAGGCTATGTTTTAAGTAAGCACCGTTTTGAAACAAAACAAAAATTTTTAATACCTTCATTTATACACGAAAGCCTAGAAATAAATTCATTCTCTACATAATTTCCAACTACATTAAAGTACTTATCTAACGACCAGCTTTTGAATAATATGCATATGAAAATCAGCCACTTGATTTAGAATTTGCAGAACTTTCGATTCAGTAAGCGCCCTGTCACAATTTCATGAAGAAATTTCTTGAAATTTGAAAAAACTCTTTAAATGAAATTGTGCAGCGTCGGTTTTCGCTAACTATTTCGCTGACTTCTTGCACCAACGATGACCAATGTACCAGATCACTTATGTACGCCATCTTTAAATACTCTAATTGTTTTACCATTTCCACAGTAATTGTTTTATCAATACACTTCACTAATCTGCAGACAATTTTAGCTCACTTTCACACCTCTTGCATTACACAGCAAATGACCGCGTATTTTACAATTACTAGGATTATCAACGGCCTGAGACATCTTAAACAAGCCTGAACAAGCGTCAACATTCCTCAATACTTCTGTAATGGCGTCTGCGGCTGGTCAGAAGACGCAGGTATTAAAGCACTGTAAGAAGAACAGCGATCACAGCGCTGGAACGGCCCTAATTCAAAACGGAGCTCAGTTATAAACACACCCCGTTTTTTGTAAACATATATTAATGCTGCATGGGGGTGTTGAAGTAGACAATATCTATGCATGTAATTAACTCCAACTATAATGATAAAATAATCGGGGTGGTAATCTGTGCATGCGATAGTGAATTCATAAATAGATTCGAATATTTACACCTTTTCAAATTTATTGCAAGGGCAATTGATGATGCAACTTAATCATATTTGTTTTCTTGTTCTCATTTACTATCAAACTTTTTAATCACATTGCATTTGTGTGTTTCAGACTTTCTGTTGATGAAAATGCTAGATGCACTGTCAAATGAACCCCCAAAAAATGCCTACTCCTCAAGGAAAAAACCTTTTGTTTGACCGAATATGTAGCACTACAACTAGGTAACTTTTAACCAACCATCATTTTTCAGCAAGTTGGTGCACCACCACATCGGAACTGCGTGTTCATGGGTTCCACAATTAAACATTTCCAGAAGGGGGATTGGAAGGGGTGGGCCAATTCCTTGGTCAATTCTTTTATGAAGTTATGTTTGAAATATTGTGTATCGAGTAAAATACGGGACAGTATGACCTAAAGAAAAGGGTTACTAATATTGTCACCATCAATGAGACTATGCTGCAATGAATACAGCAAGAAATCGAGTACCGTCTTGATATGCTTAACTATTGGTACACATATAGAGGCACATTAAATAAATTGAAAGAAACTCCAAAGCCAAATTCTCATTTTACAATAACTTGTAGATAAACATGAGAAAATTCACGTGTTTTTACTGATTTTTTTTTCGTTTGATTTGCCAGTGGAAGTGGGCTTTGCGAAGGAATGTCCACATTGAAGGATGTGCCTTTGGTATCCACAATACAATGCAATTGCAATGCAATGTATACCCTACCGAATTTTCTCCTCTCTAAATCCTTAAGAACGTGACAGAGAGACGGACCTAGCAACCTAGCAACAAACTGTGTATTATTATATGTATTGGGGAATTATTTTGGCCTAAGCTTTATATGGCTGGCCTGCTCCATGTAGCGTTAACTATCATACTTGTGGTGTTCGGATCAGTGTGGGCATGTTTAGCTCTTTGCAGTTGTCATAGTTCAATGTGTAGTTCAATTGAGCTTTTTCTGTTCATTTAATTCAAATTTTATAGGAACAACACCCCGAAATTCATGCTTACAAATTCAGCAAGCTCTAATTTTTGTATTGATCATTTTGAAGTTTCGCACTGGTATAATACATCTGCATAATTTAAATATATCAAACTAGAAAAATTGACTAGGTAACAGGATATAAAATGGCACGAAACATTACATTAACATTCAGATTATTAATCCAAAGATAACATTTTGAATCTGAGACCATTCAATGTTCCTAGCAGCGCCAGCTCTGCAATATTTTCCTCTGGTTTGCAAACACGAATATTACGAAAGCCACAAGATGTTCAAGAAACGTTGCCTTTGATTTCATTTCCATTTACTCTCGGGGTAGCCGTCTTGTTGTAAACAAACTTCTTTAAATTCAAGTGTGCTACAGCTACATTGCAGTAAAGTAATAAACCAAATATTGGAGTCCTGCAATTGCACGTTACAAGTACCGAAGTTACATACAATATTTTATTATGGGAATATGTAAGCAAAGGTTCTTGTTCTACGAAATACAGCCAACTTCATTACGAAGGCATAAGATTGCGGCACTAAACAAGCTATGAAAAATAATAGACGATCTCCTACCTTGGGTCCATAAACTCAGAGCTGTCATAAGATTGCTAGAGTTATAATATTTGATTCCAATTGTGTTTGTAAAAAAGAAGGAACACTTAACAGTAAATCCAGGAACAGTTAGCAATGAGTCTATCAAAGAAAATCTACATCACTACAAATATGTACTTAGGCACTCAGGGGATCATGTTAATATGGGTGTTAGGACTTGTAAGTTGTTAGGTATCTCTCAATAACATGACACTCGTTATTATGAAGAAACTCAAGACAGTAGTCTAGTAAAAACTGTGAATGTTATAAAACCATCTCTATGCCTTGAGATACAACTGAGAAAAACTGATTGAAATCAATGAAAAAACTCCATTTCTCTATTCAAGTTTACCAAGAAGACGAAAGTGCAAAAGAATGAATTTGATGAAATGCTTCCTTAGCTACATGCACCGCACAAAGCATGCGAAATGGAAAGTCAATTCGATTTAACTCAAAAACTGAAGCTCACACAAGATTGTCACAGCCTTTATTGCACTCATCAACCAGCTGCGTGGACATCACATTTCTGAAGAAACTGTCCTTCAAAGGACGTTACCTAGGAAAAATACAATAAGCGTACATTCTGTGGGGAAAGCTGTGGAGGTCTTGTATATATATATATATATATATATATATATATATATATATATATATATATATATATACATGCTTGCTGATTGCTAAGTTCTCTAGATGAGTTGAAATGACAATCCTCCTGAGCTAGATCCTTTGGGAGACATGCTTATATCAAAGCTAATTTGAATTTATGCCGATGCCAATGCGTATGCTTATGTAAATGCTTGTGCTATTGCGTGTGTCAATGCTCATACCAATGCTTATATGCCAATGCTAAATGTCAATGCTTATATGTCATTGTTTTTATACCAATGCTTATATGCCAATGTTCATATGGCAATGCTTATATGGTAATACTTGTATGATAATATTTATATTCCAATACTCATGCTAGTGCTTATACCAGCGCTTATGCAAATGCTTTTAGCTATGCAGTAAAATAGTATTAACGAAACGATACATCAAGTTGTCTACACACCAGTAGTTGGCGTTCCCGTATTGTTTCAAAGTTGAACACAACATGGAGATTATGTTCTAGTTGTAGCTTTGGAAATACTTCAAACGAATATGGGCTTCATCACGTCCATCACTAAGAGATTTTTCCCACTTGTTCATTGAAGTTCCACAAGTTGATGTACAGCGAGGCTGACCATTCTGTTCTGCACAGCGAGGCTGACCGTCCTATTCTGTACAGCGAAGCTGACCATCCTGTTTTGCACAGCAAGACTGACCATCTCTTTCATTTGTTTACTCATATTTTGTATTTTTTCATGCCTCACGCAGGACTCATAAATAATATCCTACAGCTATGGTATCACACACGACTGCAGTTTGGCCTTAGTTCTCAGGACTTAGAATAACCTATTTTCGAGTGTGCGTCATGTTTTTAACCGTGTAATTCGCTAAATCAATGAAACTCTTTGACAATGATGAAGTAAAAAATGCCCATGAAATATTTGGCTCACTTATTGTTGGTGCTCGATTTACCTTGCGAAAGCGTGCTTGCGAATTGGTTGTTCTACAGAAATGAAGCTCAGTGAACCTATTCTTAGTTTGTAGGCAAGCGATAAATCATTAATCTTCCCGTATCAGTATCCCTTTTAAAAGGGGGTTATAAGTTGCTCAATACAAATAAACTGAACATTGATCAATGGGAGTAAATATATACTAAGAAAGTTTTTTCCAAATGGTCAGTAGAACCACGAAAACAAAAATAGCAATCGCATATTCTCTGCATCTGCCCCATGTTTTGGGAAGAGATGAAGTGGTGGAATACGAATCAGATCAATCATGCAAACTACAGACCACCAGTCTCCAGCTATACGTACGTGTCCTGTGAAGACAACTAGTATCAAAGGAAAGTTCAAGTTACACTTTTGAAACAGTGCACAGAGGACGTCATCTGTCTTGTGCACATGTTTTCATAGTTTCGATCATCTGTCTCAACTTTTTAACTAGAATAATGTCAAAAACTAAGTATCCAGATGCGCTGGAAACTACATGTAGTCCAAATACAGTACGATCGTGCAAAACAATTGAGTGAGTGTCGTAAAGACCAGTGTGTATCGATTAAATTATAAATTCTATACTCCTTTTAACCGGAAATAAACTTTAACATGTCTTAATTTTATTTGTTTTATTTATGATCGGAGCGATTCAAAGGACTAGTTTTGCAACAATAATCGTCCTGGGTTACAGATTATGTTGAAGCTGTAGTGATCATCACAATTAATTTGTGTCACTGGAGTTGTCAATTCTCAGCTTTCTATTTGTACGCACATACAGAGCAGTAAATACATAAATAATACACACATATAACGGTAAAAAGTTTTAAAAGTAGGTTGAATAAAGTTTTCTTATAATTAACCTAGTGATATCCTAGCTCTTTAAGTTTTTCAGTAAATAGGTTCTTCAAAATTTTTAACATTTTTTGAGCTTTGTATTTGTTTTAACAGTTTAAACAATACATAGCGTATCTTTCAAGTCTTTTAGTTTTAGTTTGCTGTTCTTGGCAAACTTATAGGCTTTCCGTTTTCAAGCATCCAAATTTGTTCTGATGGACGCAACACAGCTGCTCTCCTCGATCCCTCGGCTGCTGTGCCGCAATCAGCCAGGCTTGGCTTTAACGAAGCGCTTTAACTTTCTCAAGTTCATCAATTTGGATGACANGCTGTATTACACAGCAAATGACCGCGTATTTTACAATTGTTGGGATTATCAACGGCCTGAGACATCTTAAACACGCCTGAACAAGCGTCAACATTCCTCAATACTTCTGTAATGGCGTCTGCGGCTGGTCAGAAGACGCAGGTACTAAAGCACTGTAAGAAGAACAGCGATCACAGCGCTGGAACGGCCCTAATTCAAAACGGAGCTCAGTTATAAACACACCCCGTTTTTTGTATACATATATTAATGCTGCACGGGGGTGTTGAAGTCGACAATATCGATGCATGTAATTAACTCCAACTATAATGATAAAATAATCGGGGTGGTAATCTGTGCGTGTGATAGTGAATTCATAAATAGATTCGAATATTTACACTTTTAAAAATTTATTACAAGGGCAATTGATGATGCAACTTAATCATATTGGTTTTCTTGTCCTCATTTACTATCAAACTTTTTAATCACATTGCATTTGTGTGTTTCAGACTTTCTGTAGATGAAAATGCTAGATGCACTGTCAAATGAACCCCCAAAAATGCCTACTCCTCAAGAAAAAAACCTTTTGTTTGACCGAATATGTAGCACTACAACTAGGTAACTTTTAACCAACCATCATTTTTCAGCAAGTTGGTGCACCACCACATCGGAACTGCGTGTTCATGGGTTCCACAATCAAACATTTCCAGTACGGGGATTGGAAGGGGTGGGCCAATTCCTTGGTCAATTCTTTTATGAAGTTATGTTTGAAATATTGTGTATCGAGTAAAATACGGGACAGTATGACCTAAAGAAAAGGGTTACTAATATTGTCACCATCAATGAGACTACGCTGCAATGAATACAGCAAGAAATCGAGTACAGTCTTGATGTGCTTAACTATTGGTACCCATATAGAGGCACATTAAATGAATTGAAAGAAATTCCAAAGCCGAATTCTCATTTTACAATAACTTGTAGATATACATGAGAAAATTCACGTGTTTTTTACTGATTTTTTTCGTTTGATTTGCCAGTGGACGCGGGCTTTGCGAAGGAATGTCCACATTGAAGGATGTGCCTTTGGTATCCACAATACAATGCAATTGCAATGCAATGTATACCCTACCGAATTTTCTCCTCTCTAAATCCTTAAGAGCGTGACAGAGAGACGGACCTAGCAACCAAGCAACAAACTGTGTATTATTATATGTATTGGGGAATTATTTTGGCCTAAGCTTTATATGGCCGGCCTGCTCCATGTAGCGTTAACTATCATACTTGCGGTGTTCGGATCAGTGTGGGCATGTTTAGCTCTTTGCAGTTGTCATAGTTCATTGTGTAGTTCAATTGAGCTTTTTCTGTTCATTTAATTCAAATTTTATAGGAACAGCACCCCGAAATTCATGCTTACAAATTCAGCAAGCTCTAATTTTTGTATTGATCATTTTGAAGTTGCGCACTGGTATAATATATCTGCATAATTTAAATATATCAAACTAGAAAAAATGACTAGGTAACAGGATATAAAATGGCACGAAACATTACATTAACTTTCAGATTAATAATCCAAAGATAACATGTTGAATCTGAGACCATTCAATATTCCTAGCAGCGCCAGCTCTGCAATATTTTCCTCTGGTTTGCAAATACGAATATTACGAAAGCCACAAGATGTTCAAGAAACGTTGGCTTTGATTTCATTTACATTTACTCTCGGGGTAGCCGTCTTGTTGTAAACAAACTTCTTTAAATTTAAGTGTACTACAGCTACATTACAGCAAAGCAATAAACCAAATATTAGAGTCCTACAATTGCACGTTACAAGTACCGAAGTTACATACAATATTTATTATGGGAATATGAAAGCAAAGGTTCTTGTTCTACGAAATACAGCCAACTTCATTACGAAGGCATAAGATTGCGGCACTAAACAAGCTATGAAAAATAATAGACGATCTCCTACCTTGGGTCCATAAACTCAGAGCTGTCATAAGATTGCTAGAGCTATAATATTTGATTCCAATTGTGTTTGTAAAAAAAGAAGGAACACTTAACAGTAAATCCAGGAACAGTTAGCAATGAGCCTATCAAAGAAAATCTACATCACTACAAATATGTACTTAGGCACTCAGGGGTTCATGTTAATATGGGTGTTAGGACTTGTGGGTTGTTAGGTAACTCTCAATAACATGACACTCGTTATTATGAAGAAACTCAAGACAGTAGTCTAGTAAAAACTGTGAATGTTATAAAACCATCTCTATGCCTTGAGGTACAACTGAGAAAAACTGATTGAAATCAATGAAAAAATTCCATTTCTCTATTCAAGTTTACCAAGAAGACGAAAGTGCAAAAGAATGAATTTGATGAAATGCCTCCTTAGCTACATGCACCGCACAAAGCATGCGAAATGGAAAATCAATTCGATTTAACTCAAAAACTGAAGCTCACACAAGACTGTCACAGCCTTTATTGCACTCATCAACCAGCCGCGTGGACATCACATTTCTGAAGAACACACTGTCCTTCAAAGGACGTTACCTAGGATAAATACAATAAGCGTACATCCTGTAAGGGAAGCTGTGGGGGTCTTGTATATATATGCTTGCTGATTGCTAAGTTCTCTAGATGAGTTGAAATGACAATCCTCCTGAGCTAGATCCTTTGGGAGACATGCTTATATCGAAGCTAATTTAAATTTATGCCGATGCCAATGCGTATGCTTATGCAAATGCTTGTGCTATTGCGTGTGTCAATGCTCATACCAATGCTTATATGCCAATGCTAAATGTCAATGTTTATATGTCATTGTTTTTATACCAATGCTTATATGCCAATGTTCATATGGCAATGCTTATATGGTAATACTTGTATGATAATATTTATATTCCAATACTCATGCTAGTGCTTATACCAGCGCTTATGCAAATGCTTTTAGCTATGTAGTAAAAATAGCATTAACGAAACGATACATCAAGTTGTCTGCACACCAGTAGTTGGCGTTCCCGTATTGCTTCAAAGTTGAACACAACATGGAGATTATGTTCTAGTTGTAGCTTTGGAAATACTTCAAACGAATGTGGGCTTCATCACGTCCATCACTAAGAGATTTTTCCCACTTGTTCACTGAAGTTCCATAAGTTGATGCACAGCGAGGCTGACCATCCTGTTCTGCACTACGAGGCTGACCATCCTGTTCTGCACTACGAGGCTGACCATCCTGTTTACGAGGCTGACCATCATGTTCTGCACTACGAGGCTGACCATTCTGTTCTGCACTACAAGGCTGACCATCCTGTTTTGCACAGCAAGACTGACCATCTCTTTCATTTGTTTACTCATATTTTGTATTTTTTCATGCCTCACTCAGGACTCATAAATAATATCCTACAGCTATGGTATCACACACGGCTGCAGTTTGGCCTTGGTTCTCAGGACTGTTAGAATAGCCTATTTTTGAGTGTGCGTCATGTTTTTATTAGTGTAATTGACTAAAATCAATGAAACTCTTTGACAATGATGAAGTAAAAAATGTCCATGAGATATTTGACTCACTTATTGTTGGTGCTCGATTTACCTTGCGAAAGTGTGCTCGCGAATTGGTTGTTCAACAGAAATGAAGCTCAGTGAACCTATTCTTAGGTTGTAGGCAAGCGATAAATCATTAATCTTCCCGTATCAGTATCCCTTTTAAAAGGGGGTTATAAGTTGCTCAATACAAATAAACTGAACATTGATCAATGGGAGTAAATATATATTAAGAAAATTTTTTCCAAATGGTCAGTAGAACCACGAAAACAAAAATAGCAATCGCATATTCTCTGCATCTGCCCCATGTTTTGGGAAGAGATGAAGTGGTGGAATACGAATCAGATCAATCATGCAAACTACAGGCCACCAGTCTCCAGCTATACGTACGTGTCCTGTGAAGACAACTAGGATCAAAGGAAGGTTCAAGTTACACTTTTGAAACAGTGCACAGAGCACGTCATCTGTCTTATTCACATGTTTTCATAGTTTCGATCATCTGTATCAACTTTTTAACTAGAATAATGTCAAAAACTAAGTATCCAGATGCGCTGGAAACTACATATAGTCCAAATACAGTACGATCGTGCAAAACAATTGGGTGAGTGTCGTAAAGACCAGTGTGTATCGATTAAATAACAAATTCTATACTCCTTTTAACCGGAAATAAACTTTAACATGTCTTAATTTTATTTGTTTTATTTATGATCGTAGCGATTCAAAGGTCTAGTTTTGCAACAATAATCGTCCTGGCTTACAGATTATGTTGAAGCTGTAGCGATCATCACAATTAATTTGTCACTGGAGTTGTCAATTCTCAGCTTTCTATTTGTACGCACATACAGAGCAGTAAATACATAAATAATACACACATATAACGGTAAAAGTGTTAAAAGTAGGTTGAACAAAGTTTTCTTTTAATGAAGCCAGTGATATCCTAGCTCTTTAAGTTTTTCAGTAAATAGGTTCTTCAAAATTTTTAACATTTTTTGGCTCTGTTTTTGTTTTAACAGTTTGCACAACATATAGAGTATCTTTTAAGTTTTTTAGTTTTAGTTTGCTGTTCTTGGCAAACTTATAGGCTTTCCGTTTTCAAGCATCCAAATTTGTTCTGATGTACGCAACGCAGCTGCTCTCCTCAATCCCTCGGCTGCTGTGCCGCAATCAGCCAGGCTTGGCTTTAACGAAGCGCTTTAACTTTCTCAAGTTCATCAATTTGGATGACATCCTCAGCTCGCTATCATCCAAAACTGGTGACAGGATCACATACCACCTCTGCACCTCGGTCACCGGGTCGGGATGAACAAACTCTGGCAATATCTTGTCTAGAGGACTTTTATGTTATATCTCAAATTGAGTGATAGATTAATTGTTATTTTATAATACTTCGAAAGAACAAGAATTTCAACGTTCATGCAAGCTTATGGTTTTAAAATAAGAATGGAATTGGATTCTATTCCCCTCTAGGGAAAATACTCGAGCTTTGAAAGCTGATGAAATAAACAGAAAATTTTTGGGAAATTCTTCTTGATAATCTTATACTGTAATGTTGAGAATTTCCGTTTAGCAACGAGCAAGTACAAAGATAATCTATTCAAAATCTTGCTCGGCTGATCTTCGATGTTTTGAGGGTATGTCAAAAGATTACAAGTATTTCAGTTCGAATTTTGCAATCCCTGTAGCACGCAATCCACTCGGAGTAGTTTTGTCTGCCCCAGAGGAGTTACCAGCTCTTGGGTAATGAGTTTATCCGTAAGATAATGGGAAAGACTTTCAACAAATCGTCTTTATAAAGCAGCTCAAAAACAAATGTGCGGTAATGGTTGTCTCTATTTCCTACGCTACATTTGCAAAACTTTTGCATCACTTTTTTCAGTGGAATCAATCAGAAAGCTTTGAGTTGTTTAAGTCTCCGAATCCTTAGTTTTAAGATTCTGATGGTAGACTCATAGTGTTTAGTTATTAATTATTGAGCAGCAGAAAAGTCAGCGGGACTAGTATCAAGAAAAACTGAGTTTCATCTTAATATTTTAATACATTTTGCGTAATGCAGAATATCTAAAACATTTCGTGTTGCACAAAAAGTAAAAGTAGGACACTCAATCATTAATTATTTCCTTTTAATATTATATACACCATGGTGTCACACAAAAGAAATAACTGAAATTCACTTCATACCAGTGGTTATCAGTCTAATAACAGAGAGAGGGAGAATAAAAATATTGATTTGGATATTATTTAAACAGTTATTTAAACTATTTAAACATTAATTCAAACAATTTAAACATCGTTCAAATTTGATTTTAACTAGACAGAAAGAATACCTTTTTTTCATTTGCTAGTTCGGGTAACAGATCCTGACGAACGTATGAACCGAGTTGACATGCATCGTAACGACATTCAACTCGTCAGTGGTTTTGGACGAGAGGTTTTATCTTTCTTTACGTAGAAAAATGAAAAGATTAAAAATAATACAACAAACAGTATACTTGAACTATGGTTATAACTACTTCGATGTGATTTACGTCATATTCTTAACCATTCAGAAGACGTGACCGGCCAATTACCCCCTTGATAATTAACCTAGTCTTTTAGCTTAAATGGGATAGAATTGGCAGAAATGATTAATAAAATGTTTAGGTATAATACGAATAAATGGACTAGGACAAATAAATGAATCGATTCTTGAACAGACCACTTATTTGGGATTTTACGGCTAAGGCATTTACTAGAAAAATAGTGACCATTATCATCGAAATTGCATGAACCCCAATGATTCAGAAATAAGATTTCTTTGCAGATGAAAAATAAAGTGACTCTTTTAAGTTCTGCTGCTGTTTCCTTGAGTGTCTAGTAATAATGATTCAAATCTAATGGAAAACTTGAATTAGTTTCACACTGAAGTAATTCCAACATTTACATAGAATTCACAACTTAATTACAATCTTGAGGTAACTTTGAACAGTTAACTGCGTCGAATGATGAGATAATCGAGTAAATTTACTCATATCATTTAATGTCTAGAAATTCAAGCTACTCTTTATGATCGCAGATTTTCAACAGATGAAAAAAATAGCTTGATCAAAAATGTGTTTCAATTCCTATATCAGATTACGTTTATCATTTCCAATACTAACCTCGCGTTTCTCCCTAGTTAAGTAAACACTACGTCAATGTATTATATAAAGTCTAAATATGACACTTATTTCTTTCTTTTCTACCCAATGTCATCACTGCTAGAGATTTTGCATGTGCAGGAAAAGTTCCAAGCTTGAAAACATCATAACTTTATTAATTTCTATCAGCGTTCAGAATCTCTTTTTCCTTCTCTACACTAATTTTCATGACATCAAATCTTCTTCCACTCGATTTTAACGGAATCACTGGTCATGACAGGTATTAGCAAGCCTGGTTTGTGTGTTTTTCTGTCTTATTTTTCGGAATCTCCGACCCCTTCTTTCAGCTTTCCCTGCAGCCGCCTGGCAGTCGGACCTTCTGGAAGCCAATTCCGTGTGTGGTTGCCAGCTCGCCGTGAGTCATCCGTCACGCAGTAACAGCACCTGCCAATATTCATCTGAAAGCTTTTACGGACGCCCCTTCCTTCCTCAGCCTTTCTGGGGAGCTCGGCATTCTTTATTCCAAAGTTTCTGGTGTAACCATTCGAGCAATAACAATGTATATCCTTTCCCTCGTATTGTTTTTTATGTAGGCTTGCCGGAGTATTGATCCACCTCTCTATTTACCACTCATTGATAACTATTTCTCGACGTGTGACAAAACGCACGTGTTCATAATTTCAACCATTAATTCAAGTAATAAGATGCATCGTGATCTTTCTAGGGTGAGTTACAGAATGAGTCTTTAAACAACATATTTTACTTGACTCTCGATAGCGCACCTATGTCATGAAATGAATAAGAATATTCCGGCTTCTGAGATCTAAAAACGAGCTGCAGAAATTGATAATTTTAATTATAAAAAGTTTTATTGCTATGACTCAAGAAACCTAAACTTACTTGCATGTATGTATTTCATAAATAAAATCTGAAATCACAAGCATAAATGTTTCAGTAAGTCTTTGATCGGAGGCATAAACATGTAGAAATTGTTAGAAGACTGATTTGTAGGTATGAAATTTGATATGAATAAAAGTATATGTGGAATAATCATAATGATATTTTATGAATTGGGAAAAATGAAAAACTTGAGAAATTATCAATTTTGCAGGTAATACACAAGAAGAATAACCTTGAAACAACTGTGAAATATTACTAATACAGTGACGAAGCAAAGGACGGCTTGCTATTCTGGTCTTCAGCATTAAAGAAAAACAACAACTTTGAAATTCTGTGGTGGTCTTTCATTTTCATATTCGAAACTCATGAAATGTGTAAGTCGTTCTTGATTTTTGCAACTAATGGACCATTTAACAAAACACAAACTTGATCAAGGATTTCAAAATGTATTTGAGGAAATAAATGTAGATATATTCCGAGTTGTCCCCGTGGGTTTTCTATTATGCAATGATTGAGATTCAAAATAAGCTATTCAGCTTATTTTGAATCTCAATCAAGCGGTGAATAATTTACTGTTGTTTCAAAGAATGTTTTTATTTGAAATAATATAACAACAATGAAGGTGTTCATCTTCATGTAAGGTATTATAACATTTCAGAAAAATAATCAGTTCAATTGGAGGAAACTATACACGCTCTTAAACAATAATAAGGATGAGTTCTACCGCTTTTTTAACGCTAATTAATATCTATTTTTCCTTGTAGTTTTTAAACTACAAAAAATTGGGTTTATAAAGAAACAGAATTCAATTCACTATAATGCAAAAGTATTTGTAGAAAGATGAACTGCACGATGAGGAATAACGGGCGAGAATCTGTCTAACAACTAAAACACATTGGTGAGAAATCAAGTGAATCTACGTTCAGAATTGCAGCATTAAGTTTAATAATATTTAGACGGAGGTCTGGATTAGCAGTGACCTTTACTCGTCGAGCAAATCAAAAGCTGTGCGTAATAGAGCTTTTGCGGCCCAGTAAACCCATTTATCCGAACATCGCCCCATAATCACCCATCCTAATGCCGTCACCCACCTGCTCGTTTCCCCTCTCCACCACCATTCATTTTAGTTCACTTTTATTCGCCTCGTAAAAGGAACCCGCCAGGGAAATTAGACTTGAACATTCGAATTAAAAGCCGTGGTCGTGAACAAAAAATCTTAGTGAAATAATCCGCGCGGAAAAATAGAGAAATGAAGCCTTTGTCTGTCAGAGCTCGGGGTAGAGACAAAAGCGGTCTTTGGCTGGTCTTTACTTCAAAGGCTCCGAGTGACAACACGACTCTTAATGAGGACTTAACGTTGTTGAAGATCTTCGTTAAGGTGGCCATGATCAGAGATGAATCACGCCGCAGGAAATAGGCTTCTATCGTCACACATAAGCGGAATTACATGCCAAAGTTGACAACAATTAGCAGGTCTTTGCTGTTTCTCTAGGCCCTAAGACACACGTACAAAAAAGTGAAGCTCACTTCTATGTTAAACATGAGACAAATTATAATATTTTTAATAGCATTAGTAGTATCTGTACTGAATATACGGAAGAAAGACTCATCAGTTCGAAAATAATTATGCAGGATCACAGTTTTTACAAAAACATCTGAATTTTTTCAGTTTTGTTTTGGCGACATGCAACTAAAGTTTTTTCTGACAGTTTGTGAAACACATGTGTCAAACTTATTTCTTTGCCCCTTTTTCGATTAGCAGAAGGAACAAATAAACATTGCTCACCACAATTTAACAAACGAACGACACTGGTTTCTAACTTTAGAACTACAATGGATTTTCTTTTTATAGTGCGACTTTTTAACTTGGAAACGACGGACACTTTAACTTTAATTTACTCTTTGGAAGCTCCGTCATGAGATGGTCGTAATCACCTGCTTCCAGGGCAAGTCTTCTTTATGGTGCTAGTAACTAGTTTGTGTTGTTAAGAGACTCTTTCTTCCTAGGTATCATAAAG
The DNA here is from genome assembly GCA_006783055.1 of Trinorchestia longiramus. Classification (NCBI taxonomy): domain Eukaryota; kingdom Metazoa; phylum Arthropoda; class Malacostraca; order Amphipoda; family Talitridae; genus Trinorchestia; species Trinorchestia longiramus. The sequence continues at coordinate 198,169 of VCRD01000657.1, read as the reverse complement.
TCATATAAATGTATGATTAATGCTTGATCTAGGTGAGGGAACCCTCAGACAGAGTTAACTATGTTCTTTACTATCGACACAAGTTTTTGATGCTCGTCACCTCCAAATTTTACTCTGAAAATATGAACAAAAATATTGATAATTTATCGAGCGAAAGCCTTACTTCGTGCTAATTATTACTTTACACTAAAAGTCTAACTTTAATTTCAGTTTCGTGCACTGTTTGAAATGCAATAACTTATTTAACTTCTTCACTGAGTGTCATAATTATTAGAGAATTGGAATAAATGACCCAAAGACTTACTAAAATGGAATAATATTAGAACGAGGATAATAAGGCAAGCAAAAAACCAGTTCACCCATTAGCCCCAAAATTAATTTTTTGCACTTAGTTTGTTTGTCGTGCGGTAAAATTGCCAAATACGATAATTATTTTAGCAGAATGTCAGAATACGTTCAAATGATATTTATTTATTAGACTCTTTTAGAAAAATATGATTATTATCGAAATTTCATGAAATATCTTATTTTATTAGGAATGAACGTTTCTTTGCGAATATGCATCACTGGGTCATAATAGGTTAATGTGAAGTTTTGTCGTATGGGATGGAGAAGCACGGTGAACAAATAGATAAACATTTCCAGCTTGTCAGTGTCCTAAAATTATAAGAAAGTCTACGGTAATAAGTCCGTGTATTGTAATGAAAGCTTTGAATATTTTTGCAGATCACTACTTTACTAGACGTTAGGGTTCACTGAGAGCAAGCCCTAAAATTCTTGCATTATGATCCAAATAAGTGAAAACGTAATGGCATTATTCTCCCAAAATAGATAGCTGAAAAAGTAATGGTTTTATTCACCTGGAATAGGTAAGTACGAGCGTAATAGTCAACTCCCTCGAATAGATAAGTAAAAATCAATCAATTATTGTTTTTTACTGTCTATCTTTACTTATCAGCTATTAAAAAGAATTGCTAAATAGCAAATTAAAGATCCTTTTAACTTTATTTGCAACATCCGCGCAGATTGTCGTACGCAACATTAAAATCAAACAACACGAGCATCAGAAACAAGTAACATATGATCACTTGCGCTAATGATGCCTAGGAACAAATTGTTCAGCCTCAGCGACTGCTCTCAGAGAATGCATCTATTTTTTAGCCGGCATTTCCGCGGACGGCGCCCCATTACAGTATTGGATGCTGATGTATGCTCTGGTCCGTCGCTGCGCTGCGCCTTTTTTTCGTTTGTGCTACACGCGTTAAAAATCTGACAGAAACCCTGAACCCTATCTGTATAAAATTATTGAGCTCTTAACATGGAGGCTTTTACACCTGCTTAATTCGAGCTTTATCAGGAAAGAAACGGGAGTGTTTATACAAAAATCTTTGATGTACAAGAGTTCAAAGTGCTGCTAATTTTCCTCTTGAATATAACCCAATTAGGTTAATGCGAAAAGATGAGGCCGCAGAGTGCAGACTGGTAACTACAAGTTCAGAGTAGACTGAGTGCCCTACAACTGCAACTGCTCTGCACAGTCGCATCTAACATTGTATAAATATGTAGGCATCAAATGCGTCTACATGACTAAGAACAATCGAGATCTGTAAGCAGTTTGACAGCACATGAAATTTTTTAACTGATGAAAAGATCAACAAGTACACGTTAAGAGAGACACAAAAATGAATCTTTGAAACTTAAATTTGCTCACATATGATTCAGAGAATTTTTGCCGTAACTCAAGAGATCCATTAACTGCTTTTCCGTTAATTTTAGCAGACAGATTTACAATATACTTTACGGAAATGTTTCAGAAAAGCTATTGCTCAATTGACGTGGAGGTTTCATATTTGGAAAATATTTGAGAGCCATTGGCTGATGCAGGATGCGGGATACAGGCTGATTAAAGCAGTAATGAACATAGAAGAGCAGCGTATGTCTTCATCACAGCCTTGTTAGAGAGGCTGGCTGCTACGCGTTTATCTTCCTGTACTGGTCTAAAATAAAAGGTGCAGAGGCGATCAAACACAATGCTCTAAAAAAATATCATCAGTAGTGATTTCAAGTAAAGTGGTAGTAAACTTCTGCTTTTAAATGTAGATTTAAATGCGTAAAAATTAGGCTTCATTTAACTAAAAGAAAGAAAAAGAGAAGTCAAAGCATTCTTTTACGTAAAATATACTAGGTACAAAGGTTAGACGCATTCAACTGGTGATTTGTGTTTTTACGTAATACTTAATAGGGATCTCGAGTCGCAAACATGATAGCACAATAATCAATGCATTTTCCAACGTGAAAATTCGCCATCATGCAGAATAGTGATGAATAAAATAGGTATGAATAGCAAAACAATGACGTAAACCTCCCAGATGAACCTCCACAGTTAGCAGATTTGATTGTAATTGAGCTTCTGGGAAAAGAATTGAAGAATTAAGTTTAAAGTCATTATCTCTTGCAGTCGTCTTCTTAAAAGTTGTAACACATTTTACTCGAAGAATGTTGAAGAATTGGTATTTAGAATAGAATGAGGCGATAGGAACGAGCCTTTTGGCCCATTCTTGGGACGGTACCCAAGTCCCATGCCGTTCATGCTGAATCGTGAAGTTGTACGAGTATGTCTATTCAAACTAGGATCCAGGGGCTTAGAAATGCTGCAGAAAGATTATTTCGTATTGATATATATATATATATATATATATATATATATATATATATATATATATATATACGTATATATAAATAAATTAAATATAAGAGACGTACCAACTATTTAGTTGGATATCTGCTTGTTATAACAACAGTTTAACAGGCTCCTCTCGGAACTACATCTTTCAAATAGAAGTATAGTTTAGTCATGAAATAAATTTATCAAGAGAATTTTAATCGCAATGAATGACCTAGCCTCACGAAACATCAGAGATATATTTCTCATCGGCTGGTATAGTTGTATAATTATACCAGTTCATTCGCCATTACTCACGTCCGATTATTCTGCATTGAATGCACAGTCTACGCCAATCAACACACTTTCTAGAAGCCAAGTAAGTGGAGCGATGAGTGCATGACAAATTGTAGCAGCCCACGATTAGAATGAAGCTTCGAACGCTGGCTCTGTCTGTGCCCTCTTCATAGACCCTCAGTGGATCTGACTTCCATGAATCACAGTTCCAGATCTGTTACTGAATTTACAACACCCATCAGCCTTCGACCACCCGAACATGATGTAATTCTCCTTTCCGCCAACAATGAGTAGTCACATGTCATCGAAGTCAATTGTCACGGCAAAAATGAACTCGCACGCCTGTCAGAGTCGGCAACTACAGATAGCGCTCCTCATCTACTGTGGTGTACAAACTTATTGTCATAGAGCAGATGCCGAGTAATTAGACTGCAGTGATGGTGAAGTGATTTGTTAGGATCACTGTAACCTGCTTGCCATCACGGTCAAACATTGAAACATCATTTTTCATTGAAACTAGAAGAACATTTAATGGAATTGTTGAAAAAAGTAGAAAAACTATAATTAAAAACTTCTGCTTGGTTGCTGGAGTTCTGAATAAATTGTGTAATAAAATTTGAGAAGCATTTTGTTAAATTTCGGGAAAAAATGAAAACCTTAAGATAAAACAGTCACCATAAGGGTGGGCTGATTGAAAAGAAGCGTAGACTTTAATAATTACTTAATAAAAATGTTAAGAACATGGAAAAGAACTAGAATAAAAATTTCTTGGTGTTAGAGGCTTGTTGAGCTCAGTGAGGAGCAGGCAGGGCTCGTACAGGAAGGGTTGGGAGGCGGCGGGCCCCACAAGACGTAGAGGCGGGCTGGGAATTGAGGCCTCGAATAAATAACTGGGCCCCAGAAAGCGATTAGAGAACGTTGGGTCCGGAGATCACCGCCGAATGGATGCAGCGCTAAAAGAAGGAGATTAAGAGGATGAAGAAAAGAAGAGTTGTCACTGAATAAAGAAATGACGAAATAACTTTTGAAAATAATGAGTTTTATTTACGTTACAAGAAGTATTCGACAGAAAATATACTTTAAACAGGGAAACAGATTATTTTGGGTTAGAGAACTTCCCATTTAATATTTCATATGGATTGGCCTTGGTAATCGAAATTATACGCTTCCTAGAAACGAAAGTAGTATTTTAGCAGATACTGTAAATACTACTGTATATTTTTAAGTGAAGTGCTAGAGAAAGATGCATAAATACCACATTTTAATCTTAAAAATAAAATTTTAACCTAGAGAAAAATAAGAAGAAAGGGGTTTGTCCCCATCATTAGATTGTTGTCTATAAAAAGTTAAAGTTAATAAAAGTGTTATTATAAAAGTCAGAAATGTGTCTTGGTTGTGTGATTGTGACACAGTAATGTCTCCTATCTACCGAAGAACGTTCATGCAAGTTCTACACTGGATATCTACGCGAACACTTCTTCTGCCCAGCGTTTTAAGATTCGCTAGTACATAATCCTCATCTAGAGCCCAAGAACGAGTTAACGGAAAAGCCTCTCCCTGTGTAGGTAAAATACACTTCGCATACACTGCCTGGTTAAAAAAAGAGTTATGCAGCGTAATCATTTAATAATATCTATTGGATCTCATATTGATCGAACTTCATCTTTCATCCGAACTGGCATGGATTCTAAAAGCTTTTGTATCATCTGTAGCTTTAATTTTGGCCACAATTGCATGACTCAAACTTAAATCGTTCAATGATGATGGAGGATACGATGAGACACACTGGTTTCTCTTACGATCATTACGTAAATTCTCAATTCTAAATAACGACTAGTCTCCAAAGCCGACATGGTTGACGCGGCTAGAAATACGGCATGGGACTTGGGTAAACAACCGAATAATTATCGAAGTAATTATCCGACCCAAGAATGGGCCAGAAGGCTCGTTCCTATAGCCTCATTCTATTCTATTCTAAATTTGGATACTGCGTTGGCCCTCCAATGTGCTGGAATGATTCCTAATGCTCAGAGAACCACTTCTGGACGGACAGCGCTGTGCGTGCGAGCGTTGTCGTGCTCAAATGTTCCATCACCATCATGAAAATACAAGTTCATTCAGAGGTGAACTTGGTCATCAAAAATACGCAAATGACGTCATTTGCGTATAGACATTTGCGTAAGACGTCATTTTAATGCTGCAGAGGGTTTCGAATCCATGCTAAACACAGGTAAAACAGTCCTAAATCATCACACTGCATCCAGATTCTTGCATAGAGGAGACGACGCATGATGGATCCTCTGCTTCGTGAGGTTCTCGTCACAGAGACGCGTGCATCACTCGGAAGGAAAGTAAACCTCGATTCATCAGTCAGCATGAACGCTTTCAGTCCTTAACACGTTTGTTGCGATGCGACCCACCTGTGGGTCACTGAGGTTAGGTTCTGTAATTTTTTCCAAGTCTTTTAGTGACTATGCGTACAAAGTGAAGTTTTACACCAATCAGACAATCGCAACAAACGTGTTAGTAGTCCAGTTTCGAGGTGCCTTGGTTAGGTTAGGTAACGAGCCATTTTCTCGAAGTGTTACAGGCACAAGTGCCTTCGTAATAGAAGTGTGACTACGCACCAGCAACTTGTTCTGTTCACGAACCATAGTCTTCCTAGAAATCGTTTTGGGACCTTCACTAAACTGACTGCCCAATTGGTGTGTCACTCAACTCGTTTTTTCTTGATAAAAAGGTTTAAAGAGGCTTGTCTCTCGCTTTAAAAATTTGATATCTTCTACATTTGCTATGAGAAGAGCTTCGCCATCTGGTTTCCAGGGTACAATCGTTCCCTGTATAATCCTCATGTCTATATCTGTTGCTATAGAATATCAAGCGTTGATGTCGACTCTAATGGAAGGTAACCACGAATCCTTTACGTCATGGTGCAATATTTTTTCCGTGTCTCAATTTTTGCAACTTGCATAGAAATTCTGATAAATAAGACATTTAGACCAAGTGGTTGCTACGAAAAAGACACTACAGAATATTGCGGTATAGGTTTTCCCTACACTAAATGTATTGTAAACAAATGCAATAAAGAAACATGCAATATATAGATCACTGCTCTACTTACAGGTATCTTTGTAACTTTTTGGATGTTGGGTAAAATTTTAGGTATATGATTATGCAAATAATATTTAGTTAAAAATTTTTTATCCATCAAATGGTCAGTCTGCTCTCAATATCTAACGTTTTGCTGTTAAATTGCTCAGGCCTGTATTTATAACTCAGGTGAATAACTTGCACCACAAGTCATATCATTATTGTGCTCCACGACTAGTGTAATTATTGTGAACTATTAATCATACAATGATTGTAGACTACGAGTCATGAGATGTTTGTGTGCTATTCGTCATACAATGATTGTGTACCAGGAGTCATATAATCATGGTGCCCTTTGAGGCCTGTAGTCAGTGTTTTCCTCAAGTCATATTATCGTGCACAACGAGTCATATCATTAGTGTGTACAACGAATTATATTATAGTGTTCCACGTATCTTATTATGCAAGCTGCATTCAAGTCATAATTTCAGCTGAGCCTTGCAGAGTCAATAGTTGGTTTCATTTCTATTTTGAGTCATTGCTTAGCTTTTCTGTTTAGCGTTTAGCGACGCTCAAGATAGAAGCTGCTTGTTCTCACTCAGCAATAGTGTTGGAATATAAACAATTCCTTTCAGCTACTCTCTGAATGTTCTCCGCCAGTGTGTGCAGGGAGTTCTTAGGAATGAGATGAAACAGGGATAAGTTTTTTAATTTGAGGCACACAATTCACACAATTTTTCCAATCAAAAAATGACAAAATAGACTCGCAGAGATGAATGACTCGTGGAAATTTATTGATATTATAATTCACAATTCACAAATTAAACAATTTTGATAACATAAATCCAGACAAGGCGTCTGTTTAAAAGACACTTCAAGATCTGGGCCTGCAACGACGGAATGAAGACATTTGACGAAGTTGTATCGATGGATCTTAACACGTTTGTTGCGATGCGACCCACCGGTGGGTCACTTAGGTTAGGTTCTGTAATTTTTTCAGATCCTTCTAGTGACTATGCGTACAAAGTGAAGTTTTACACCAATCAGGCAATCGCTACAAACGTGTTAATCCAAACACCACAACCTGTCGTGTGTAGTGACAACAACATCTCCTCTGCTAATCTGTTCATTTAAAATGTCTTCACGAGATTGATAATATTTATGTTTGCTGTTTTTTATGCAAACCAATAATTTCCATGTATAATATAAAGGGTTATTTTGACAAAGAGATGGGGTTTATGGAAAAAAAATTAAATTTAAAGTTATCCATCGACTGAATGCTAGTCAAAGAGACAAGCTAAAATCCTGTTGAAGAGTATGATAGATGCAGCTCGGGTGGGTGTGAACCAATGAATAAGAAAAAGTCTTGATAAAAATAGAGAATGAAAACAAAAATTGAATAGGGATGCTAATGTGAAAACACGTATGTAAAATTAAATAAGATTTTCTAATGATTTGACTATCAACATGAATGAGACTTGGAATTTAATTCAATAGAGACGTGAAGGAGGAAAAAATAATGATAAAATACTGTATTCCTCAGTAAGTTTGTCTCTGTAGAAAATACTTGAGTATTCTTGGATGAAGCAATAAGTATAACTAAAAAATACCACTTCATATAAATCATCGATGACATGGACGAACGCCATAAGACAGCATTGTTTACTTGAGGCAGTCAACAAAGGTAACAAGATCACTCTGTCTGGCACAATACTTGAGTGAGACAGCAGCAACGAGACAGTGAGAAGAGTACGGAGGAAACACAGGGAGGATGTGAGGCGTAAGAGAATAAAGTCTAGGCTGTGATGAAGGCGCTAGCAGCTGAGATTTATGGGAGGCTCCTGGGAGCAGCAGCAGACTACGCTCCCTTCACTCCCTCCTCCTTTTAACTCCTGTGTGGAGGTGTCTTCTTACACATAACATTTGACTACGTGAATAATAACTCAACAATTTTCTTCTTCTTCTTCCTTCGGTATCGAAATTTTGTGTGATTTTGTAACCATATATACGAGGAGGAAGAATAAAACACAAAATCTCAAGAAATCACGATTTCCATGCGATGACTTTTATACCGATACCATATTTATCAACTTTGTTGCTCTTGTTTGCGTTTTTTATTTTCATACGATTTGTATACCTAATTTCCATATCGTGAATTGCTCGATCAATTTTACTGCACAACATACCTTTGAACTACTGAAACTGATATTTACAACTATTTTTATTTAAAGATTAGCTATGCCATTTGATGTTACTATATTCACACTAGTATATAACAAACAAAATGTCTAACAGGATCAGTAAGTTCATAAAGAAATAGTTTATGCGTTGAGAGATAAAAACTTGTAAACCATAACAATTTTATCCAAGTTAAGTTATCAAAGTTGGAGCTCTGAGATTAATAAATTAGCAGTTGTAACACACACGTATGCATTATTTAAAGTGTGTATAAATAGAAATGGAATCTGTGAAAACATTGATTATTACTTATTGAACTCTGCCATTTTCTACAGTCTTCTTTTCTTAAACTGGTCAAAATAATTGAAGATTTCACCTCTGTTATAAATTTCCTGGGAAAGGAGGCAGTTGATCAATTTTTGACGTGGGTAAATCTGAATTCCGTAAGCAGCTGCTTGTTGTCCAGCGTCGGCTCTGTTTACTTCAAATCATTCGCTCACACGAGCAACATCTCCAAAGAAATGCACCTTAGCTCAATTCAATCCTTTATAAATTAAGATAAATAAGTAAATTGTTATTTAGAACGATGCTCTAATGAAAAGACCGCTCAGTACTTAAGTGTCAATGATGTCGGTACGAAGAGTCACAGTTAGAACGAGTAAAACGAGTCAGTCTGTGATTAGGATCCTGATTTTAACTAAGACTCACTGACCTAACTTTCTCATCGACTCATCCAACAAGCCCTGAGGGAACACCGGGTCGCAGACATCTTTGTGATCGTTCTGTCGCCAAAAAAACTTCTGAATTCGCTGTAAGGAGCTTAGTTTTAATGACAACTGAAAAAAACTGAGGTTCATAGCCTGAGAAAAGGTGATTGTAAAATTTATGATCAAACACTTAGTTCTTGAAGACATCTGCTTTTATTTACACAATGTGTCAACTCCAGTTGAAGAGTGCGAAGAACACACTGAACGGAAGCAGCAACAGCTCCGAAGAGCTTGAGCTGTCACACAACGTCTTTGACCTCATCGTTCTGAACATCAAACCACATGGCTCCTCAAACTACATTCAGCTGATTATTATGTGGAAACCTCTACCAGACGCAACAACACTCCACGCAATATCAAATATTATATCACGTCCAGGATAAATACAGCAGCTGAGAACGGCTCTTAACAGGTCCCGAACCAGTCTACTAGTTTTTTGAGGCAGTCAGAGGTTTCTGTTGAATAGAAGGAACAGCCTAGTACTTTAAACTTTGAGTGCGATTTTTGCCAAATATCTATGCCAATTTCCTTCGCTTCTTATTATATGTATGATTCAAATGACAATATTCAACAGAAAATAAGGTAACAGTACCAGATTTAGGATGTATTATTAACTTGAAGCTTACCATCACACGTATAATTTTGGCACTCAATCCAAACATGTGATGCTGTAAATGAAATGAACATTACAGACAGGGGCACAACAGAAGTGTTTAAGGGTAACAGTGACTATACTAACTGCCTCATTTGCTATGGGCTTTGTTCCGTCAAGAAGTGTCACCTCAGTCTCGTCCTTCACTTTGGATGAGGTAGACAGTAGGAAAACGGATTTACCGGCAATCACACTCTACACATTGATTCTTACTGTACAACTGGGGCCACCAACTGCTAAAAAGATCAGTCAACAAATAAGAAAATGCTTGAAGAACTCTTGAAGAATATGCTTGCGGGGTTTATCATAGTTGATGTCATTGCTTCTTTGTTTATCTTTATTTTCCAAACAAACAGAGCTCACAGAGGTCCCTTACCGAAGACTAAGATCCCGATAAAATTGCACAACATTCACTAAAAACTATGAGCTCTGAATGTTACCCATTTTCAAATACAGGAGCAGTATTTGCGATCTAGAGCTTTAACATGCCACTTCCAGCTCGTTAAGAATCGTGTTCAAGGAAATCTGGCACACGCTGTAGAGAGGAATCAAGAGTGCGCTATTCTACACGGTGGTAGGCGACATGGATGCAGGACGATGGTGTGCATCTCAGTGTCCCGTGGGAGGCGTTAGCCAGAGCGATAAAACACCGCCTCTACGACACGCTCCTTCTCTGTACCGTAAACCTGAAACATCAACAACGAATTGTACATGCTTCCATTGAATGCAAACGAATAGGGTTTTAGCTGCGTTTTCGAGATATTAACGCTCACTTCGTTCGTGTATGAAGACACTCGTTTCTACACTTGAATTAATTCAGGAAAGCTATGTAACTAGTCTCTAATCACGTTCTTAAGTTTTCTTAAGTAACGTATGATTGTTTGATAGCAAATCCACTTTAGCAATGTTGTTGAGGCTGTTGTTATGAGCTACTCTTCTGTCTTTATCAGCCCTCTGTGGAAGTTACAAGGTGTTCATAAAATTTTAACAATTTAAACGCTGCATAAAACTACATCGTGCAAAATTTTTAGGTCAACGTTGAAGGAATGCATTGAAAAAGAACATGTTTTAATGATTTTATTGTATTAAAATTCATTTCTTTCAGTTCAAAAATAGGATTCATTGATATGAGATCAGTCCGTCGACTGAAGTCATCAGCGGAACGACGGACTAATTCTTTGCTCATTTCTGTTGAGGCAACAAGAATCTTTAAATCATTAACTGATGATGGCTTGCGTTGATGGGCATTCGATTCTATCTTCCTCTAAAGCCAGTAGGCGAGGGGCTGAGGTCTAGGCAATGAGCGAGCCTAGGCTGGTTGGATCGGTAGCAAATCATTCGTTCGAAGAATTTGTTTGATGAAAATGAGAGGTATTCTTTTGGACAGTGAGCAGGAGCACCATCCTAACATGAACGATTACATGGCAAACACGAACAAGTTTTTCTAAACGCTTCTTTATGAATAAATCGGATGGGTTGTCACGTAAATTTTAATTTCCGACTCGTGTTTAAATTTCGCGCATAATTCAGTACGTGAGCATGTTCTTATTGACTAAAAATATAATATAATACTGTAGATAATCCGTTTTTGCATTGGGAGCTAAATTTATACTGAAGCAATTCTGAGCAACAATTCTTAATACGTATTCCATTATTTAAAACGAAAATGTCTTCCACATTTTCTTGTAAGAGAGAAATAAATCCATACCTGGAACTCTTTCTGTAGCACTTTTCTAATTTTCCGTAGCAAAAAAAATAAACTTTCATACTAAATAAAAAATTTCTTACGTAAATGCTAAAAGCCTGTGAGTTACTGTGTTTAAATTTACCTTGGCCAAGCTTAAAGAAAATAAGCTTGCGTGCAAAAAGAATGAAGCGAGCAAGTTCCCATATTTCTCGGCTGAGATCACAGGAGCAGCTCCAGATGTCATTTATTTCATTAGTAGGCACATAAGGAAAAAAGAACATCAGTAACCCCTTACAGGCCGCACTAGACTTCTTCAGGCGCAAAGAGCAAACTGAGACTCAACTTCTTTAACACGTTGACTCCGAAGTGGCGTGTATGTGTACCACTGAGGTTAGGTTCTGTAATTTTTCAGATCCTTCCAGTGACTATGCGTACAAAATGAAGATTTACACCAGTCAGGCAATCGTAGGCAACATGTTAACTACAGCATAGGTTTAAACGGAATGAACCATAGTGGAGAGATAAGCAGTGTTGCTGAATGATCATTTGCTGCCCACTGAAGCGATGCAGTGGACAGGTCAAAATAATGAATGCTAGATACTTAAAGATTCCTAAACTTACTTGATACCTACTTATATGAGTCAAAATAAGCAACAAACCGTCAGAAGCTGTGTCGTTTTGAAACACACTCACTACGAAATTTTGTGATAATTATTAAAGGTGAAAAAACACCCGTGGAACAAAAACTCTTATAGGAAAGTTTATACAATAAAAATACATGCAGTAAATTGCCTAATATTGGTGTGTTGAATACGACACATTTCTTATAAAGTTAAATTTATTCCTGCTTACCCATCAGGTGTTTTCAAATAATTTGGTCACCTACCCGTGCTAACGACTCCGCTCTTATTTAAGATGACCCTTGCTTTTACATTATCATCTGAGAGATGTGAAGGGAAAAAATACAAGTTAGTCTAAAATTACACATTTTAATTTTTTTTAAATAAATTCATTAGTCTAACACTTATGTGATAACGTTTCATAGTTAATTCGTACGAGTAATTCTATTAGTACATCAGACTTATTTAAATGATTAGTTGATTAGAATAGAATAAGGCAATAGAAACGAAACGTTTGGCCCATTCTTGGGTTGATACCCAAATCCCATACTGTCTTGATACCCAAGACCCATGCCGTCTAATACCCAAGTCCCATGTCGTCTTGATATCCAAGTCCCATGCCGTCTAATACCCAAGTCCCATGCCGTCTAAAGATTACTTGTTTGAAGACTATTAGGCTTGCTCATACAGATTTTTTTCTGTTTTAGTCACATAATTCTGGAATCATTTGACTGGAATTCAGTTCACTATAATCATCAAAAATATTTTTGACATTTTTTTAACAGTATGAATGAATTGATAAATTCGCTCTAACAAAGGCTTTCTTATAATTGTTTAATTGATGGTATCTAGAATTTTAAACATCGACACAAAATTTATGTTTACAAGTGAATTATTTAATTGAAGGGAAGAAAAGTCGGAAACTAGTGTAATGTATGCCATCTGTGCAGCCACGATCTGATTAACTTGGATCCTTATTTCACTCAGGTCAATCGGTTAAGAAAAAAAGTGAGCCACCGTGTAGGTTCTTGAAAAAGAGTTCGGCAAACATTATGTCAACAATATTGCCTTTATTGATATTTGGAGCCATGCAACAAAGAATCAAATCATAATATCAAGGGTTACAAGCTACTTGTATTATATTCTTTACAAATCTATACTCAGCGCTCAATATCGTGTCTAGATGATACAATAAGTCACAGTCCACCGTTACGAGAGACGTTATGCAGTCCACCTTTACATCACCGTTATATCAGAATTGATTTCGAAAAGTAGATCGCCCTTGCTTCAGCAACTGGAAACGTGACAGAGACACATCACGTAGGAATAATAATTAATTTAAAAAAATGAAAACTTTGAACTTTGAAGCGTTTTCTATATTCTCAACCAAATTGCCATTTGTGTACGTATTGAAATCATTCTAGAATCTTTTACGTACAGCCTTGCAAACTTCAACCAGATCATCGTTGCGAAAGCGGCACAAGTTAGAACTAAAGTTTTGCCGCGCTCCTGAAGCAGACTGTAAATAGTTACAGCATGTCGAGCAACCAAATCAATATACAGGGTGGCCCATAAGTAAGGTACCTTTTTAAAATTATTATAGCTATAAAACTAAAAATGGTAAAGAGATTTGGTTAATTCAGAATGAGAGAAAAAATTTCAAAGTTTAATGTAAATTTATAAATGAAACAATAAAATACGTTTAACTATGGAATACAATATCTTTTAAATGACCTCCATTATTAGTCAAATAATGGCGTGCTCTTTCAACGGTGCTGTTCATTACTTTCCTTAATGTCTCTGGTGAAATGTTGATCTCTTGAATGATGTTTAGTTTCAATTGCTGTAAAGTATCAGGCATTTCAATGCAAACATTTTCCTTTAGGTATCCCCAGAGAAAGAAATCAGGAGCACTTAATTCTGGAGATCGAGGCGGCCACGGTATATCACCAAAACGAGAAATTATTCTGTTTGGAAAAATTGCTTTTAACATTTGGGTTGTTTCTTTTGCTATGTGTGGTGTAGCTCCATCATGTTGGAAAAAGATAATATGCGTTATTATCTCCAATATCAGGTATCAAAAATTCTTCAGTCGTCTGTCTATACAGGTTTCCATTAACACAAATTGCATCACCATTAGCATCTTCAAAAACATATGGTCCAATGATCCTCGAAGACGTGATGCCACACCATACTGTTACTTTAGCTGAGTGAAGTGGACGTTTATGAATTTCTTTTGAATTTTCTGAAGCCCAGAATCTTTAATTTTGCTCATTAAGAAAACCATTGAGGTGAAAATGTGTCTCATCAGTCATTAATAAATTCTTTACAAAGTTTTCATTTTCTGCAAGCTGCAGAAATCTATTCGCAAAATCTAACCTCATTTGATAGTCCGTAGGATGGAGTTCTTGAGTTAATTGAATTTTATATGGATGATACTTTAGATATTTTACCAAAATACGTTGCAGTGAGGTACGTGACATTCTCAGTTGAATTGAACCACTCCTTGTTGACGTTTTGGGCCGATCAGCAACACTCGTTGCAACAAGCTGAATTGAAGCACCAGTTTCCATGGTCCGTGGCCTGCCACAACGTTGTCTGTCTGCTGTTGTCCTAGTTTCTTTAAATCTCGATACCAGTTTTCTTATTCACTTCTTCGAAGGACTTCTTTCAAAACCATCAATATTTCTGTAATTCCTGTGAACTGCATTAACTGAACAATTACATCGGAAGTAAAGTCCCATTATTTTTGCTCGTTGTTCCATTACGTGGCGATTCATTTTCGAGGGGTGGATTTTATGAATTTTTTAGGCGATATGTTGTGATTGTCGGTAGATTTGATACACTGGTAGAAAATTTTGAAATCTCTTCATTCATTCTGAATTAACCAAATCTCTTTACCATTTGTAGTTTTATAGCTATAATAGTTTTAAAAAGGTACCTTACTCATGGGCCACCCTGTATATGGGATCAGGTAAAGGCGGTTAAATAAAGTAAAGTAATGTAAATTGTTACTGTATGTCAAGCAACCAAATCAATATAAATGGGATCAGATAGAGGTAGTTAATTAAAGTAAAAGAAGGTATTTAACTGAAGTAAGGGAATATAGTATATCAAAATGAAATGTTCTTTATTAACCTGCTATGGCTTTAACATTTCGAACAGTTTGACAATGGTCACAAAACTCATCACAACTGTTGGCAGAATTCACACTTGTAACGTCCGTGTCTGAATGCCCTAAGGACGAAGACATTCTCCTGCCTCCGCTCATATGCATTCGCTCAACAAAAATTCTTTAGAAAGGTTTTGTACAGGAGCGTAAGTCGCTCTGGGAGAGGGTGGACAGCGCTGAACTTTCAGGCCGCATCCATCATCGGAGCTTTGAGGACTGAAGCTCGGTGATAACTTTGAGCTGCTCTCATGCACTTAACTTGGTTATGTGTACTAGAGATTCCTCACAAGATAGACTCTAAAAAGTGATAGTCCACTCATGATGAGGCTAAAGTACAGCGTATAATGGTATGAATGAGTACCTAAGGTACTGTGGATGACCAGTAGGAATGTTGATAAAATGCGTCTGGATGACAGAACTGAATTAGAGACAGAAAAAAGCGCATAGGGAAACTGAACAGTTCGTTTAAACAACCATTCTGCACAATATATCGTTTTTGTTGCACGCATTTGAAGATAAACGGAAGCATAAAATCATGAGCCTTTTCTAACGCGTGATCATGCGTTAGGCCGAGCGGAAGCTCTGCGCTCAGAAGAACCTGTGGGACCATTGGTCACTTTGGTTCAAGCCTCTGTTGGCTCAAAAGCGAAGTTTTTTATGCGTTTCCTTCGATAGGAGCTCATGGCCCAAGAGACTGACCCCTCGTTCATTATGTAAAAAGGGAGGAGTCCGAATAATGGAGCTCTGCCAATATGCTTGTTATGCTTTGTGCGGATAAATACAAAGAAGATTTTTGACTTGAAAGGCGATATGCCTGTGAGGGAATTTGTGTCAGTTGCATCGCTTTGTTGTAAGCGATAATACATAGCAGCTCTACCATGAAAATAAATGTATTCATCAAATGAGGTTAATATTTTCAACACTATGAAGTTGAACAGAAAATATGATGATTTATGATGCAAATACATAGTGTATGTCATGGAATTAGAGATATTGTAGGTCCATGCTTTTAAATCTGGCTTGGTAGAATATGTATCAGAAGCTTCATGCAGGGAAAAAGAGATTTTATCTCTGAATTCAAGGCCCTAAACAGATGAAGTTGTCTAAATGATAACTCTCAGATTTCAAATAAATTTTCTTTATTGTGCACATTTATGAGTATATCAATTAATGAAAACTCACTAGAGTACATTAAACAGCTATTGTGTTCGAGCCCAAAATTCATCCTTTATTCATTATAGAATTTTAACGTCCTGCCACATTATAGACTCCAATTATTGAGAATTCTCTATTCCTCGGCTAATAAAGTGTTAACTTCACAAATTTACACGGTAACAAACTAAGCAAGGACAACGTATTGTTTTCATTAGACCAGTCAAGTTTGGGAGAGAGCAATTACAACTCGAGCATGAGTTTCTGCTGCTGGCGTTTCTTAGCGATTGTTTGTGACAGTTGTTCACAAGACGGTCGGCGACGCTAAACTTGTCGCCTAAGTGTCAGAGCGACCCTCGTGGGGGCTTGAAATGAACTCTGCTGGAGGTATAGTCGACTAGAGACTGGCAGAGGCAGAATTCACGAGACGCTTAGTAGACTGGAGGCAGTGGGAGCTAAAGGTAGAGTGTATAAGGGTAAGCTTCATAATGCCATAAGCATAGAGGGCTGGAGGCATTTAAGACTAGGAACATAAAGGACTGAAGACATCGAGGATTGGAGGTTTTGAGGACAGAAGGTATCGAGAAATCAAGGGATTTAGGACTGGAGACAATGAGGAATGGATACGTAGAGGACTGGAGACATACGTAGAAAACTGGTGACGTAAAGGACTGGAAACGTAGAGAACTGGAGATATAGACGACGGCAGACATAAAGGGCTGAAATCATAGAATATTGGAGGTTTCGAACACGAGGTATAAAAAATTTGAAGTGTTGAGAATTACAATTCCAGTAAACTCGGGCAGGTAGACTTACAGATGCTTGAACGAGGTGCAGATGTGGCTGAATGTCAAATTTTACAGCTTGTGCTTGCAGCTATACGAATAGTATCATTGTGTTGATCCTCACTGGACGTAATACAAATATGTAAACGAAGATGAAGGGTAAACTTTGGTGTCTTGTGTAAACTTTGCTGTCTACCAGGAAGAGTTGAAAAGAAAACAGAAAAAATTGAATTAGGACGATTGTATACGGTTAGCATGTTTTACAGATCCACCAACTTAGACAATGTTTAATTCAAAATTAACAATACATGATGCATACGGCTTAGTGATAAACTATGTATTTACTCGTACATGCATAGACATTTAACAGCGACAAACGGAATGTTAGTCAAAACATTATCGTAAGATACAAATTACTGAAAATCTGTTGGTAGCCTAGGTGACTGTTAATATTTATCTTTTAAGGCTTGTGAAGGGGTGAACAAGGTACAATTGCTATTCTTGGCACTAACCATGAATAACTAATGCGAAACGAAAATGAATAATTTGAGTTATACAAACACAATCATTTTGGCTTTAGCCTCTCTTGAACATTCAACTGTATTACACACGAACGTTTTTATCAACTCCTCATGAAACTTATCTTACGAATGAATATAATTTATAAGAAATAATTTGTTTCTATTTACTTAGTGATTGCAGCGTCGACTGGAATTCGTTAAGCTCTCCCAGGGTAGCAGTCAAGAGAGAAATCAAACGCAAATATTTCTTTCTTTAAAAGCAAAATTCGTCCAAGTAGCTTTGAAAATCGCTTAAGTTTGAAGAAAATGTGTAACTAAATATTTGCGGAATTCGTATAATTTAAAAGTGCTGACTTTTTTCACTAGGTGCATATTTTTTTCGGTGTACCAACTACAGGAGCAACGCCAAATTTAAGCCGCGTTTTAAATATATTCTTCATCTCACTTTTCGTTTAATATTTCCGTAGATGATCGGCTATCTCTTCAGCAGAGCCATGTGCACAGTCCGATCGAGAGCGCAGCTTGAAGTGCTCATGATATTGATCTAGTCTCATCATTTCTGGCCACCATGAATAATTTCTCTGGTTCCGAAGGCATAAAATTATCCCGCAGATTGAAACTAAAAATGGGACTCGAGATTTTCTTGCATTAGTTATAGCCTAGCTACACCAACCATCAAACAAGCTCTTATCCCATTCAGAAATACTTGAAAGTTATTATGCACAAATATAAATATTTGAAATTATATAGTTATACATTGATAAATACTTAAAAACAATTTAGTCCGTTTTATTTCGTTTGTGTTCTCCTTTTTCTGGAATGATTATCTATGACATGAGTGATGCTTTAAAATATAGGACTTACTCAACTCGCAGAATAGATGCAACCCAAAATTATTATTGAAACTTTGAACGAAACATCACAATGGGAGAGCTACACACTCGAGTGGAAGACCAGCCAGTGTTTGAGGTATAAATGAGAGGAGTGTTTGGGGTGCGAGTGAGAGGAGTGTTTGGGGTGCGAGTGAGAGGAGTGTTTGAGGTGCGAGTGAGAGGAGTGTTTGAGGTGCGAGTGAGAGGAGTGTTTGAGGTGCGAGTGAGAGGAGTGTTTGAGGTGCGAGCGAGAGGACTGCAGGTGTGAATACTGCAGCCACATTTCCATATTCCAGTGACGTGCCCTGGGGGCACAGGCCCCGGTGTGTCAGGGGACAGCAAGGTGGTTCCAGGACCCGAATATGGAGTATGGAAATCAAATGGTACAGAAAGAAATACGAAATATTCTATCGATGCTCTCCTCATGCAAACGAGCGAACAGCCTATGAATATGTATACTTGTTCTATGTCACTCAATGATGTTCCATGTAATATTTTTAAAGAAGTGAAAATATTTATAATGTAATTCTCTATGATGATTAGGAGTTACGCGATCAAGACACAATTTTGAAAATCTTCCCGAAGAACAGTTTAGTTGGATGCTCACTTTGTGCATGGTACCATTAAATAAAAACAGGGTTGCAGTACTGGTTTTTATTATTTTCTGTGGAGAACACAAAATAATGGAGTACTTTTCTCTACAGTTGGTTTTTAATATGAAGGAATAAGAAATTTCGTAATCACCGTGGAGTTGATAAAAAATTTTCATAAGAAATTCCTGAATATATTTTAGGTTCATATGAAATCTGGAAACGTTGTTCACAAATTAAATAACTTTGTAATAACTAACAATAATGGTCCCACACAGATGTATATCACTGTCGAAAAAATTTCATTTGTTAGCGGGAAATGTTTAGTGCCATGTAGGTAGATATTTTTCTTGGTATCTGTATGTCAGAGGTGACATTGGAGTTTAGTTTCAGAAACATTTACACTGTGACCTTCTAAAGCATTCCCTTCAGTAGTCCCGGAGTTTCGTCTGTGTCTACAACTCACAAGTGTGAGTCTAAATTAGGGAAAAAACATCAGAGGAATAGAAAAACTTCGAAGTGAAGACAATTCCTGAGCACATTTCTGCAGTCATGTGTGTACAATATAGTAAAAAAATAGCTGTGGCACAACATCTTTTTGAGAACCTCTATACATCATCCAGTCTTGAAACAACCTTGACTTCTTACCGTGTATCTTGTGCTGATGTTCCACTCAGAATACAACAGCACGCAGCAAAAAATATTGAATTAGACTTTTTAGAAACCTTTTTGTGGAATAAACTGGAAGGAATATAAAAATGTATGAAATTAGAAAACGGTTTTTCCTGTTACTGCAAGAAAGAAAGTAGACATAAATGTTCATAATTTGCCATATACCTTTAATGATGATGTTCTTTCGGTTGGATGATGAAGTATATGAACAAGAATGTTAACCCATTTGATTATATGTATTTTTTCAACAACATTTTAAAACAGTTCTGAGCGAATATAGAACCTCATTGATTCACTATTCCTATTCAAAATTAAACCGTTATTCAGCAAAAGGATTTATATTCCAATAACAATTTCGTCCGAGTAATGTTAGCACGAATGTAGTTACACAAGGTGTAGTTACACAGGGTGTAGTTACACAGGGTGTAGTTACACAGGGTGTAGTTACACAAGGTGTAGTTACACAGGATGTACTTACACAGAGTGTTCATAAAGTCTTTTAATAATTCAACAAATTTATTGCACAGGCAAATGATGAAGCATCCTAACTCTGGATATAATTGTATGCATACTGTTGTGATGGCTGTATGTTCTGCTCTCTGTGTATATTAGAGATAAACTTAGAGTAGAACTACAGAGACATTCAGTGAATACTCGTAATGTTCAGTATTTTATTGGCGTGAATTTTACAATCAACAGACTTTCAAGATTTGCACTATAGATATGTTCTGTACAAGTTGAAGTAGGATTAATTATAACCACAGAAAGGGGAAAACTGGTGATTTTAATATAGAATATTAAACAACCTCAAGACATGGAATGGAGCAAAATTAGTTTAAAACAATATTTTCTTACTCAAAATTATATATTTATTTATTTATCACCAATCGTACCTCAATCAATGCAAGAATGTTTGTGATACTTTCAATTCAGGATTCCAAAGTCACTGTTTTTTGTTTGAGATAGTATTGCATACAACTTTCTCAAGAAAACTTTGGTCATTTTCCTAGATTTTCAACACTGTAATGTATTATGTGTTACTCAAATTCAAAAATCCATCACAATTTACTTTTGGCTCTTTTGATTCGAACACTGTAGTTTACCATAGGCAATTCCCGATTAAGGACAATGTATAAAAACACGTGATATTTCCTTCGTTGCTTCAGTGTCGCAGAAGTTTTGTTGTGAAGTAGAAATATCCAAATAAGTTAGTGTGGAGCAACCGTCATTCGGCCAACACACAGTCGTCACAAACCTGACTTGTAACAGACGGCAGTCGCGACAAACCGTCCAACAACTTTTTTCCCAACCAATAATGGCTTTCTCGAGGACATGGAAGCAACAGGCAGCCACCGACAGAAGATGGGAAATCTCGGCAAATGTGCCATATTTGCATATTTCATGGCACTCTAAACTACTCAAATATTATTCTTGAAGGTCGCCTAATATTCTTCAGGAAGATAAACCTTGTGTTGTTATAACATTGTCATCTAGAATCATACACATCTTCACCTAACTAGTTAGGAAACAAAGATTATAACAAATTAGTGAGCATAATTATAACGCTTCAAGCTACACTTTTTTCTCACTCTTCAACAATGCAATTCAATTCCACTGCTAGTAGGGATTCTATCCAGGAGCAACGTTTGTTTGGTGCTTCAAAAAATCAAGCATTTAGTTGTTTAGTTTTCAACTGTATGGGAACAGCCTCCCGTTTTCGTCACCTGTCTATGAACAATCGAAATGATTCGCTCGTAAATATCAAGTGTCCATCAACTAGGCAGCAGATGTTCAGTTCATGTCACCTGATATGGAGGCCCTGTAATGAGGCCCTAAACAGGCCAATATTGCCCTGACTTATGCAAGCGAATCTCTAGCAGGGGTGCAGAGGTGGACCTGCATCACTATGCCGTAGTTTGTGATACGGAAAAATGCGATTATTTTTTATGACAGTGATAAAATGATAGGTATTGTTTAAGCAGCAGGTATGCACACACCTATGTAAGGTTATACTCAACAATGATCTACTAGAAAGGCAGTCACAGGTTTAAATGAGTACAGTATTCGGAGAACATTTGAAGGTTTCCAAAAATTCCAGTTCGATGTAATCATCATGTCAAGTGCTCGGTGGGTAGACCCAACGTACTGCAATTTTACAAAGATCACATCTAAAGTTATTACGTACATATGCAAACATTTAATACCAATCAGAAGAACATCTTTAGGGCAGAATTAGGGTCCTAAAGACTGCTCATTTTTTCAAACAATATTAGAAATTCTCTGATTTGATTAATATATTGGGAAATTTCTCCAGTATTTCCTAAACATCATCACTCATACTTCATTTATACGAGAAACATTCACAAAGTATAAAAAAATTTTCGTTTATGTCAAAGAAAGTGCAATGAAAAACAGTATCAAACATACGAGATTGTTAGAAGTTGCATCGATTATAGCTACACTACTCAAATTTTACAGACTTTTTCTCTTATTTTCTTGACTTGCTCTAGCACCTACCTCGATGGTTATCTCTGCTTAGAAAAACACAAAAAATTATTTTCAATTCAGAATCATTTTCATACCAGAGACCCGAAAATGTTTGTACAGCTTTTTGGACTGGTTTAATTAAAAAATCATTTGAACTTTTTTGTCCCCTTAGAACTAAACTTGATGAATCTTTTCAAAAAATAAGAGAATGACAACGCAGGAGCGCTTTTCTGAAAGTGGTTGGTTGGGGCAGTTTTACGTTTCATCAAACTCCTTTTCTTTGCAAGTGACTTTTGGGAGGCGCTCCAGGCGGAATTTCCTAGGGTTTGTGTTTGTAAAAAGCATTCAATAAAGCCTTTGTTGTTCAATAGAAACCATCAGGAATCCATCAAAGGCCCTGGAGCAATCAGCATAGCAACGAGTTCAGGTACGATTGCTCTGCACTGCAAGTGTCGAGGGTGTGTACTGCATCTCCGTCAGTTGTGTACAAATGTGCTGCTGCAGTTGTGTGGTGGGGGTGTACTGCATCTCCGTCAGTTGTGTACAAATGTGCTGCTGCAGTTGTGTGGTGGGGGTGTACTGCATCTCCGTCAGTTGTGTACACATGTGCTGCTGCAGTTGTGTGGTGGGGGTGTACTGCATCTCCGTCAGTTGTGTACACATGTGCTGCTGCAGTTGTGTGGTGAGGGTGTACTGCATCTCCGTCAGTTGTGTACACATGTGCTGCTGCAGTTGTGCGGTGGGAATGTATTGCATCTCCGTCAGTTGTGTACATATGTGTTGCTATGCGCTGCAGCAGTTATCAGGCAGGTGTATATTGCTCTCCATTAGTTGTGGGTAGATGTGCTTTATAACAACTGCACTTATGCAGATATGCAGTGAGAGGGCGAATTCTCAGTTATCTTGGATCTGAGGTTCAAGTTTAGGTTGTTGAACTTATCTTTAATATCTGCTTAATCTACAACGAGATAGTGAGAATTCGCTTCCATTTTATTGTTTTTTTTTTGACGCTCACCACATTTTGATACAATGTTCGTGAATCTGAAGCATTGAAAGTATGCGTAGGTGGATGATGTTTACTTGCGTTTCACCATCATTTGTTCGATTTAATTAGTTATAATTTACCCGACCAATCGATGTCCACAAGTTATTGAAAGTAAAAAAATTAAATTTTATTATTTATCATTATTTCTTACAAATAATTCAAACATCTCCTCATATTCGTTAAGCATGAAGGTAAGCTTCAGTTCTCTATAGAATACAAGTTCCATTGAATCTATTAAATTTTATGTGATAAAGTTATTTTCGTATGTTAAGTAATAAGAATGTAATGAACTAGAACCGAGAATAAACCTTGCATGTGTGTATACAATTACAAACAGTGCAAATTACGATTACAAACAGCATGACTTCATCAGTCTCACATTTTTCAACAAGTAGGTAACTGCAGGATGAAACCTAGATCTTGATGAGGTAATGTGAGATGTAAAAGATAAATTTTTGTCAATTCCAAGCATTCCATGTTTGCCTCGAATTCCATCTAACTTCCGAGAAAGTCCCCATGATTTTAGAGCGTGAAGTTTTTATTCCAAAAATGAATGTGAGGGTAAAAATCTTCTTCCAATTCCAGCGTTTTCAGAGAAATTCCCAGAGGAACTCTCTGGAAAACTGTGAGCCGCCCTGGCGAGGGCCTCTGCAGTATCGCGTGGACAATAATCCTATTGAAAGTCCTATCAAGTGAGCTCTAGCGCATACTGGTCAAAATAAGGTCTTTAAACCAGGACGGTTTTGTTTCAAGCTCCCACTGAGGGTCGTAAAATATGACGTTTCAGTGCAGTCTTGAGCGAAAGAAAGATTTCAAACTCGGCATGCGGAAATTTTCTGCGCGCAGAAATATGAGGGAATTTGAAAATGTAGCTTGGTCAGTATCGTTCATCTTATTGAACTGAATCACTAAATGCAAACAAAATCAGTTTAATTTTGTTTAATTCTATGCAGAAATGATTGGAACTTCCTCTATCTTATTTTTGTAACTTGTTCATTTCAATATACTCTGAACGTATAATGCCCAGATGGAATTTATCAAACAGTGCACTAAAAGCTAGAGAATGTCATGTGTATTTTGATTACAGGTAAAAACCGACAAGTAAGATACTCATACATGCTTCCAGCTTGTGTCCTGGAATTCTGCAGCGCTGTGTACTCCAGTCCTCGGCTTTCAGAGCACATCCACGAGCTGCACCAATTTATTTGCAGTCTTCTGGGAGTTGACTTCCAGAACTCCGCACTTCTAGAACCCAGCTGCCTGCCTGCATGTCTGCCGAACAGTGCGAGCTGAAAAGTTGCAGAAAACAGGTACAAGGAGTGAAAAATTCCAAAGTCTTTTACCAATACGAAACCATGTTTGGTGCTTTGGGTATTAACTCTGCTGTCGTACGACTGTGGTGACACACTAGAAAGATGTTTCACAAGGGATGGCTCGCCCATAGTAGCTGCTGTCCTCAGACACTCGCTGCCAGAGGCATGACTTCATCAGCCTCACAGTAAGATAATATGCAGCTAACAAATAAATATGTCAGAATAAAAGGGTTCTAAACGCCATTTTCAGCATATATATGACTAAATTTTTAAATTTGTCCTTAAATTAAGACAAAAAATGGATATTTATGATCCTGCTATTCGATTATGTAGGCTACTAGACTTCATTTGTACTTCTTCTGGACGACAGGAACTGCGTTCGATGCAGCTCTGACCAAGTTCATATTTAGGTTGAGTAAAAGTAAAAGAGTCACGTGATAGTGACGGGGGCTGCTGAAGTTTTCTTAAATACTTCAATTTTAGTTACCTTCTGTTAAATGAAACAGCCAGTGTTGTGCATGAAATAAAAGCAGCACTGATTAAATGATACTGCATTCTGGAAGCATCCGAGCCAAGAGACATTGGATCTGTAGCAGATGGCATTTAAAGAATAGTAACTGATCCTAAATTTAAATTTTGATGCTCCATTCTATGCCAAAGTAATGTCTCAGTTTGCAATAATGTGTTTTCAGTTTCAGTTTTAAAATATTGACACACTAAATGGTAATGTCTCTCTGAAGGCTTTCACTTTTTTTGTTCAAAAACAAATGAGTGTGATACTTTAAAATTACCTTCGAGGGCAAGGAAAATAGATTCAATATGAATAAAGCAGCTGCCGAAGGCAGGGGAATTTGTGACGCGATTTTATTTCAGTGTGAAATGAAATTCAGCTTCAATAAAAATTTAGAAGGTAGAAAGTTACTTTCAGTGAATAATTTTCCCACGTGTTCCAAATAAATTCTTAGTAATTCTCTTGTACATGTAACAGAAGCTTCTCTCCTTTTCGAAGTACAAGATTGAAAATTAAATTTATTGCACACAAGAGAAAATTTTCTGGAATCAGAAAACCTCAGTTTTCCATGGAGATGATAAAAAGTAATCAGTTAGAATCGGTTCATCTAGAAGCTGTCAAGGAGATGAAAATTTTATTAGCACCAAAAAGAGTAAGGCACTTTTCAACTCTGAAGAAAATCAAAACTGTTCTACACATCACCATGTCAAACGAGACTGAGTGCTTTAGCAATGATGTCGATTAAAATTATACTGATCGATATGAAAGGCTTTAATGAACAGGCAATAAATTATTTGGCTGCATCTAATAAATCTCTCTCTGATTTTATGTCCCAGTAATATTAAAAGGACGATCTCCCAACCATCTGTACTTCCACCAAATGAACCATGCCGACAGCTACAAGCCAGCAGTAACTGAATCTTTATAAATTATGTGTATCGTACGGATTTTTGGTCTTTGACTGATTTCTCTTGAATTAATGTTATCAAATATAATCGTATGTAAAGCTTGCATTGAAGTAACTCCTCCATTCTATTTTCCACCCGTCCCCGCTGCCAACAACAAATGAAACAACATCTGTACTCTTGATATTTAAGCTTTTTTTGTTGTAATATTCCCACTCTAATTTTTTCTGAGTGATTTGCAAAAAAAACGCACAAATACAGCGTTTCCGTATTCAAATCTCTTAAAAAAGGCGGTAAACGATGGGCATCATTCATAAAAACTCTTTTCCAAATAATAGCATCAATTTTGAGTCCAATTTTCGTACCTTAATGGAAAATAGAAATTTAAATGCTATCTCAATTCAATTTTACCAGAACTGCAAACCGTTCAAAAAGGTTATTAGTTCACCCGAACTGAACTCATCAGGATAAAGTGGGAACAAAAACGCTAATTTATTTCACGGCTTAACATGACAAGTGAAGGACATATACGCAAGTGCTCTGTGACCCTCTATCATGCAGTAAGCTATCTCGCTTATTATCTTCATTACCAATGAAAACCGATAATAGGCTCAATTGGACATGGGATAGGCCTAGGCATAGGGGAATCGGAAAAATTTAATAGAAACTAACGAGCCAGCTTCCGATTTGAGTCTGCATAATTGGACTCACTTGTGTTGCTTGTTGGAGTTTAATAGCAAAAGCGTCGAAAACTTTTTTCTGTGCATCAAGTTTTCAAACAAAACTATGAAAATTGAGTTACATTTTTTATTTTTCTTATTTCAAATTTTGTAGTTGATTAAACTCCGAAAATTTTATGTTTTTAATTAGGTTTTAAACTATCAATTTAAGTAATTGATAAGATTGTAAAGACAAATTCGAAACAAAAGTTGGGAATCATTAGTTAAATAATTTTCAGTTGTTTATTAGATTATAAAACACATATTCAAGCACATGGATTTTCAGTTTTTTCATGCTATATTCTCATTCACTTATGAGGGCATCTGGTCAGTGGTCATTTAAATATACAGTAGAGACATTATTAAGGGTTAAAGTAATAAATTTGTGGCTAAATCGATTGCAGGGATTTTATCAGGATAGAGGGCAGAGGGTAAACGATTAATTTAATCAGCTTCATTAATTGAAACACAATTTTTCATGGATGTTTTACACCCGGTGATGGATATTATAATACTTTATTAAATGATTCTAGCATAGTTCATTTTGACAGTTTTATTGTAGTAAGTTCTTACCTTCAGTAGATGTTCAGTGTGTCAATGCTAAAGTCATGTTTTGATGCCTCAATAACATAATCAAGAAAACTACATCAGGGATGTCATCAGGTTCAGGACTGTCTTTGAATGAAAACTGAACACTTGAATCTTGTGCTTTCAAAGGTGTTTCTGTAAGAAGCATCGCTTAATTAATGAGCTTCCGTGTTAGTGAGTATTTGAATACTTGATAATTATTTGCTTTTCAACAGGTTTTCTTCAATTTTACTTTTAAATTGGTAAATGACAACGAAACTTTTCTATACTCCAGTCTGCCAGTTTATTTCTTTTGAATAGTATTTTAGTCCATCAATTAGTTAAATTTATATAGAGACTAACACGTCTAATATGATACTAATTGAACTTTCAGTGTCTCGACATACAAGTTTTGAATAACACACTAATATATTCGGTCTATCACAACAAAATAATCTTCCCCCAATAAAATGAACTTATATTCTCTCGGTCAGTTTAGACAACACTGGAACTAAATGTTACCAGAAAAAATAAAACACTGCTAACATTATTGAAGAAAAATAATGAAATTTGATTGAAATTTATTTGTGATCACGAGTAAAACAAATTGGTTCGTGTTTTTGTCCAGCATCATTTTCTTAATTATCAAAGGCAGCTAGAAGCTTGTATAGTAAAAGCTCATGTGGCTTTTGCTGGCTTGCCAATTGGCATAGCTCCGTACAATTGCATTGTTATTAAGTTAAAGTTGGAGCATTTCTCTTATCTTCTTGGAAAATGAACTTATATTTTACTCAAGTTGTCTTTTGTGGAGAATTTCCACACTAAAAAAGTGCAGTCAGTATCACGGGAATAAAACATCACATACTAAAGAAGATAGCCACATTTCCCAGTTTTTATCTCGTAGATCACTTTTCAACACCTTTTTTCGCTTCCACAGATTTACATACAGAGATGTTTGATATTTTCTGTAGCATATTTCTATTCTGCTTTTCCATCTTATGTTATAATGCATGTGTTTTACATACAATACGTTAAAAAGATCCAAGTTTACGGAAACGTATTTTCTAGTTACCGTTTGTGTGGAAATCTTCCCACTTTGAACTCGTAAGAGGTGAAAACAGCTACTCATTAAAAAGATCCTTAAAAATATTAGAAAAATATTCAGGATTCCTGACTTTATTTCTTGTTCTTTAGACCATTACCTTCCCCTTGTTACACTTCATGTTCATTGACGACTTTCTTTGTGGAACTTCGAGTTCTCACTTCCTCCACAGACACTCCCCTTCCATCCCTGTGATCCTCTTACGGAGGCTTGACCATTTCACAGCTCGCCTCGAAACAGCCACTTGATGGAAGTCGTGTGGACACGTACACAAGCAACTGCTCCAAAATATGACAATATATGAACCTTTTTTCTCGATGCATGCAGATGAATTAAGAAGTCTTGCCATGAGTGTGTCAGAAAAGAAGGGCAACAGAAGCAATTGCTTCAAAAAATAACAATAAATAATCCGTTTTTCTCGATATTTGCAGATGAAATAGGAAGTCTTGCCATGAGAGTGTCAGAAAAGAAGGGCAACAGAAGCAATTGCTCCAAAAAATAACAATAAATAATCCGTTTTTCTCGATGCATGCAGATGAATCAGGGTGTCTTGTCATGTGAGAGTTCGAAAGGAACGGAAATGATTTCAATATTGAATTACTTTGCGGATGATCTTGTGATGCAATGATGTACAGCTTTTACTTCCCGAGTTAACAATAAATTTATCTATTGTAACTAGGTAATTTCAGGATAATTTAATCATTATATTGGACATTCAGCAAGCTCTGTCTAATTTCAGGCACAATCAGTGAGAAACCTTAACACCAAACAAAAGTAAATGAAACATGAGATGTTTAATCCGCGGACTTTTTCTGTTTGAACACATTTTCATATGCATCATGCGAATAAGCTCATTGTGAGATAAGTGACACTCATAATTTCCTTTGTAATTTAGTTTATAGATGAGAAGAAGTAGATGAGCAAACTACAATCATTCTCAAAATGTAACGTATCAACCCATCTGCTATTTTCAGTCCCTGTTTGAAGTTTAGATTGTGAACGCACACAGCAGATTAAAATTCTACGATGTCTGAAGCTTACACTACTCAGAAAACAGTTGCAGACTGGAACTTATTCAGAACAGGCTTATCGTTTAATGCAAATAAGGGTAAGATACAGCAGAAATCAATGGTGCCAGAGTATGATGTCTCTACTTAAAACTCTGATGAATTTACTGGTAGTTCAAACTTTCCGGAAAGGGAGAGTATGGCAAAACGTTGAGGTAAGAGAAGGTACGACTGCCCAAGAAATTACACCCAGTGTACTCAGTGCATCAAACACATAAAATTCATAGAGTAGAAGCTGTTAGATCCTTGTTCTGTTATGCAGATAATTATGATGAAATAACTTTTACCATACGTAATTCTCCATCTATCATTTAGAATAGAATAGAATAGAATGAGGCTTTAGGAACGAACCTTCTGGACCATTCTTGGATCGGATAATTACTTCGATAATTATTCGGCTGTTTACCCAAGTCCCATGCCGTATTTCTAGCCGCGTCAACCATGTCGGCAGCGGGATTCGAACCCGGGTCTTTCCGCTCGTAAGCAGATTCGCTCACCAGTCGACCAAGCTGGTGGTAGCTATTGGTAAAATAGCTAAAACTCATACGTGGAAAATGATCTGCCCTGCTTAATATAATTGCTAAATAACTCTGTACTTCTCTTTGGGACTCTAGTGTCTGGCAGAACATTTCTAGTAAGATATTTTCACGTTTTGCTGTTATTACGTAGGCATTGAGTAATTGAGGGCTTAACTTATATACTCGTAATTTAAGAAGCATTAGGCTTGTCCCAATATGCAACTTGCACTATAAATTTACTGTTATATTTACGGAACCCTATTGAGCATTCAATAGTTTATAGTATTTTCCGCACAAAGCGAAATTACGGGTATTATTTCAAACAAACAATTCAAGCAATAATTTGCTTTAGCTTATAACGTATAATTAAGTTTAAAAAGCAACATGCCTTTACTTGTGACATATTTTCTCACTCTATGGAACTTATGTTATGTTGTTCGAGAGGTTACTCCACCTAAGCTATTGCAATGAGTTCCGCTAAAATTTTAAGACGATCGCGCCACGGAAATATTTCTCAGGGGTGCCCCTAAAGCCAGCTCGGGCGCGGTCCCAAATGTTGCCTTAGTTCCTCTCGAAACTGTTAACCAATTAACGCTAACGGTCTCGTGTGCTGGCCTTTTTCAGTCGGATGGGACAATTTCTAAAGGTATGGAGCTCCCGTACGAATAGCATTTCGAAGGCCACGTACGGCAGTCGCGTACGGTATGCGGTCAAAAGATAGCGATATCGTTAAGTACTCCTGACACGCAGCGTCGGAGGTTACGCCGAATTACTGAGAGCCCAAGACTGAATTTGCTCAGAATTGTTCGATGCTTTTGCGAAAGACTAGCTTTGTCAGAATGTCAAGCTAATATTTATTTCACTAAAGTTAACCCTTACAATATATGTGAGCCCTTTTCCTTTCATATGAGTAAAATAGATTTTCCTTCTAAATCATTCGATTTGAAAATTTTTCCTTCGTTGAAAAGCGTGGATGAAGAAAATCAGAGCAGCATAAAATTAAAAACTGAATAAAACTAATCCCTACTAAATCATAAACTTAGCAAGCCTTTCTACAAGAAACTCAATTGTGGCAAGCTCAACTTTTCTAACGATGTCATTTGCTAGAGCAGTCTAGCCTGAAGATTTTTCGTGCACTTGGCTGATATCGAGAGTCGAGACGTCAAGTGGAAGAAATTGAGCGCGAGGCAAGAGACCAGGCAATGGCCTGATAATTGCCCGCTTGATTGTGTTAAGACGAGTTAAGCTGCACAGCAGCAGGAACTCAACGCAAGACCCTTGGAGTCCCGGAAGACCTGCCTGCGCACGTGCTGTGCAGCGAGACCAGACTTCGTGATCTCGTCATTTTTCTTACAACGAAGCCTAAAGGAGCCTTGACAATTGCCTGCGAATTTCACTTGCAGTTTATTGAGTTCAGTGGCTACTCGCACCGAGGTAAAATGAGTGCGGAAGAAACAATTTTTCAATGTTTTTTTCAGAGTAGTTCTTAGCTTGATTACGGGGTGAACTTACTTTAAATGTTTAGTAATCTGGAATACAAAATACAAGAACTTCATGTAAAATCTTTTGATGTGGTCCGAAGTAATGTCGCATTATCACACTGACCTAAAATAGTTTGTCTCCTTATCTTCATTGACGGCATAAATGGTAGTCCTACGACGTACGGCAGTACTTGATTAACGAGCATAACAGGCTAACACCTCTCTCGTAATACAATTTGTTACTTTTGGATAAGCTTTTGACGTCATGTCTCCTCTAACCCGACACTTTTATCACATTATGACATATATGACATTTACGAGTAAGTATAACTAATTGATGAAGACTGATCTATTTGAACTTTCTTGCAAACATAAGCTACAACCCTTCTTATAAAGTACACAAACACACAAACGTATGACACATCTAAGGCAAACACTACTCGTCCAAAAAGTTCGAGATAAAGTAAAATGTATAGATAATCAAGGAAAAGCTTCGGCTTATGCTTGTGAATTTTTCTGAAATTGAATACCGTGACAATGCTTACATTTAATGTCTTATATAACCATTACCAGAATTGTTATCAGTATATAAACAAACAGGTATAATAACCTTAGAATTGATTCTAATAAACATATTTTTCTTATCCACAAGGGAACAATTGGCTTACACCAGGGTGTAAGTTTGCGAGTATGGTGTTAAAAGTGATGAAGATAGGACTTTGGACTGTAAGAAAACAACAGTTCACTACAAAGAAACGAATAAAGTGTCATCATTCAGCTGTAACAGGCGATGTCTGAAGCAATTAGTGAAATTTAACCAGAGAAACTGTGTTAATGACAGCGGGGTCGTCTGGGAAAGTTTTGAGTTTCGTGGAGCTCGAGTTAGGGGTTGTAAGTTTATGCAGCAGCAGTATAGACTATCATTAAAATTGAAAAATTTATGTGACCAAGAGATCCCTTTTGTAACTCATTTGGTAACAAATTACTTTTCTAATTGATTTTATTTCAAACTATGGAAGTTTATAATTCAGCAGCTAAAATTTCCTAAATATGACGTTAAAATCGATTGTCAGTCATCATTATCAAGTACTTGAATAATAAAAAATTCATCTACTCTGAAGGGCAATAAAAATCAGATGATAACTTTGGGAAATACCATGACAACAAACTAATTATCATAATATTACTGATAAATTTAAAAATGTCCAAAAAAACTGATTCACAATTCAAGTGAATGTTATTCAGTACACGCAAAGTGTCAGTGATTAAAAAACATAAACACAGCAAACATTAATTTAAAGATAAAACAAAAATCCAAAAATGAATTCCCTGTGTAAAGTTATTTCAAGTTGCCAGCTCTATATAAGTACTACCAGGGTTCAGTGTAACGACAGCATGGTCGTGTTACTAATCATCAAACAGGAAGATGTCAAATCCTAGAATTAGTCCTAATAAACTACGTATCTTGTATCTTGTTTCATGTAAAATTAAAAGCCGGCATGAAATTTAACTTCTACCCTTATTTTTAGTTTTGATCACATTCATTCTAGAAGTGAACCGCTACGGAATTTTTTATTTTCCCTTCTCACATACATCACACACATAATCAATTGCTATTCTATCTACTTCAACCTCTAGCCTCCACAATTAACTCTCAAACTAGGATCACAGTACAATTCCTGTGTCACTCCTAACTTAACTGCCTCATGCAGTGCACCCACTGCATTTATATTTTAATTCAGATTCACTCCCTTCACTGCCCTTCTTCCTCAGTCTCTCCAGAACCCACAATCACAGTTCACTAACTGCTTCACTCTGAACGTTCGTACCTCCCACAGTACACCCACTGCTTTCATTTTTTCCTTATATTCACGCCCTTTTCTACTGCCCTTGTTCCTCAGTCTCTCCAGAGCCCCGTTTAGGCCACCTCAAAAGTGAGGTCCATCGTAAAGCAAGAGGTCGCTCAGCACGACGCTCACCCTCCAGCTTAGGACTGGCTTAGGTGGGCATTAGCGGCGAGATAGCGGCACCACTCACTGCTCACCCAAGTAGTCGCAGATGCGCTCGTTTGTTTTCAAGGCAGGTTCACAGGATGGACTTTAATTGTTGCGTCCAACTCTTGTCTGCTTTCTTTTCGTCATCCTACGGTAAACAGGAGTAACAGGATTTACACACTGATCATCAATATTTACGATTTAGGCTTTTTAATTAATACTTACTTTTGATAAACTAATACAACTTTTTCTTCACTGTAAATCTGCACTAACAATTTTTGTAATGAAACACTGAGAGTTCATTTTAGGCAGATTTATCAATACTGATGATTCATTTACTAATGTAGAACTTCGATGCTGCATCCTCAACTAGCAGCGCAAGGAATTTAACTTTCATTATCGAATAAATACCTTGCTTTTAACGAAAATCATTTTACTTTTTGGTTAGATTTTGTCGTTAAACTCCCACACAAATAGAAAAATAGAAAAGAAATCAGTTTCTTATCGCATGAGCTTAGCAACGCACAATCATTGGGTTTTATTTACCTCGTCGTCGCTTCTTGCACACTAGCCTCTTGTACTAAATGAAAACAAAAAGTTATATTCTACAGAACAAAAATACACATGACATCATCTTGCTCTTCTACCCTCTTTTTATACACCCATCACTATATCGCTCATAAAACTTTTGAAAAACTTCAGCACCTGAAACGATGCTGAAAGAATTGAACTATGGTCAATACGTGAACAAAAACATCTTTTACGGCCGGTGTGCATATTTTAAATCCTCTTTTCTATACCTGAGAGTACAACTTCAAAATTTTCCATGATTTCTTTGAGGCATTTGAAAATCTGTTTACTTTTATCTGAAAACTATAAAAAAATTGACATTTTTTTTGTCCCAAAACTCGTAATATATTTTCCAGATTCAGATTGTTGTGACCTGCTAGAATCTTGTAGAGAATAGATTTTTTTCATTTGATAAAATTATGGCAAAAGTGAAATAAAAGTTATAGTACTTTATTTTTCTCAGTTTTGTTAGTCCTCTATCGCTTCTGACTCTGGTCACAGCCTAAAGGTGGCAGCAGCAAATAACTTGCGACCGTTGGAAATGTATCGTAAAATCATCAGCCGTGTAACATTAACAAGATTTCATACCTGAGATTGAGGTTCATGAGCGGCTCTCTCTTTGATCAAAATTCCAAGTATCTCTTTCACACATAAGCAGCGTTAACATGGAGTTCAATATTGTGTGTATTGAGTAACGCTTCACAAAAAAAGTCTTTCAGATTGAATAATTTTTTACCGTGCATCAGTTTTTGCGCATTTCATACTCCTCTGATTCGCCTTTCATACTCTCTTTCATATTTTTCTGACACGTCTTTTACATGTCTCACAGATTATTCCTCGCACAGATTATTGCCTGTGAGTGGTGTACTACTAATTAATTTCATCACCTGAAATTATGTAGCATCACTAATCCTCACAAGTTAATTTATCGCCTACAATTAGTATCCTTAATTCTAGTAAGTAATGCTAATAAATTAGTACTTATATGAATTGGTTTTGGTGTTTGTAGTATTATCCCTTAGGTAACTAAAATATAAAACGTAATTGAATTACATTTAAACTTCATTTGGAGAAACCCGCCACCTATCTCTCGTGTTTCTTCAGTTTCAGTATTTGGTAAAAATATAATAAAACCTGTCAACAATAATTAACTAAACGTTTCTCCACTTGGAACAATTTCTACAACCTTGCTCTGTTAATCATCGATGCCATCAGCTTTCTTCGGATACTAAAAAACACAAGAATAGCATAATTCTGAATTTCTTTACTATGCTCTTGGAAAATGAAAAACCTGGTTAAAATTTAGAACCTTGCTTCCCATTTGATCACTATTTTATAAGCAAATATAACTGTAAAACGTTTCGCATCATAATGCAACCCCACAGCAACATCATTCCTCAGTTAATGCTGCTATGAGAGTATTACATTGTTAATGCCTTCTTCAATAAGAGACTAGGTCGTTCCTCTAAATACAATAGTAAAGTTGATGGAACCCTAAAAGAGCCTCTGGGTGCCATTACAATACATTATATTATATACATTCTAATTTATGTATTGACATGCACAATTTAAAAACCTTATGAACACAATTACTGAACGTGTAGAGGAACACACCAAGTATGAAACTATTAGACAGCATTTCTCTCAGTCCCACCCCGCATCCTGCAGCTCCATATTGTCAGAAAGAATTGCATGTTAGTGTGTCTCCAGCAAGACGCTCTCCCGCTCTCGCCCAATACACCAACACGTCAATGGGTTCAGCCACCGCGAAATGCGCACCTAAAATGTTATTCCTATTGGATTTATGTGAGGGCAAAGCGCCGTCCAACGACGAGTGCGACGACGTCGAACCTCGTCACCGCCTGGCGTGAGGTGAATAAGAGAGACTTGACCTGGTAGCGTTTTGGTATTTTTGCCTATTGGGTTATTTAAAGCAAAATCTCACGAGAACAAGAGGTGGTGATGGCATTAGAATGATGACGTATTGAAGATATGACGATGGAAAGTTGAGACAAGTACTCGTACCTAAACGGTAGTCTCTCACTGCCTGTGCGTCATTGAAGGAAATATGTATAGAAAAATTGACCACTCTGTAGGTGCCTATCGATTATATTGTAAGAATAATTAGTATATTAATACATCTAATATTTCATATAGAAAATTTGATATCTGAGTTCAAGTGGTTGGTTTCAACGAAAACGGAATTCGAGATATTCTGTGAGGAAAATAAGTGCAAACCAGCCTCAATATTTTGTTTCTTACAAATGATCTAAGTAATTATTTACCAGCCAGTAGCTTCTTCTTTAAAACTTACTTTGACAATAGCTGAAGCTAGAGTAAAACAGGTGAAGTCCAAGAAGGCAACGGTAAATAAAATAAAGTGATTTCTGAAGTCGATGTAGCTCGGGTAAAACTTTCCTTGAGTTTAGAACTGAAGTGTCGGATATACATGTAAATATTATTGTTTATTTGAATTTTATCTGCAATCATAACATATCATTAAACAGTAAAGTGTTATCCAGCATCGTCAGAAGACACTGAACAGCAGATGCTTATAAACAATTTTTATATTAAGTGACGGCAGTGTAGTATTCAGTTCAGCCTGTAAAAATAGGAGTCGAAAGATAAGATTCAAATTGAATTTACTGAAGGATTGTAGCAACAAGTAAATCTGTACTCATGATTTCCTACGTATATCGGTTTCAATACCCACAAAATATGTAGAATTATATTTTCCTGTACTTAAATTACATTCCAAGTATTTTTTTCTCATTTAGAATTCGTCGAAATCTACAATTTTCAAGGCACCGAAGGATGTGTGGTCGGAGCTTGAATATTACGATTCAAACATCGAGGTTTTACAGCTGCTCGACGGAGGAGCCTTGCGAATTCCGACCACAAATTATGATAATGAGCGCGAGGCAAACATTAGGCGACGCTTTCGCTGACATCTGCAAAATTCTGGAGCTTTCCTTCCGCCAATGCTCCTGCGAAAAAATTAGAGCGATGATCGAGGGTGACGGTGAGAATGTGTGGCTTGAAGACTCAGTCAAAATTATATGCTGGATTTCCTCTACTCGTCTCATAAATGTATCGGGAAATTTTTAGGACATTTTGGGAAATAACAAACTCTTAGTTTAATCTCGTATACAAAACATTCAAACGTATTACTTTTATCTAACGAAATATTTAAAAATCCTTGCGTTTCCATCAGGTATTGCTTACGAATAACTTCAAAAATTATATGATTAGGTTGTGTTTGAGATATTGTATCAATGCTTCAATGTTCGATATTTCTAGAAATGATAGCCAAACATTTACAGTTAGTACTTTTCATAACAATGAAAGTGAATCATGAAACATTATTTGCAAAGAAATTTGTTGCCTCAATTATTTATTTTATCTCGTTATTTCACACATGTTTAGAAATGTGTATTACCACAGTACCTCAATACCGGATATCACTGCTGAGATCACTTTGGTTGTGGCTTCTGTGGTTAAACTAGAAATATAATAATAAAAATAATACTAATAATAATAATAATAATAATAATAATAATAATAATAATAATAATAATAATAATACCACAGCACCTCCACTGTAAGTTACTGATGCTCCAGGTTCGAGACAACGTCCGCTGTTACGTCGGTACACAGCAGGCGACCGCTGTCGCCAGAGCGTGCGGCAGAGCAAAGACGGGGTGCGTATTTCGTATACAATGCAATATTCAATAGGGAAGTAATCCAATAATGGCTCACTGCCTCTCTTTAGAATGGGTCGGTTTTTGGCTCGCTTTATTTCACGCTTCACGAAGCCGTCGGCGGTACATATGAAGCCATCCTGAGCAGTAACTTTGTATTTGGTTGTGCTGTTTCTGTAAATGAATACATACAGTATATGAGAACGATGGGTGAAATTTCGTAAGATATGTATGCTCAGAAAATTTAACAGCGACTCTATAAAATAGCCTCAGGATCAAACATTTCGTCTGAGAAAATACAGCGTACGTCAGACAGACGTGGATACCCAATCCGATATTGTTTGTATGATATCTATCAATTTTTACATGACAGGGACTTCCTCCTGAGAACTGATATAATATTTAGAGTTTACTGTAAACGTCACTAAGTCTGTATTGAAAAAGAACGCAAGGATATTGGTATTCAGACCACCTATCTACTCTGCAGACGCCTGTTCAAGTACTAGGTCAGTATATTTATAATAATTCTGTTGGATACATAAAATCTAGGGTCTACCGATTTGTTTTTAAAACAGGTCGTTATTTTCAAAAATCTCCGATTATCGAAACGTAACAAGGCTTAATAGAGTTAATGAAGCAAACGCGAAAATTCAAGTCGTTGTCCAAAAAGTCATCAGTAATAGTTTGTGAAAGGTTAAATTAACAGGATGGATGAGGTGCTATCTTGTTTTACCTTAAATGTGATGAATGAAATTGGTGAGACTATGTGCTACAGCCTCAGATTTATGGGCTTTGAGTTTGAAGGTCTCCATAGTGAAAATGTTTGTAATTTACGTACTTTTCAAGCACCCAAATGTGCTATAATTTTTTGCAGATAAATGAACAAACAATTTTCTTACGGTATGAAAGTAGTTACATATATTGTAGATGTAAGTCAAAAATTGCCGTAAATTTTAGTATCATAACTTTTGTGACATTCCATTTCATATAAGACATGTTTTAGAACCTACACGCACTTTCCTCTATTTCCGGCAACAATTTCAGTGGTGGATTGCTATGAGAAGAGACCGTCATGTCCCGCCAGCCATCCAATCTGGCTCACGCCTCCCCATCCCATCGGCACTGCAATCTTTATTCATTTATTCAGCGCAGCAGTTGTCCGTCTGTCCGTCTACGAGACAGAGAGGGACACTTTAATGTCTTCATACGACAGTGATGACACTTGTTGACAGAAGGGACTGATTTGCCGTCTCTCACTTCCTCTCGTTAGCATCCATTTGTAGTGATTTACGATAAGCCTTCAGTCATAAATCGGCTTGAGGACGAGTTTTATAAACCTTTGATATGAGATATCTTTCCCCTATTTTACTAAAGTATTACTCCACATAATGCATAAGCTATGGGAATTTGTTGTTTATTAATTCTTTACTTACACTAATTATTCAGACTAGCTTACAAAACGATACAAAAATACAGAACTGGTCGCGACGAACAGAATATGAACAGTTTTTGTAAATGATTGGGTAGCTTACGATGCACGTACCTTTAATTTTCTTGTGGTTCACTATAGCGCTCAACGCGGGTTGCAATAACACGAAGTAACAATTTCTAGTTTCACATAAAGCTCACTCTGATACTAGAAATTGCTCACTCTCAAGCATGCGTTATCTATTTCAACAAAATAGAGAAATGGACTTAGTTCTTGATCATTGGTGAAGTTTTGTCACGTTGTCTTCTCACCAATCTTTCCGTGTCCATACCTTTTCCAAAGCATGAGGATGATTAAGAAGAACACTACACGGTAGGGATGCTATACTCTAAACAGGTAGGTATAATAAACTTGCTGGTAGCTCTGCCCTTTTGGTGCTTTGTGATCAAAGTTATGACGACAAAGATGTATAGGTAATAGTTAAAGATCCCAAAATTTTGGATTTTAAGTAGGGCATTCAAATACCCTGACTGAAATTAATTGAATGTTTCATTTGTGAAGTTTTCACTGAAAATTAAGCAGTACTTATATTGTGTCTCCATAATAAACTTATTCTTCTGTGATCTAATTTAAATCAGTATGTGAATGCATACCGCTCGAACAAGAGTTGATTTGATAAGCAAACATTTTTCTTCATAACTTACGTGTATTTCCATATTTTAATTATGGTTGGACGCATTGAATTATGCAATTGAAAATCAATAGATAGGAACTCAAACTACCGGTGAATGTCATCAGTAAATGTAAAAATGAATGAACAGATGCGGAAAAATGTTTGCACTTGAGAGCAAGTACTTCTAACTACGCAGAAAAATACAACGAAGTAAAAAAATGGTTAGCGTTCAAGGGAGGTTGGAAAAACTTCATCTTCACGAAAATTAAAGTACAGCTGCCAAAAAAAGTAAGGTACATATTTTTACCTATTCTTCTATCGAAGAGATGATAATTTTTTACGGTATTCTTCTAATTAAGTTTCAGTCGGTTATTCTCTTCGAGCTATGAGGCTGTTACGTTTTGCCGCTGAAGACATACAATACAATGAAGTTAAAACTTCACAATATTCTGTTGGGCCTGTAAGTGAACATGGTCAGTCACCATGAACTAAATTCGACCTCTACTTGAATTCTTATACACATTTTAGTTCTATGCTTCAAGCCTTGCATCAGCAGAGAAATTATACGTCTATGGGGGAATTCAGTGTAAAAATTGAGGTTGATTTACTGTTATTTTGAGCAACCCTAAGTCCAAGACTCCATATACCCATTATTAACATATGGCTTCCAGTTAAGAGCCCCTAAAATTCATCTGATTTATTTTCAGAGAGAAGAGAAATTAATCTCGTCAGCGTAGAGAAAACACTTCGCTCAAACGACCTCAGTTTGTTTTCAGTGCAGAGAGCCACGAATGCAAGAGATAAACTCCCGCAGTCTCTGTTAACTTAGTTACTCAGATTGCTTCGAAGCGGACCTGTAAAATAGTGATCGCAGCTCTGAAAAAAGGGTCCTTTGAGTGGGGTGCATGAAGCTGAACGATGTGGAGACAAAATGACACCCGGATCAGATTGGTTCATTTTCTTTCTAATCAAGGGTAGGTAGCTGAAAATAGAACACTGAATAATGAAGCTTATTGAAAGCTGTATGATTTAAGCGAGCGCTTTTGCTTCCCAGTGACAATAGGACGTTAAATGTAGAATAATTTCTTGTAGGACTACTGAGAAGTTCGTGACGTCATTAACATTCATTTTTGCATCCTTAACCTCTGTCAGATTACGTAACAAGCCTCAGACGATATTTTTCCAATAAACTTTCATTTTTCACAAAATGATCAGTATCCCTGAAAATGCCTCATCAGGAAATAGTTGAACATACGTACTCGAAATGAAGTAGTAGAAAAGTAACCATTCTAATGCAACTGATGAAGTGAAAAACTATCTTTTTATAGGATCGATTCTTATTGCCATAGCTCATTCATATTGCAATATTCTATTCTATTTTACCCTTATCTTCGATTCTAACCTACCTCTCACTGACACAAAACCACAGTCTTTTATTGAAGCGAAAAGTGCAAACATCAGTCAGCTCTTAATCAAGTCGTGACGCCTCCGACGGGGCAATAGCAGTCCTACAAATGAACAGACAAACAATCATAAGGTCGGGCAAACAAACAAGCAAACAGGGGAGTAAACAGGAGGGCTAACAAATGCGGAACAGAAGTGTGTACAATAGGCGGGTGACGGCAGACAATGAGAGGGGTTCTGTCACATTATTTTGCTGGTGTGCTGCTGGCTGGTGTGCTGCTGGCTGGTGTGCTGCTGGCTGGTGTGCTGCTGGCTGGTGTGCTACTGGCTGGTGTACTGCTGGCTGGTGTGCTGCTGGCTGGTGTGCTGCTGGCTGGTGTGCTGCTAGTTGTTTACTGCACTGATTTTAATGGTTATTGCACTTAATGTGTTAATGTGTTAATTTTTAATGTGTTAATTTTACTAATGGTCGTTTATTTCATTGAATTTTAATTTTCAAATGAACATCTGAGATCCAGGATGTTTTGTTTAGCTCAGATTTTTGAAAGCATTAAAGTATTTAATCGTCGATATAGTTAGCTCTTGTAGCACGGTAATTCAGAAGTTATACCTCAGAATTGAACAAAAATCTTTCGAGTATCAAGGTTATTCTTAATAAATAGAAACGTAATAGAACAGCGATCAAAAGAATCGCTACAATGCAGGCTGACTGGTTAAATTTTTGCCTTAAAGTTTCAGTGACGTAGCGTGGATAAGTTAAGCACATCCGAATACTGACTACACACAACAATTAGCAAGTCACCGTGGCAGCTCAATAAGTTTGTTACGCGTGCGTTACGCATATGGACGTAGCTGTAATTGCTTTCGCTCGTGTCTCAACCGTGCACGTGTTCCTTTGCCAGTGCTGACATCAGCATTGTTGATAAATTGTCAGCATTCAATATGGAACCCATTTAATTTTGGCCAGGAATTTTCATGTTCTGTAAAGGAATTTACTTTGAGTGTCACAAATAGCTGGATAAATCAAGAGCTATGTAAGTAAATTTGTACATATCGTCATTGCTTCTTGTAGGGTTAGAACATTTCATATATTTTAAAACTTTCAGACCTTTTGGAACTTAATTTTTACAACAAACAATCTGTAATAACTGTATGCTCTAAGTGGTGTAGCGAAATCAGAAACGTCTTTCTCAAGTGTCTGGTGGCTGAATTGAAAAGCTCCGTGATTGTGTAGCAGTCCGATCCTTATTGAGGTTGGGTATCACACGACGGTTCTAATGCCTGATGGAAGTGTTGTAGAGCACGGAACTCCTGCTCCAGCATCAGGTTGGGTATCACACGACGGTTCTTGTGCCTGATGGAAGTGTTGTAGAGCACGCAACTCCTGCTCCAGCATCAGGTTGGGTATCACACGACGGTTCTTGTGCCTGATGGAAGTGTTGTAGAGCACGCAACTCCTGCTCCAGCATCAGGTTGGGTATCATACGAAGGTTCTAATGCCTGATGGAAGTGTTGTAGAGCACGCAACTCCTACTCCAGCATCAGGTTGGGTATCATACGAAGGTTCTAATGCCTGATGGAAGTGTTGTAGAGCACGCAACTCCTGCTCCAGCATCAGGTTGGGTATCATACGACGGTTCTTGTGTCTGATGGAAGTGTTGTAGAGTACGCAACTCCTGCTCCAGCATCAGGTTGGGTATCATACGACGGTTCTTGTGTCTGATGGAAGTGTTGTAGAGCACGCGGCTTCTGCTGCCAGCATCAGGTTGCACCGACATCTGGAGGCCTTTGTGGGTTAGCCGAGTTGCCCTCCGGCATCGTGGGTGCATGCATTCAACTGTGCACTCTCCTACTTAACTTTCCCTATCTGAGCTACTGTCTTAATATTTTTATGTACTCGTAATAAAAAAAGAGAATAAAGCTCTATGCAGGGTATTATTCGTCGAGGAAGTAAGGTGAAAACCTGATTTTGAACAGGGTTTTCATTTTCTTTTTTCATTGTTTAATTACTTTAACAAGGTTACTCATTTAAACGTACCCTGAAAAAACTAACTACAAAATCTTTTTTTGATCCTCAAAATGCAATTAATAAGTACTAACCGTATACTCATTATTAATCCTAGCAAGCTTAAGACTGAGATCTTTCAAAT
Source organism: Trinorchestia longiramus (assembly GCA_006783055.1). Classification (NCBI taxonomy): domain Eukaryota; kingdom Metazoa; phylum Arthropoda; class Malacostraca; order Amphipoda; family Talitridae; genus Trinorchestia; species Trinorchestia longiramus. The sequence goes on along the minus strand of VCRD01000657.1, from coordinate 154,816 downwards.
TTTCTATCGATGACAACATAAGTTAAAGAAACGGAACATTTAGTTCATATTGAAAGATTATCATCTCAAATCGTATTATGTTTTAGGCAGGCATTGGACGTAATGATTACATGACTTAACGAATGCTTTTTAGACTTCATTCAAGAGAAAAAGAACTAATTCTGAAAAATGCTGCGTTCTCGTGATAGACTGAGATAAATTTAATTCAATATAGATGCAGAATTAAATTTGTAAACTGTAAGATTTGAAAATCTGTGATTGTGATTTTTTGCTTGAAAACCTGTGCTTCTACGGGGCCGAGTAGATTAATATAAGTGCTTCTTATGTTATGCTGACGAAATCAAAAATATTTGAAGAAATGTATTTTAGAGTTTAAAATGAAACACTAGGCTGAGCATAAAATTCACTAAGAACGTAATTAGAAATTCAATTCCTTAATAACAATTACAACTCATTCGTATATTTACTGTTCAGAAGATGAACACATTAAACTCCGCTTTTGTAAGAAATTTTGAGGAATATTCTCCGGGGACAGAATGTTTATGATAACTCTCATTGATCTTTATTTTTTTAATACTCTATTTAGTTCTGATGGAGAAATACTAACTGTAAACTACCAGTACTAGAACTCAACAAAAATTTCAGAATGTAGAAAACGCAGATACAGCCTTGGACTGTACTAAACCAGCTGGGAGAAAAGGCAGGGCTTATTTACCCAATAAGCAATGCTTGCTCCGAGGAAAAAGATTCATCATGGAAGTGTCATACAGTAGTGGAGTCTCTTAATCAGCACTCGCATTTTACGCCACTCCCTTGCAGCGACCCTCTTAGAGACCGTCTGTCCACACGCCGTCCCTGTCTCTGTCTCTTCCAAGCTCACGACTCCGAACAAACCCTCTTCTTTCCTCCCTAATTGTATCGTTCTACATCCTGACCAGAAGAGCCCTTCAATACTTGCCATGCCTGTGTTATTCTTACGAGCACGAGCTCCTCTATCGATCTTAGGTGGCAAGTATAATGTGTTGGATCTCATCCCCATCCATTACAACCATTATCTCCATTGGGTTCATTTTTGGCCACCCATTGCTAGAACATAAGGCCAACGACGAGCCCTGTCTCGTCAGGTCCCCGAAATAATACCCTATTTTGAAGACTTTAAACTCTCCTTGCTTCATACACCAAGGCTTACTATGCTTATATCGTTACGAAAGCATGTACCTACTGAAATAACTATGATTTGTTTGAAACTTTTGACATACAAGAAATGTGTTACAGAGCCCTTCCTCTACTGGGGTTGAGGAGCAGCCGTGAATAAAATATGCGGCCACCTGTTAGACTGTTGCCATTGTGCAGGGCCATCGAAGGGTGAGGCCCATCTCTCCGGCTGCCAACGGTTGAGTATTCGTCTAAAAAAATGCTGGTCAATATACATCATAAATCTTGTAGTTACTTTTCTTCAATGATGGACTTAATATTTAGTACATTTCCTTTGCTCGGCGTATCACCGAAATCAGAAAATGCGTAACACCAAATTAAACTGGAAAGAGAGAAATGGCAGCCTCCGGCATCGGCCTTCATCTTCATTGGCGGGAAAAGCGAACTTCTCATTGATGGCTTTTGGAGAGCCGATAATCCTGACTAACCCATTTATTAACTTGGATGAAAAGAGCTGCAGTCTTTCCAGCAATTTGTTGAGCAGGGAAAAGAGGCTGTCGAGAGTGGATTAGTTCTACTCTGGAGAGGATAACAGAGTTGTGGGAGTGTAGGGGCAAGAAGAGCTGTTTAGTTGCATTTTTTTCACACTCACACGCTACTGATGCGTCCTAAAGCTCAGTATGATTACAAACAGAAAGGGAACTGAAAAATAATAAACCTGTTAAAGGAATGAACACAGACGGTGAATACAATTAAAGGGTTCGAATAATAACTTACAGAACAAATGCTCCAATATAATTAGCACAGTGTACTACTACAACACACTGTGAATTCTATTAATTTCAATCGTTTTGGATTAATGTCTATCGTCAGACGTTTGACTGGGAGTTGTGTACACCAAACAGTGACGGATTTCTTCATTCAAAGAAAGTTTGTACGAAGGAAAATAATAACTTTTTAATAACTTCTCTCGAAAGTTTTTCTACATTCATCAATTTGGATTATGAAGATCGGTTTATTGAATTTATAAGTAAAATTAGAGTAGTGGGAGAACGGATTGGATAAAAATATGAGGAAAATTTTAAGTTTCATTGACGCACTAGAGGCTCTAATAAATGTCACTGTTCGTTGCAGGTTCTCCTTCATTTCGTCGTTACATGATTTCAGAAATTTTAGGCTGGTGCATATGTATTAGGAGCTTTTAAATTTTACTTATCAAATTTTACCTATCATTTTACCTGTACCTTGCTCATCGAAAATCTTAAGATTTTTCGGCCGCGCGAACCTATTTTCATTAACATGAGTTAGGTAAAATCTACGGACAATGAAACGAAGCTTTCGATATTCGTTGCACAAATTTTTTTAATCTGGGCTTGCGTACCTAGGAAAGAGAATAGCTTTGGCCTACAGTAATGGCTTATCATATGAGCCGTTGAGACAAGAATATCTTTTTGTACACAATTCATAACATCATCAAAGTGATCTAATACATCTGAACTGCGTCATTTTAGTTCATATCAAATCAGAAGGTGAAGGAAATTAGTTTGAAAGCAAGCTTGAACCTTGTTTTATACTACTTTTTCCTGCAATTAAGAGGCACTATGAAACCAATTATCAAGTTCTAGTGTTCTATTGTTTCCTAATCATAGTCATGATCGAACAAAACTAAAACCACAACCAAGATTACTTGTCACTTCAAGTTTTTTATATAAAGTTTAACCACTACCTTAGAGGGAATACGGTCATTTTCACAGTAAGGCAGATTAAACTTCTCAGCTAGCTGGTAATATCATCAGGCAATAAAGTCTTTGCAAATGTCATGGATAAGAAATGAGTGATCGAAAGCAGATCTGAAAAGACTAAAGAAAAGGCACTCGTGTTGATAAATTGGCTGCTCAAGTGAAAAACAATAATAAAAAAAGCATCATAAGACTCAAAACTGAAAAATTTAAATCACAGCAGACTCCTGCACCAAGTACAAAGAATTCTTGAGTGTTTGCACACAGGATGCCTTGGTATTCTGTACGTACTCTGTCTGGCACGCTTCCTTCTAGGCACAATCAGTGGCTTCACTTGGTGATTCTACGAGATTTTTTTATGAAATGGCCAGTTAAGTATTTTCATTTTCTTCTTACAGAACGAATGATAATCAAGTTCAAGTCGCACGAGTAAGATCGGATCTCAAGTGTCATACTTGCCAGAGGAGCCTAGAAAGTATACGGAGTCTGCTACCTATATTTCAGTACCTAATGCTATTATTTGTAGCAACGTAACTTGATGCCTATCATTCTGAGTCATGTTGCCACTCTCAGCTTTTAAAGTTAATGTCCATTTATGTATTAGTGTAATTTTAAGATTAACCTGTGGAGATAAAAGAACTGAAAGGCATTTGGCACTACAAAAGAGGTTGACTGACGTGGGTTGGTTAATGGTCAGTCACTGAACTGAGGAGTCTCTGCGTCAGTTCAAAGGTCATGAAGCGCAGGATCTCAGCAGCCAAAAAAAAAGAAATTCTGGTTTTGTTTACATCATTTGTGTCATAATCAGGTACCTCCTGATCTAAGAAGAAAAGAGTTCGAGAAAAGAATTTTTCAAGTAAACATAACAGAAAGTAAAATTTTCTTTTAAACAAACTCCTAGAATGCAGACAGTTAAAATTTCCTTTCACTAAATTCATGTGAAGTTTAAATTTTTCCAATTTTTTTTACAGCTTTTTGAATTTTTGTGATTATTTTGAAAACAAAATCCATGATCAATTATTTATTTAGGCCTTGATATCAAGATTCCTACGTATAAGAAGAACACAATGACAATTAACGACATTGGGGAGAAATAGATTCATGTCAGTAACGTAATTTGCGTAGAAAATGCCGGATTCTTTTCACTTTGAACCAGAACTTCGTACATTTTCTGTTTGAAGATGTCATTTTCTGTTAAATTTGAAATAATTATTCAAACGATGTAACCTACTATTTAAGACAACAATTTTTGTTAGTGAGGGCGATCAGTGGAGGCAAAAAATAGAATCGGGAGCCATTTGCGCTGCCTTTGTTCTCTAACTTCTATTCTGTTGTCACCTCAGAAATGGGAAGTCAATTAATAATTCTATTTTTCCCTTATGTTCTTCCTTTCCTGCATCAAGTATTTTGTCTCGCTCATTTTCGTCCGTGCCTCGAAGTATTCGACCCCCTCTGCACTTGCCACACCAAACCTCCCTCCGTCCTCGCTGTACAAGAGGGAGCACAGTTTTAGTGCAGGCATTAGTTTTACCAGGCGTACACACCGAGCTACATTTGTCTTGCAGGTCTCCGGAGAGACAACCTGCTTCGCCTTTTCTCTGTGCCAGCGCTGCAAAAAATTCAGCCGACGTAGGAACTGCCGCACGCGAAAGCCGGAGCATGGAAACTGAGAGTTGCAGTGCAATAAACGCAATAGAAGGACTTGTTCTGTACATAATTGGAGGTAGAATTCCCACCGGATGAGTGCAAGCTACTTCTCAGAATTTAGCTCAGAATATATAAGATTCACTTAAATTTTAGCATGTAATGACAGTTGTAATGTTGTTTATTGGTATGTTCATTATAATGAACAACATGTGATTTAAATGTTATTGTTTACCTACATGCATCGCATCGATGTTTTGAGAGATGCCCTTCTTGACATAGAATGTTGAAAGCCTCAGAAGTTTAGATCGCACTTCATCAAATCAGGCTGGCATACCAACGTATGCTACGTATGCTGGCATGCTCACGTATGGAATATGCTGTGCTTGATTCAACAAATTTCTGAGTAACAAGTTACTTATAATTTTTTAATTTGTTGAATATAAATTCAAATTTGTTAATTTTTCAGAACGAAATAAGTCAAATTTTTGGACTCCCACAATTAATCGTCGCCTAGCAACTAATGCCGTTTACACGCAACAGTGGTAGGACTGGTTGGACAATCAGATTAAAATAGTAAATTAAATGAATGTTAGAAATAATGCAGAAAAGTACAGTTTTAGTATGATGATGCAATCAAATTTTTAAAATTTACTTTGAGAGGAAGATAATAAAATACAGCGTTACATTTTTCTACAAGGGTTACTATTTGTTGAAGACCTGTTGTATATTTGGCTCATTACTTATGATCAGGTTAGTGTTGTTCATCTTTTTCGCTTGCTTAGCACCAAAATTTGGAGCATTGACTCATGTTGCTACTACCAATCTGACACTCTCACAACTGGCACAGCCTTTGAAAGTTAAGGACCTCCTGATTATCTGCTCTTCATTACTGATAAGTTTGTCAATGGTAAGATACTTTTCAGAACTCTGAATAGGGCGTATATGGAATATAATAGATTTGTCTACGACAGCTCCTCACAAGAGGAAGTTGTACAGACAAATATAGTGAAGGAAATAACGGGGTTATGCTGTACTCATCAGGCATCAGCAGCGAGTTTTCCTACAGTGAATTTATAAAAAACAATTCTTGGTTTATGCCTACTATTCAGGTTGGACAGTATCATCACCGCTTTATGTTCTCACACATGTAAGTTCTCAGTCTTCTGAGCACCAGCAGCAACTAGCCAGAGCCTCATTTCTATGTAGCGTGCCAGTGGCAAAAGAGTTCTCAAATTTTTAAAGTACCTCTGTATGTAAGTCATGCAATATTTTACAATTCAAATATGTTTCACTATTCGCCCGTAGAAATTTAGTCCAACTGCCATTAAAACCAGATTTCAGCAACTAGACACTCAAACTATTTATGCGTACGTATACTAACTACCATAGTCATCATCTCAAACTTGTAGGGTTTCTTCAACATTTTTGAGTCCTCTTGTTTTCCTATTATACTCTAAATAAATTTCAATGATGTATCCAAAATTTTATATTTTATTGTTTATTGAACTATACTTCATTCAAAAATAATCATTACATAAATCTAAATTTCTAAACAACTCAAAACAAGCACTTATTGTTAACCAATCCAAGCTCACCCAATCTATCTCCCTCAAATCTGAACACGTCTTGCTCGCCTCCTTGCATGTTCTCCTCCTACTACAGATCTTCACCCCTCACCCCAAGCCTGGGTCTCACCCCGGCCTCCTTTAATCTAATTGCTGTCAGGAAGTCGCTGGGATGGCACATAGTCAATTATGCACGCTGGCGAACGACTGACGATGTCGCCACAACAACGTCGACACTGCCAACACATTCCTTCACATTCCTCTTCTTGTGTTATTTATCCAATTTTCCATGATCTTATTTTGAGACGAATCATAACACATAATTTCAAGGCTTTTAATTTTTTCTCCATTTTAGTACTAGAATTGTGCTATGTTATTCTAAAAGTGAATTGGTCCTGCATATTGTAGAATTTTAACAAAATGTGTGGAGTTGTTGAGGATGATGTTATTTATTTCATCTTATTTTTTATGATGTACTCACGTGATTAGAGTACTCCATCAGAAAGTTTTTATATTCCTCGCGTGTGACGTTCAACCATAAATTTAAAGCTTAAAAGGTAAACATAATTGATACTGGAAGGCACCAAACAACATTAAGTATGTAATTACTCTGAGTATCTTGGTCTACTGATCGTGGAGTACTTTTACCCTCTGAATTTACAACTTTTCTACTCATGGGTATCAAAATTTTGTGACTACGATGGAGCAGTCGAAGGCATAATCATTTCATCAAAAAAAAATATTTCTGTCAATTGATCCCAAAATGTGTGTTGTCAAGAAATACCAACTTGGCAGGTGACTCACCGCACACCCGTCACACAAGAACCACTCGTCGTTTCCTCTTTAGTCTTCGGTCGGAACAATAAGAGGACACATTTACCGAAGAGTTCGCTTCCCAAATGAGCTTTGCATGTCGCCTGAAAGATTGATTTGTCTACTGGAATAAAATTTAGCCCAAAATGAAAGATGGAAAGAGTTCGAGCACGTCATCTTTGTAGAGAGTCCTCTGCAAAAGTTTCTAGCGCCAGAAAGAGCAAACCTCTGTCGTTTTTTCTTCCGAGCGACCGAAATTGCGAAGTTCGTCATGGAAGGCAGGTTAATGAAACCAAGCATAAAACATGACTTTTGATGTCGGACTTGTGCTTTAATATTTGAAGTTACCAACGTTTTCTTATTCTTCGTTTTCTTCATTCGAAAACACAAAATGCCTGTTTTCTGAAAGCAAATGAAAATATTGAAACTTGATAAAATACATATATGGTTTACTTTTAGTGAGTTAATTATGCATGGTAAGAAACACAGATCATGTCCATAATTTTCATTGAATAACAATATTTTTGCATCTTTGCCCGCCTTTATGCTAACAAGATTACCATTTCCAAAGTAACTACGATAGATAGTTCCCGTAGAAATTCTACGGCTTGAAAATGATGAAATTAAGGATTTTTCGAACCATAATTGCGGTATAAGTTTGATAAGATTTGACTAATTTATTTTATTCCATAGAGCCCTAATTTTAACCCTGTTAGACCGTGGAATTTCTACAGGCCTTATCTAAGCCATGTTATTGGTAGAAAAGATGCAAAATGGAAGTTCTGGGAATTTTCATGAAAAAAATTGATTTAAAACCCAATAAATCTCTAATGGATTCATCCTTATAATTGTGTCAAATTAGTCAAATCTCAACAGTAGAATTTCCACTGAACTATTTAGTATACTTCAGATTTTGATTCAAGTTCAATAATTTTTCTTCAGTAATAGATTGGAAGAATTGGGGCAGACACATATCCATAGATAGAGAAATAGAGACATAGAAAAAGGAACAGAGGTGGAGAGACAATGTGTATCATTTAAATAGGTTCGACGACAGCCCTCACATGTCAAAGTTCTCCATCAGAAGACGAAACAAAATGAAGTTGTGTGAGCGAGTTTAACTGAATAAAGTTCCAACGATTTTATTGAGTATGTTATAAGTAATATAGCGTATATTTTCAGCATTATTCTTCCATGTGATATAATTGTTCCCCACTGCATTAACAAGCACACACACACTAAATAAATGTTTTAACTAGTGGGCAATTGTTCAATCGTTTCGTGAATTTGCCAAAAAATACTTTAAACAAGGCATGTTCGCATGCAATGAAATAGAAACAATTGTGACTGGAACAATAACTTTTTGACCCGAACATTAATTGTTTGTTTAGTAACAAGTTAGTTCAGCAGCAATAAATAATAGTGTTCATCTGTAGTCTAAATTATCAAGATGTTATGGTTACTCCAGTACGTCTACGCCGTTCTCTAAAGTTGTCTCTATTCTAAAGCTCCCAACAAAAATCTAAACTCCCCTTTAGAAGCTAGCCCATTCTTTTAGCTTCCGCATTAGCAAGTGAGAGCAGCGAGCTCCGTCTGTGTTTCCACTGACGAGCCAGCCGATGAAATAATCCTATCCGGCAGAACAACTTTTCTCGAGAGGAGCAGAAGTTTTCTTCAACTGTATCCTAGTTACGGACCCCCAAGAGCCTTACTTTGAGAGACGAACTGCGCGATGATAGGCTGTTGACTGACTTTTATACGAGGGTTAATGGACCGAAGGTTAGTGCAGATCACAAATGATGTTCTCGCTCACAAAATACGAGTGCAGAGTGGCGCGCATATCATAGACGTACCCTTTTGAAGTACCACTGTCAATAAAATATATATGTTACCTGTATATATTTTTGAATACTTGAGAATACCAGGGGATATATTAAAGGTTTATGCACATACTAACAGACCCTTACATGTAAACATTCACAGTTTTTTCCCGGAATTGTTGTTGTCTCCTTTGTCTTACATCGTCCGGTCTGGCCTTTTTTTGAGAGAAGGATCCCTCATTTACAAGTTTCTGAGCCCTTTGTCTCAAATTCTTCAGTGTTATACTTTTTTGAAATACATTTTCATCAGCTTTAATTTGTTTCATTCTATTTCTCTTGTAATCTAATCTCGTACTTCTACTTTCTTCCGTTTCATTTGACCTTCTTTCTTCCAAGACTACATCTTGTCGCTAAGATAAACTTCTTCTTTCATTTCTCTTTCTTTCATTCGCTAAACGACGCCGACATTCCGAAGGAGTTTCCATATTTAAGTGTTAGAAGGCTATGTATTTAAGGGGAAGAAGGAGAGTTACTTTCTATTATTTTACACCATATCTGATTCTTCAACCACTCAGTTTTCTTGTTACAGATTTTCTGAAGCAGATGCCTTACTCTGCCACCCTATACATCACTGCTCAGGATATGTGCTAGATCGTTCTTTATTATTGAAAATAATACGAACAATTAGAAAGTTGTATCAATTTCAACTTCTGTAAGAAAACACGTTTGATGTCTTAAAAGTGGTGGGAAGGTTTTTGAGTAATTGTTGCGTTTTTATAGAATAAAATCATTATTCTTCACACTTTCATGTCTTCCCTGCATGAAGCTTCAATGCTTTATGTTTTAACAAAACAGCGTTATAAGAAAACGAAAAGTTACTGTTCACTCTGCACAATGACTAGCTAACTGAATAAATGTTGGAAATACCATGAAAGAGTTGATGCGGTTTTAAAAGTATCTAAACCAATGATGTACTGTTTTCTTTCCAAATTAAATGAGACCTGGAAAATGGTAAAGGGAAGAGTGTGCACTGCACACGAGGTGAATATGAAAGTCAGACTCAAGGTGAATGGAAAGTCAAGGTAAATATGTGTCAGCTTCTAATTATTTGACGTATCCCCTGTTGGAACTTGGTCTTGGACTTTTTTGGGCCTGTTGAGAAATATTTGTTCAGAAAAGGGTTAATAGTGGCGATTAACAGATCTAGCAGTCAATGTTGTTGCATTGTTGTATTACATTTTCCATCAATTATATTATACATTCTGTGTTCATCTGAAATGATTTACTGGATTTGTTCTAATTTTTTCTCTTATCCTGGATACTTCATTCATAATATTTACTTTGGTAGAATTGCTAACACTCAATTTTTTGAGGTTTATTTATCTCTGTAATATTACAATATGCCACTGGAAGAGCTTACCTCTCCCAAACGACGTATTTCAAGCCCTCAACTTCACTCCATTTACTTTCTTTTGATTTCCACTTTAGTGACCGGAGAATTTCACCGCTGGAAGAGCATCTACTTTGATTCGAACAAAGCCATTTCTAAAACTTCATTTTCTATGACAAGACTCGTCACACTCCTTTAGTTTTACAGAAGTCATTTCGCCTCAAAATTTGAACTAAATTTTGTATCTTTGGGCATACACTAGGTGCTTATAATAGCTGATCTCATGACACTTTTGCAGCTCCTTCATCACTTGCGAAGTCATGCGATTCTATAACGAAGTATTCAAATAATTCATCCAAAATTTATAGAGGTAAAGAGATAGAGCATTTTAGGTATGAAAAACAGTCCTGCAACCTTATTTCTGATTAATTTTGTTAAATCATTGGACAACTTACAATCATGTCAATATAAAACATCATTGGTTGCATACTTCGCTGAGGACAGTGTACGTATGATACATACAAAAAGGCTTACGTCTCAAAAATCACACGACGAAGACATTTTGCGAGATTCTCATGCATTTTACATGAAGTTTACTACATTGTTCATTCCCATAGAACAGTTCAGAGCGGCATTACCTTCTGTCATTGAATATCAGGCTCACTTCCACCTTCAAAGCAGTAAAACAAAGAAAATTTGTGTCAATGGCGGTGTGTGTGTTGACTAAGGGCTCTAAAGTTCTATCGCAATGCGATCATAATTTCCCAAGTCAAAGAAAATTTCCCTAGAGCTGCAGATAGCGCTAGTTTGCATATGCTCAAAGTTGCTGATGTTATCCGTAATCAGCTGCACACGCCTTACACCCAAGCACCCCTATTTTTTCAGATTTTTACCCTAAGGCGAGTGTATTATCGGATCTTAAATTCATTGTGTTTTTTACCTCGCTGATTATAAGGTGTGCCCCAGGGAACCGTTCGAACTCGCACTCTTTTCCTTATCGAAGTTCTTTCTACAGAAGATCTCCAATGCTATTCCTACCTGACTCCCTGCTCGTAACCCTTACTATTGCTACCAAACACACAAATTTCACGTCATTTACATAGTCTGAACATACAATGTCGGGAAGAGCAAAGCATTACGCTGATTTATTGTGCGCTCGCAGCTCCTCACTTGAAATGGAGTCGGAATTTCAATACTGGGAATTGCCCGCCGATGAAGGCTTGCTCCTCACCACTGCGTTGCCATATCATACGATAGGCTTCCATTCCTTTACATCACTGCAAATAACTCTTTAATCTGATTGAGTTTAATACTTACAACATTTTCTACGAAAGAAATTGTCTACAATCAGGGCAAATAAATCAGTGCAGGTATAACACGAAAGAGATAAGAAATTGTCAAGATTACGAAACATACATTTAAAATATTAATCCTTGTTTAATAAGAATTAGTTCTGTTATGTTCATAGTTTGTCTAGTCGAGAAAATTAACAAGTGAGAGTCCTCTTTGCTCACATTTCTGAACGCAAAGGAAAAACAACGCAAAATTTAAGGCAAGTGAGCCGAGATACGCAATTTCATGTAACAAAGACAACTTGATTGGGCCAAGAAGGACCTGGAACGGCCTGCGCTGACCTGGAATTGGTAGTAATTGTCTTGGAATGAAGACAAATTTGGTTCACAGGTCGGCCGGTCTGCCGTCAGACTTCATTACAGGTCGCCTGGGAAATGAGAACTTCCTCCAGAAAACAGGTGGCCTGCTTTTCAAATGATGTGTGTTCCAGTCACTTCTCGGGATGTGTGATTTATGCATCATGGTATTTCAGAAACAACATTCTGCGGCTGTGAGGATCTAAAGTCCTGTTTGAGTGTGCGAAAGTATCCGAGTAAAATTATTCAGATGTACGAGACAAAAAATAAAATTCGCTTGGGGCTTGAAAATTTTATTTCTTGACAACTTACAGCACGAGTTCGTAATTAGTAATTCTTTTTCGAGTGAAATTCATGTGTTCGTGATTGTATTGGAAAAGTTTTTTATTCAGTCCATGTTTATACACAAGCGATTTTATTTTACATTGTGCATCAAAATTTTTAGTGTATAAATATTCATTCTTATCAGTCCAACTTTTTTGTCCTGCTAATTTTAACGGAAATTTTGGCAATTATCATTGGTCATTTGTTTGGGTAGGTGAATTGTAGAATAAAATCAGCAAAGAAAAATAAAAAGTTTGAGGTTTGACGTCTAAGTCAAATTTATGCAAAAGAAGGACGTAAAATAAATGAAAAACATAGCAGATGTATCAGCACAATCCTTATTAGATAATAAAAAGCTGGGAAAGCTTGCAGTCTGGGCGCTTGTGACTGTCCGAAATGATTCATCATTTCGTCATTCAACAAAAACAGATTGATACCTAAAGCATTGTTTAGCTTGACTCTCGTAAGTTAATGACAATCAAACACTTTTTAAAAGTAAAACACATATGTAGTCTAACACGAAACAACAACACTGTTGTTTCTTAAGCCTATTGCTAAAATTTGTGGATGTTCCTTACATGCTCACCAGCACTAGCGTGGCACCTGGAAACGAAGATTTCAGATGAGACTCGAGCGTAAGGTAACTTTCAGCTTATTCGAGGTTATAATGAGTCCTTGGATCGCTTTTCGCGTTCTAAAGGCGTATACTATACGAAAAATAAGTTATAAATTCAAGTAGAAAGTTTAACTTCTTGGCGTAGTCTGTGGGATTTTCAATGCATACGAACTACAAATTGAAATAAAATGAAAAGTAACTTACTTTATAAATCTAGCTAGAATTTGTATCGAGTGCTGAGCTTACAGAACATTGAAAATGATCTACACACTGAAGCATCAGAAGTAGTATGTGTAAATCATAGTTCAAATTAAATGAAGTCTGTAAAAGAGTGCATGAGAGAGAAGTCCTACATTGAGACAAAAGTAAATCAGGCTAAGCAGAAGCGACGAGCTAGGCTCTGCCACGAGCTAGGCTCTGAGCCAGAAGGTATACAAATACAGGGTGTCTCAAAAAAATGAACTCACCCTTTAACCGTTGCTAACATGCTGTCTTCTTTGTGTTGCAGGTGTGAGGTTCGAACTTTTGCGAAAATGATTCTTTAATCACATTTAATCATGTTGCAAAGGTTCGAACCTCACACCTGCAACACAAAGAAGACAGCATGTTAGCAACGGTTAAAGGGTGAGTACATTTTTTTGAGACACCCTGTATACAGCAGTCACACCTTTGTACTGTATATAGATTGTAGTGTCCAATAAATGCTCGGGAGAATACAAGGGTATACCATCATTATCATGAGGACTGGCAATTTATCTTCAAATATTTTTCACAGTGAAAAATATCAATATGCCTTTGTGTGTCCACGAAATTTTAAATTAACACTCAGCCCAGCAGTCTCGAACGATAGCAGAAAAAATGTAAAATCCTTGTCTGGTAAATTCGAGAAGAAAATTTTGTCTCGTTCAATTAGAACCAAATTAAAATCGTACCTATTTACACCTTACATTAAAACCCTGTTAGTTTAGTTCAGGCTTCTTTATCTGAATGACTCATGCACCATCCTTACAGAGAAAATTCTAAGAGAGTTTAGCGGAGCTATCTTTCTCCATTAATGAGATGCAAAAAAGTAAATGTAGCGATGTGAGGGCATTGAAATGGACAGGTCTTGCAGTGCCTGGTTCATGGGACGCCAGAGTGCCACTAGACGGAGCTGAGCACCATTTTAGCCGACACTCATGTTCTGCCTAATGAGACTTAGCACAATTAGTGAGCTCATCCAAAAAATTCACGACTAATGGACATTCTCCCGGCTTGCTTGACTGCCTGAGCCCAGCCTCCGTAGACGACTGCGAGCGTCTGCTAAGGCTGAAGTATGAGGGGACGAGAGCGGAATTTTACTGAAAACATTCACGAGGAATTGTAGTGGTTTTGTTTCTAGATTTAAAAGGTTTTGTTTTCAGGATGAGTGCAATGAATGGAAAACTCTGAAAGTGAACTATCATTTAGAAGAATTTTGTTTCATGATCAAAAATTAGCATTATTATTCTGTAACTCTAGAATTAAATCTCATGTTGGAACGAGAGTAAAGTCACATTTTAGGGATTATATTGAAGATTCCCTTGAAATGCTAAGGGTACAGTTTTAAAAAACAAACTTACTCACATCGACCTCTCCCGAGCACTCATAACTGCAAGCACATGACAGTCCTGCACAACATTCAGAGCTGAATTTATAATTATCCTGCACTGAGACTCCTTAATACTTGCACGTCAGAAGATCTTTTGCTGTGATATTGTAGCGATCTTTACGAGCGCGTCTAAATAGCTCCTCTAAGTCAACGGGGCTCCCAGGACCTCGCTTAATTGCTACGTGTTTTGAAGTGTTCTTTGAAGATCGTTGAACCGAAGTCCTACAATTTTCTTGAAGAAGCTATTTTTTAAGTACGACTCTGGATGCTTCAGTTTAAGGAGTATTTGATGAGCATCAGTAAAATAATAATGACCCAAGAGTTTGAATCAGAATTGTTTACGATCTGTATCTTTTGAAAAACAATTTTAAGTTCAATTTGTTTATTTTATTGATATTGACTTGCATCACTTTGCTTCGTTATTAGCATGTTTCCAAGTAATTTTGAGGAATAAATGAAACTTCTTAACAATCTGAATAATATTTTCAGATTTGTAAAAAACATCTCGTGTAAACATGATTTCATGATATCATTTTAGGTCTTTATAACTCTTGAACTATCATCAACTTTTACCTCGCACTTACTTAGGTCGCTGAGATTTACCTGAAAGACTGCGATTTAACTCATTATAGAGGAAAACTGCGGTATGAACATGTAATGTAACGTATTTCATTATTTCAACAAGTAGCTAAAATCATTAAGAATTGAAGTTGCCATGTACATACATACATTGTATATGTATATACATATATTGTAGTTTGAACTTAGTGTAGGACAAGCTGAAATACAATGGTTTTAAAAAACGCATCAGTGAGACGTGTGAGCTGATCGAGCTGCACCTCACTCCTTCACCAGCCCCACCCACTGTCTTGAGAGCTTGCTTGAACCTCTGAATATTTCAGCTTAAGAAGCGACCTCGTTTAGAACTAGGGCCGATCACCGTAATAGGCTTAAGTCGAGGCAGTTGGGCTCATTTCAAATGCACGGTGTGCCAATCTCGCTTCGGCTGAGCAGCTCCTGCACTCCTTCCACGACGTCGATATTGACTGCTGTTATCGCTCGCAAAAATGCGTCTTCTAGTTTTGAAGGTGGTATTAATGCAGAATGAGCGCACGACTACAGATTTGGTTATTGCTAAATACATGTAACATGCGAGAGGAGGGAAATGAAAGCTAGATGCCGTAAGAGGCTTGTTTTCAAATAGACAGGTGTTATAGTTTCTTCATAACCTCAAAAAGAATTATAGCATTTGGGTTCATGAAGGATCGTGCATCTTTGCCATCATCATTTACTTCACTTGGTTCAATTTGCTTGTCATAATAAGAAAGCTACAACAATATCTTATCAACCTTTTTTCAAGGTTTTACGATGAGTTATATAGTCAGTGACATATGTATGTAGATCATACGTTGTCATGTGAAACTGTTATCTACTGGTATGGAAAACTTAAATTATATACTCCTTGCAAGAAGTATCAATTAATGATTTCTTTAAGGTTCAAAGCATATACTTATCTGGAGAAACGACATAATCTACTTAAAAAAGCCCTTAAAACTATCTCATTCACATGTAGCAGAATAAGATTTAAATAAAAATTATGGCATTACGGTGCAGTACGACGTTTAAATTATACGTGTACTAGAAACTACAATTTTGGACCTATTTTCTTTATATTTAAAAACTAAAACTTACGATGGAACTATTCAGATCAAAAAAGAAACGTTACGGAGCATGCAAGAAAAAGTTGTGAGTACGATAGAAAATCTAGTTGTACAAAATACTGGCGTACTGAAACAAGTGCCACTCGTAAAAGCTTTACGACACTGATCGCATTTTCAAATTACGGTGATATTTCTTTCCTAGAGCAGTGCCAGAATCAATGTTTCATCGTCACATTAAGAAAGTCTCCACTAATTCTCGGAAAAAAACAGATGATGAATTGTACAAGTTTGAATGAAGCTTTGAACAGTTTGTTCACATAATGCTGTTGCTCCCATACGCATGTCACCGTAGCGCCTAACGTGTGATGTGTTGAAACACATCTGTCACATCACGTCACATGACACATGTCATGCGTTACGACGCACATAAAGCGTGACATGTGTCATGTGACGTGCGTCGTGACGCTTGTTGATTCGTGTGACGTGCATCGTAAGGCCTACGTGTCGTGGTGACGTATCGATGTGACGTGCATCGTAAGACCTACGTGTCGTGGTGACGTGTCGATGTGACGTGCATCGTAAGACCTACGTGTCGTGACGCTTGTTGATTCGTGTGACGTGCATCGTAAGACCTACGTGTCGTGGTGACGTGTCGATGTGACGTGCGTCGTCAGACCTACGTGTCGTGGTGACGTGGAAGACACTCTAATAACAGCAGTGTTAAATTTGCTCTTCCAAAATTTTGTGCTATTTTCATAGCACTTAAGTACTTGTTATTAATCCCTCAAAATACATCTTTGGCGAACTCTATACATACCTCAAGCAACAAAAAGCAGTGGAGACAGTCGGATGGTAAGTTAATCTAATGCTTTATTTATTTCTTCTACAAACTGATGAAGTAATTATCATTTAGAATTATGTCAAGTGTACTCATAGATTAGTGTCAATCACGATGGTCAAGGAGGATTTTTTAAAATTTTCCCTATAGAGAACCGTCACAGAACAAAACTGCTGGCTTGCATTGGTGGTGTTTGCTGTTGTGGACAGAGTGAAACAGAAGCTTGAATTTCATCTCTTCATACTTTGTCTAGTTCCTAGATTGAAAAAATACTCAACCTCTAAGTAGTGGAACAAATGACAGTTGAATCATTTGTTTGCAGTGTTTTGGAGTATTTTAGAAAAAACATTGTATGTTGAAAGTCTCGAAACAAATTATGTTTCGTCGTATTTATAAATTTTGTGATATCACTAATTAAATGTTGTTACTGTTTTGAAAAAGAATTTTTGTAACTTATTTTTATAGTTATGATTCTGCGTTATTAAAAACATTGAACTATTCACGGATTTATTCTGTAGGTCCTAGAGTGAACAAAATCTTTCCCTCGTCCTGTTCAATCAACGACGGCTGCTCATTTCTATGAATTTTATCAATAGTCACCTTTTCAAAATCATTAATTATTGTAAACGACAGTATTTCATGCTTTTTTTGCGCTTATAGGTCAAATAATTTCAATTAACGAACTTTAAAATCTCCAACTTTCTTTTTCTGAAGGCATCATTGGTCGTTCAAAAGCCTCCCTGGCACCGCGTTACAACTCTTCAACTTGAAATTTTGCAGGCTTGTGAGCTCGGCAGCCGAGTAAGTCGATCGCACCGCATACGCTTCAGGTTGGGCCTAACGAAGTAAGCGCCTTACGCGGCAATCTTGCTCCTGTAATCGAATTATTAATGTCGTCCGTCAGCTAAAGGGGAAGCAAGGGTAGTGCGGGCCCTGTGTGGCTGAGGGCACTTTTCAGTCCCTAATATTCAATGTGAAGGGAATTATCAAGGAAAAATAAGAATATTGCGAATCGAAATTCACAGTGAAATAATAATCTGTAGAAACATGTCTTTTCAAAATGTCACAATAGTGGAATAAAATATATTTACGCAGGCAATGACTTCTTACGTGGGTTTTCTTCCATGACATTGCGTACAAATATAAGTAGAAGGATTGCTGCTAGCACTCCATGAACTAGGGTGAAGAAATCCTCATCAGTCGCTCCAGAGTCCAAAAGACTGAAAAAGTATTGTGAAGTCAAAATAGAAGCTAATATTCGGACCCCAACAGAATAATAGACTGAAGTTTTTCTAAAACTTTACAATTCACCCTCAAGGTACCTGTAAATCTAAACAATTAGTAAGGAATTTACTAGCTAGTATTGTTGCAAAAACCTTTGATTTTACACTCATTTTCTAGAGTTCATGAATTGAAAACGCATGTATTTACATAGACACGGATCTCGCGTCTGATATGAATCAGTTTTAATAAAAAATTGCAGGAAACTGATGCACAGTGTTCCAATATTTCGAAAATTGACGCACATATAACAACCAACAATATCGATCCGTACGAAGTGATGAAAATTACATGGAGAGAAATATTTAGTGGATTGCAGACTGTCTAGACTTAAAATACTGTTAATCAATAATAATGTGGCTTGGGACATAAAAAATATAAAACGAGCAGTCAGTGACAAACTTAGATGAAGCAAAGTTAAATCACATATACCAGACCAATGATTGTTTTTTCTTGTGTTTCTACATAAACAGGGGAAATTATTGAATGTTACCCAATAACGCAGAACAAATGTATAATTTCATTGCTTTGAAAGAGTTAGTTAACACCAGGTGTTTTACAAACACAGTGGTATATAAACATGGGAGACGTATAGAATAGAATAGAATGAGGCTATAGGAACGAACCTTCTGGCCCATTCTTGGGTCGAATAGTTACTTCGATAATTATTCGGTTGTTTACCCAAGTCCCATGCCGTATTTCTAGCCGCGTCAACCATGTCGGCAGCGGGATTCGAATCCGGGTCTTTCTGCTCGCAAGCAGATTCGCTCACCAGTCGACCAAGCTGGTGATAGTCGACCAAGCTGGTGATAGGGACTGTGTCACAGGTCCCACACTAAAGGGTCTACTTCCAACGACAATACATCATTGACATTTTTAAGTCCTCACGTAAAACATATGACGTGAATAAAGAAACGTTTCTCTAAAACGGAAAATCTTGCAAGAATTTAGTCCCTGTGAGGCAAATTTCTAAAATGCAACAAAGTATTTTATTCGGCTTTATGAATACCTGTGCCGGAATATTTGTTTAAAAAAATTGTCAATAAATCAATACGTTGAAAACTTTTCATTTAGGTCTCCACTTACGACCACTTACGACGCCAAATTGACTTTTACTACACCTTAGTCCTAACAAACATTTGTTTTGACTTTCAAATAAATTTCAACTATACATCAGCTAAAAATGGTCGCAATTTGATAGTTAATTAATTTCCCTCGTCGAAATTTTTGAAGAAAGGTACATGTACTTAGAGCTCCATAAATTGACTACTTTAATGACTCATTCTTCCACAATAAGATTTTTACGTTTAATGAACTTTTAGCACGATTATATGAACTCTGCCACTGTACAACGTAAACTAAGAACTCTGCTACAGTACTATACAAATTAACTGTTCTGTTAACGTACGATGCAAACTAAAACCCTGTTGTAATAAGATACCAACTAACTACCGTCAGAAGAAAATACTTAGGAAAACTTTGCCACTATATGTAATATCAAAACTGACACCGCTGTCACCAATAAATGCAAGCTAAAAGGTCACACACAATACAACGTTACAACTCGGTATCAGCACTTGTAGAAGTGAACGTTCGTGCTTTACACTGTGCCTCGTCCGTCACCAGCCACTTTCTTACTTGGATGGTCAGGGACCTCATCCCAACCGCAGCGCTGGTTCCCAACTCTTCTGCACTAAACTGGTTATAGAGTCATTGCCCGTCCCATAGAAGGCGTATTAGCTTACGCGTCTCTTCTAATTATCTCCCGTCTACACACATCTGTCCAGTTGGGGAGAATGATGTATTATTGGAAAATATATAGCGGGGAAAGATGAAAATACGGAATAATCAGTAGATGTGTAGTCTTTCATCGTTTCTTGAAAATAGGTTTGTAATTTTTAGGTAGGATTTAAATCTTGAGACGTGGTGGTAATTGCTTAGAAGAGAAGGTCTTTCATGTCGCACGACCCACCTATGATATATGTGAGAGCTTTCATTGATCGGAAAAATACAGAAACAAGAAAAATTTATTATGCATTTGATAGTTTTAGATATTGATAAAAAATTATTGATACGCATAGTTACAGACTCTATGTCCCAGCATGTAATGCTCTATCAGATCATCACACTGCATCGGAAGCCTACCCAATTAGAAACATTTCTGACAGATGTAAATCATCATGTTTTTGGTTCACATCTCATTATATTTCCATCATCGAACTAAACAAAGAAAACTCTTGAACCGTCTAACCACATCACGTCTTTCCACAGTAAAAACTATTAAAAATTTTAATAATTTAATTATTCGTTTCACTACCAGTGGTTTCCTAATAACGACGTAACTTCCCCAATTGTGATTTTTTCTTCACTCATGGTTTACAACGATATCTTCTCAGGGAAAACATCGATCATGGGCTCAGTTTCATTCTTTGGGTTCTGTTTTTTCTGGCAAGAAACATTTCTCTCGAATTGTACAGATTTTATGTCTCCACCCTTCCTACACGTATACCCTTCTGTACCCCTTTCTTCTGTTTCATAAGGTCCAACAATCTTTTTTTTGTAAAATCTGATGCCTTCTCTTCATCATTTCTGATCATTTTCTGGTAATTTTTTTACTCCAGGACGAACCTTCAATCTGCTCTCCAGAAATACACAATAGAATTAAATAAGACATTTACGAGTATTGTCATCCTTCATTTTCTTTACACAGATAACTTTTTTCGAACTTATTGTTATTTCATTTTAATACAAGCAATATGGTGAAATCGGCTTTAAGATAATTTCATCATAAGAAATATATGAAAGCTGTTTTTCTTCATACTCACTTCTTATCAAGTAGCGCTGAACTTGGCACATGATAAATGCACCTGGCTGTACATGATGTGAATGAACCTGACATTCTGTAAATTTTAACTCATATTGTGTAAATTGTTAAGCTAAAAATGAGATCGGGTCATTACTTTTTCATTTCCCTCGCTATGAAATTTCCCTATGTTTACTATCAGTTTTGGTTAAATCTATACGAAATATGCGTTCAAACAATAAAGCGTGCTAAAAAGTAGACCAAGTAGCTTTTATTGAAGAAAAAAAGTGTGATGTGACACATATCCAAGGACTTTCTAATGTATTCAACGCCACATGCACTTGATGTTTTGGTATGAGCGTTACGTTTGTGTAACCTATAACTCAAGTTTATCTTCATTTTGTTGATGAAAACACATCCCTCACTCGGTGCATGTCACTGCCTTGCTTTAAAATACAGATTTCACCTTGCAATAACCAAGTTACTTATAACTTAGTTCATTTCTAAGTGCTAAGATTCGGCCCTGTATCTCACTAGGACACTTCAAGAACATGAAAATAAGAGTACTGATACTTGCTTTCCTCTTTTTTCTTTCGAGCCAAAATAAATCCAGAAGTCGTTTCTGAAAAAGTGCGTAAAAACAATACCTGAGATTCTTATTAATCCAGCACTGAATTCAAAAATTATAGAACTCTGATGAACATGTTACAGCTCTGCTTCTTTAAACGTTACCGGCAGAATGATCAGTCAATGAACAGCGCCTAGTTTGTTACATTTCTCTCTCCTGGAAAATGTGTGGTTAGGAGAGGCAACAGCGTAGGAAAGATCGCGATGAACGCTCCCGTTGCGGCAGAGCGGCTTGTTAATTACAGGAGCTCGTTAAACAGTTGAGCTAATCGCTCCTGAATATGCATGATGATGGAGGGGACACTCCAGCCCCAGCGTGAATACAGGAAAAAACGGGAGATTCTGGCAAGAAATTTGAATATGTTGTTGTGACTAGGAAACGCTTCGTCTAATCGCTGCTACCTATTTTCGAAAATAATGAAGAATAGGGCACTTTCGCATGGAATTTTTATGTATGCTTTATGCAACTCACCTTGGCCTTCCAATGTTGTACTGGAGCATAATCGTTTGAACGCAACTATTTTGGTTAAATTCAAACTACTACCATATTAAGCAAGTCGGTGTAGTGTTTAGCCTACGTAGTCGTGAGGTATGACTCATTTAGTCAGCATTCCTCATTGATGTTCGTGGTTCAAAATGGTGTTCTGTATTCTCTCTTTATAAAGAGACTTGTTTCATTTATTGCAGAAAATATTTTCAAAAGTATTTGTCACACAAGATTCATTCATTATTATTCATAAATATAGGGTCGTATGAATGAATTCAATTGCGTATTAAACAGCCTACTAACTAATTAAATACATTATAAACTAAAACAACTGAATCTAGTGTTCATTTATTTCTTCCATTCTGTTTCCAAATTTTGCCTTTGGTAATTAAATGTGACTCTTTTATAAACTACCTCAACATTTCGTTTATTGTGCGTATTAAGCTTGATATTCAGATCAGACTCTTGTGCATATCTGGGGATGTTTTTACTCTCATTGTTTCCAAGGTTATTGGCTTAAATAATTTAACATTTAGTTCTATCTCTAAAAATCTTACAAATTCTAATTGAATAAACTATATTCTTCAATCCATTTCCACAATTTGTTTTAATACACTTCCGCTAAGGAGATCTGTTATATTACAATCCCAACGCTACTTTTCCATTAGCGTTCATGCAGAGCAGTATTCTTGAATATCATTTGAAAATTATCTTTGCAATGAAGCATGTCACGAACACTCAATTACGTAACCTGTAATAGTAAGTTCCCATACCACATCTTAAGTCTTTCACTCGTGTTCATCACATTTTCTCTATCTCAAAATATTAACTCAATTTATTGTTCATATAGACGTTTACCTTGAGTATTACCTCAAATGATTATTGGTAATACCACAAAGTTTAAGAAAATATTCTTCCCTTTATCTGACTTTCCACTTTTTCTTACCAGATGATGATCCACCAAATGTTGAGGAGAAGACTTCCTTCCTTGTCTCTGGCTTTCATTACCCAGCAGCGTCCTGATCTCGCTTTCACGGCAGAGTTAACCACGCTAATTCTCCAATTAAAATGCACTAACTTAGTCTGTCTGCGAGCAAAAATATCACCACTGGGATGCTCGCCTGATAAGCACCGCGTGCGTGAGCCTGTGGCTGTGTGGGTGTAAGACGAAACAGTGGTCAGAGCAAGCGATGCCAGTCACTTATATTTGAGGAGACATAAAGATATTTTAAAAAGTTGTATTGTTTTACAAATTAAAGTAAGGCTTGAGTGTTCCTACGCATGTTAATTTTCGACTAAACGAAGTTTTCAGAGCATAGAAATGTTATGAGAGATGCCGTTGATCGATGCTTGATACTCGTGTCTTCCAGATGTGTAGACATGCAAGGTTAACAGGTTTATGAAAGACGATCATAAGTTATCATTTTCAGGTGAGGAGTTGAGCATTATTATAGAAAATTCACAAAAAATGCTTACGCTATAAATAGTATTTGATAGGTGCTGCTTGAAATTTTAGTGATAGCTACTCACAAGTTTTATTTCTAATTTTTGTGCCAAAAATAGGTCTAATAATTCAGTTTATAAGTCTTCATTCTAAGAAGTACAATATGAATAACCAGGCCTAAACATCATTCATGGTTAAATATTCAAATAAATTCCTTGTTCTACAGTACAAAAAAATCTGAAAGCTTGCTTCAATTTTACTCCTTTATTCCTGAACAACTCAAAGTAGGCAACTAATTTCGTACGAGCGAATATGTTTCCAGGCAACAGTGATGAATTAGACATAATTTCAACAATTTCGAGATACTTAAATATTGGTAGCAAAGTCCGTAGAGTAAATAACTCACCAAACCTCCCCAGTTCGAAGTAACGTTGATATTTGCCTTGTTATTGCTACTGTTCGAACTATAACTTAGTTAAAAATTCATCCTTCAGTCATTATAGTTATTCTGGGAAAATTTTGAATGGGAAATCGGCAGAGAATTAAGCTTATATGTAGTAGGCAAACGTGACGCATATTATCCAGTAGTGGGTGCACCGACATCAAAGACGTTAACAGTGACTTTCTGGTAAAACGTTCAGCATGAAATTTAAAACATTGTTCTGAAATCTTTGTGCCCACTCTGATATAAGGGACATTTTTAATGCTTTTTTGCGCGCTCAGGTCGAATTTTGACCTTTGTATTATGGAGTCATTGTTGACGTAATAGTTAGTTGGGGGCTTTTAATGTAATGTAAACTGCATACCCTTTAAAAATTTCATCGATGAATTCATATTTAACTATTTCAATTTATTTTCTTCTTTTAGCATCAGTATTAAATTTTGTACGAGGGAGATATTCCTAATAATATTATTATGTATCACCAGTGAAATACTTATTTGACTGATCACGTAATATTCATCGACAAGATATGTTCTCGGATTCCAAGAATTTCTGATGAACTAATCGCGTTGAGGTCAATGTAAGCAGTGAAAAAATAATAAATATGCACTAAATACCGACTGTACAATTAAGAAACCTTCATTACTTTACACCCACCATGAATAAATGCACAATGTATTCTTGATAGCATCTTATCTGACATATGGGTTCAGGGGCAGTAAGACCAGTAAGGCTGAAGGCAGAAAATGCCTACACCCACACATAATAGTCGGGCTGTGTGATACAGGAAGAGATAGGAGCAGGGCGGGAAGAAGCTATAACTCCTTCCTCTGTTATAACTCATTATAAATGGCTGCCATTTTGATCTAAAAATTACATGGCAGAGTACACCACGCCATGAATTTAAAACTTTGGTGTATTTTAACCTTCTTTATCTCTGAGTAAAGACTGTTTAATTTCAAACACTCAACAGAAAGTAAGAGAAATCATATCTCTCTATTAATTTTTAAATATATATTGTTACATGTCGTGCAACATAATATCAGGTGCAATCTTTAACCGATTTTGCTCATAAAAATTTTGGCTTTGGAGGTAAAGGTGACATGATATTGCTTCACTGTACAAAATTGAAATATGGCTGAAGATTTTTGAGGAAAAAAGGTTCATTCATTTTTATTAACCTCAAAACAATTATATAAAATAAAAATATTAATATTCCTATGCCCCCTTTTATGGGGCTTGTTGAATATCCTATAACGTGTCTACAATTATTGCAATGTATATGACAGAGATATAAAAATCTTGTAGTACCTCGTTTAAATTTGTAATTGTAAACTCGTACTAAGTAATTTTTTCTTAGTAATTTGTGTTTTTCTCCATCAATTCAACCGATTAACTACCGTGAGCTTGCGCATTTAGGAAGGGAGTCAGGATGAGGGCAACAAATCGTCGTACCTTCAGATCAAAAACTGTCATGTCTACTTCAGGATTTGAGAGAACGCCGTCTTATGATCGTGAATACTGTTCTGTTCTCTAAACCTCACCGTGAACGATTTACAATTATAATTTGAATAGGATGAACAAAGTTAAATAGGATTTTGCTGTAAAATTTTCCCCCGTGTTCGGGTGTCACTGTACTGTCATACCTTGAGTAATATGGTCACTGACTTAATCCTCAATTAGGTTCTAGTAGGCAATGGCAAAAATGATTTACACTTTCTGAAATCCTGATATTTCAAAAAGTTACACTTCAGTCTGAAGTAATCTAGTGCATCACAAGCAGCAACGTATTTTATTTTTGATCTTGATATCGATGAATAAGTCAGTAAATATTTTCGACTCTATTTTTTCACAAAGATTTTTCTTCTTTCTTTACTTCAAATTCTATCACACCATAATTTATTCATCTATTTTTCTGCCCAAGGATTGATAACATACTAGAGAAAAATTTCCAATCAGTTTGTCTTGATGTATTTGAAATTTCCTATGTAATTACTCGAATGTTTTATAAAATATCCTTCATCTTTTGAGTCTCCAACAGGTGTGACCTGATTGGCTGCACCATTAAATTTATATCCTTTCAACATTGATTCAGCATCTTCATAGCACAATCATCATTATATGTATTCGGCATAACCTTTCCATGGACACTCCGTAGGTTTCCTTTAAGCTCTAAAAGCAGTAGTCTATTTATTTATTCTCTGTTCCTTATTGTTTATTCACTATTTTTCGAGGACCATTCATATTCACTTATCGTGTTGAATAAAATTTGATGATCATTAAATTTCAATTCCAGTTATTTCTCTACCAATATCAGTTAAAGAGAGATATCAGGCCTGGGGCTGAAATGAGCGCCTGGGCTGCAGTATGTGCCCACACAGAGTGTAATGTACGAACCCTTTTTTCCAGATCTCTGTGTCGTAAGAGCACATTGTCTCTCAAAATAGTGTAAAAGAATGTAAATTAACGTTTTCTTTTTTCGCTTAGCTATGACAAAATCAGTTGAAAAAATACCCTTCAAAATGAAACATCTTCTTGAAACGATAAATTTATGAATGATACCCTTAAATTTCTATCAAAACGCAATGAAAATTTTATCATTCTAGTAAGTTACCCCAATTTCATGCTTCGGAGTAGAATAATAGTCAGAAGGCCGACATATGTCTCCATGAACCTGCTTATTGCAGGTATAATTTGTTAGTTTCTATCAGTAAACTCTACGATGATAGTCGAGCCTGGGCCGATTGGGAATTTGATGACAGTCATGATCGAGAGCATGTCTCTCTTCCTTTCAATATATAAATGAAATTGGACTTAAATGGCTCTCAAAAGCTACCATGTCTCGTAAGAACAACGTAGCAATGGCGAAAAACTGATATCTGAAAGCAGTGTTCAGTTTGAAGCATGTTCTCGTGAAGGATAACTTAACGGATGCTGAAGTGAGGGAAAGCAGCTCAATTGGTCGGGAGTTGATGACGTCATTTCAAGTGCACCAATAGAAGACCTGAAACCCTCGGATACGTCACAGAAACATCGACCAAAGTTTCCCGAGGTCAGAGGTTTCTCGAATCAGAATATGAAACGTCATTGAAACAACGACCAACCAGAAAACTGTTTTCATCAGGTAGACTAGTTTTGTGCCAATGGCATCAATGCCCAGGGAATTCACGAGCCAATGAAAAACAAGATGAGAAGCTAGTTTCTCTGGGCACTCTGGGGACTGCAATGCGCCTCGTCGTGATAAAAACACGGCGAATCTCTAGCTGTTGTAGAAATAAATATTTCTCTTGAACTCAATGCATTGATAATGACTTTAGAGTCAGGCATATCATTAGACAAGAGGCCTTTATATTTTCCTTCTCATTAACGTTCCGACAATTCTCAACATTATACGAATATTTCCAACATTTGTTTGCTAATGTTTCATACCTTTAACAAGTAAAATAAGAGTAACTTCACTCCTACATATTAAATTATTGAACATTCCAACGCACGGAGGAACTTTATTTTGCTGTTTCACTGACTTAGAGAACATTCCAGGTAGCTCTCAGGCAACTACATTAAATGAAGCACTAAGTCTCTCACAACTAGAACATCATAAATTTAACTTGTTTAACTTGTTTCGCCTGCGTGTATTGGAGCATATAATTTGACGATAAAAGATAATTTAGTCAACGAACATGTTTTAAACTTGGCTTTGAACGCCTTACTTTCAGGCTTAAATACTCACAAATCCAAAATTTTTACATTCATAACTCAACTATAGGCAAAATAATGTTTTTTTTGCAAAAAAAATACTCTTTGGAGATTTACATGTCCAACAGAGGGATAAGAAACTGTGTCATAAGGAGGTACTTGAGATATAAATAAAGTTGATATTTTTCAACTACTGTTCTTTATTTAAGACTGAAAGGATTCCTCTCTGTTAACTTATCTTCCTTAATATTCAAGAATTAATGAAAACAGGAAAATGTCTTCCATAAATTTCCACAATGACTGACTGTTGTATTCCATAACAATAATATCACCCACAATATTAGTATCATTATGATTATCAACAAACCCCTTCCGAGCCTTCTGGAATGTATGCTTTGGATCATTGTTATGCTGAAATATAAACTTTTTTCAAGCTAAAATGATCTGGTACTCGTACGATAATTCGTTAATTTTCTGGGCTTGAAAACATTCACTTTCCCTCTCTTTGTATCTAATTCACCAATGCTATTGAATGGAAAACGCCCCATGTCATTACACTCTCACCTAATTTTATAGTGGGGATGTTACACTCCTGTTGGATGACAGGATTTTTTCCCTTTAAAATAAAGGCTGCCATATCCCTTGCACACATCTTAATACTTTCTTTCAATCAAGTTATTTAGCATTATTCAAGTATTCATCCCATTGTTTTTATACTTGCAAATAAATTTACGACAGGCATTCACGGATCTATTTTTCAGTGCAGGAGTTTTTCTTGACGATCTTGAGTATTGGCGGTTTTGAGCAGCTAAAGGTCCTACTGAACGCTTTTTTCTGTAATTCCTATATCTTTTTCTGAACTTTAATTCGCGTCAAAACTGTCATTTTTTGACTTATTCGAGTCTTTCATCTCTCAGAAGATTCAATTATTTCCAAGACAGACACTTCTGTAGATGTTAACAATCGTGTTTTACATCTTCAATTAATGAATATTATTAGCTATTCTATATACGAGCTCATTGAGATCGTTAAGTATTCTACAGCAACAACCCATTTCATGAACCATTCTTGTCATCAATAACGTTACATTTCACTGCATTTTGAAGCAGGAATAACACAGGTTTTTCTTTGCGAATTCTTTTAGTGTTGGCTTCTGTGTGTGATCAACTGCAAAACAAAATCTATAAAACTTCAACGCAATTCCCTTCCATTATCGGATGACGTAAGCACCCCAATAGCAGGTACGATGTTATTGCACCACAACCTAAAACTCTCGAACGCATCTACCCAACATGCTGCGAAAGAGCCTCCAAATGCCCAGCTAATACTACGCTCAGGATAGGTTAATTTACCACTAGTCCTTGTAAAGGTCGAACTTATTTGAAATTGCTTGTTACAGGACCAAGCAAGTAAGATCCTACTCAAGTAAGAATCTACGACTGTAAGAATGCCTTAAGAACAGCTGGGTATATTGTGGTGTAATTGCATCGTTGCTGATGTGCCGGGAGTGCTGTACGGCATCACCCACCGCAGACAGAACAACACCTCACGCAGAACTCAAAGCATCTCCAGCTTATTCACGTGTCTAAAGTCATGCTAAATAGTTTGATCACTGATTTAAATTTAATGCTTCGCTTCTCACATAGAACTCACAATGAGCCGTATCTTCTATTTTGGAATTTATGTACTTATTCACCCACAAGTCTCAGCTGCATAGCTCAGAGAGCTCTGAGTTTGTGTAACTCTTGCGTCTTACTTATTACGTTGGATGCAAGTGAGAGCGTAGTGTCAGAGTGTGCATGTGTAAATGACGTTCGTGGGGCAATTTCTGGGTTTCGATGATAAATATACTTTAGATTTATACAAAAAATCTTTTTTCAATTTGAATCTATTATTACACAGAAAAAATATGTTTGTATGTTTATTATAAGTCGCTCGATAGTAACAGGATCTCCAGGGCTATAGTGTGAACATTTGAGTTCCGCAATTGACGTGGCAAAATTTTGAGGTCAGTACAATTGTTGTTTGCGTATTGCTGCATGGAGAAATTGAAAACTATGTCTTCAGATCAGTCGTTTTTAATTGTCTTCTCTGTTGATTATGGTAAATATGCCATGGTGTACTTTTTCATAAATGATAATTTACTCCTATTTAATCTGAACTTTTACATTCCACTACCAAATCAAATGCCAGTAGATTTCAAAACGTTTCTTCTAACGTTTGTTTATTATAACTTTGATTACTCCTTTATTATCTTATAAGCCTTGGTATATGCTTTATAATTCCATTTATTGAATAGAAGCAGAAACTGAATTAGTTTCAATAAAACTTTCTGCAACGAATATAAATCTCTGTTAGTTGAAGCCTTTATACAACATTAGAGATTGATGGTTTATTTACAATGGAATGCTTACGAATTTGAACACAAGCACTACTGCTTAATTTCTAATCAATCAGAATGGGGAACATCAGTATATATTATACATCATTTATTTTGTTGTTATTCGTGTGCGTATTTCCAAGGCAATCTTTGCACTAAAATACACTTGCTATAAGATTTTTTGAACTCAGGGGCATGAATGTTTCATTGTCGTCATCTACACAGAGCGACCCCATGCTAATTCAAATGACACCTCTACATCAGCTGCTGATGAGTTCAAAGTTTTCTATCACTGAGAAAAATCTAATTTACAGTAATATGCAGCCGCTAATAAACACGAATGAGTTCCGATCAGGCATTATATAACTGATATTATTTGAGAAAGATTCCTGAAGATCGTGGCAAAAAAGAAGCGGAAACTACGGCTGCCGCCCACCGACACCGCACACCCCAACACCCTCATCCCTGATATGAGACGCTCGTTAAAGAGGCCTGTAAGCCACTATGTTCAACTTGAGACTACGTTTATGACTTACTTTTATATTTGTTTTATAGGTGCACTTCTCGCTCATAAATTTCGAAATGGAAGTTTTGGACCTCAAGGTAACCATTATGCAATATGAGTTTCGGTATTTATTCATAAGATTTAATGCAAATTGAAGGATATGGTCTGTAGCGTACGTTCGGAAAAAGTTCATGTCCATAACTCGTCTGATGTTCTTCCTGATCGATGTGGAAGAAAGATGACATTGGAAGAAACGTATCTGGAAAAAATTGAAGTGACTTACCGAGAACATTTACTCAAAAATGATTGTGTATCACCAACATGATAAGATAAACAAAATATACAAGTCAGTTTAGGGAAGTAGAAAACTCTTCCATGCGTATTCTAAATGTAAAATGTAACAAGAAGAGAGTCTCCAGATTTATTATCTGGACAAACACTGTCAGCTGTCAGAAGAGGCTAAATGAATTAACAAATGCCAATAGAAAATTCACGTGTGTAGATTGACACCTATGTGTAATGGGGATTGATTTTCGGCTAATTTTTTAACCCAGCTTCAAGGGATATCTGGTCTCGAGCCTTGTTTTTTCTTATTAGAACAAGGAATGACATAGGGACAAACTTCACTATGACGGGCAAGGAGTAAACTATGATAGTGCTTCCGAGCCCCGCAGCAATAAGCTATCTTGAGGATGTCCCCAAAAAGGTCATGAGGTGTAGTTCAATTTTATTATATACAGGGTGCGTAAGATATGCGACGACTTATCTTATTTTTATCATAGCATCAAATTATTCTTATTTATAATTTCTATATTCCAGAATTACCAATGGCAGATCCTATGCTTACACAAGAAAGGAAGAGACGCGCGGTTTTAGTGGTCTTTCTCAAGTCCACTCATCAAAATTTGGAAGACTGATTGTCTTGCTACGCATAAGTAGCTGAGCTACTCTGAACATTTCTGTTCATTTAGCCGTTTTTGAACGCTGTGGTAACTCCCATTGGTTGAGTTTTGCAGGTAAAAGCTACGATTTCATATTATTCTTTCTTCTCAAATTTATTGATCTGACTGAAAAAAGAGCATTTACACTCTTTACAAGAGCCTTCAAGCCTTTTACTCTAAAGCAATCTCGATCAGAGTTTAAAAGCTCATAAAAAGCTTAGTAACTGCAAATTATACTTGTAAGTAAGTAAAACAGTCGATATTATTATACAAAACTGTCATAAAGAAAGGACGACTGTGTGATAGCGCTATCACTCACGTAATATACTCAAAAAGACTGGCGCGATTCTAACAGTTGGAGTTGCGCTCCTTATAGGCCTCAGATCACCAAGGAATACCAATGAATTTGTGATAGTCCAAGAGACAGATCTCGTTTGTCAGACGCACGAGCAAACGTGCCGAGAATTTGTCCTCCACCATCCTGTACTAAAGCCATCGGAAGATGAAAAGATTTGCCTCAAGCATAAAGCAGAAATCTTAGTCGTGAAAATTGAAAAACTTTAATGCTCCAGATTTAGAGCAAAAGAATACAAAGTATGTAATCCCGTCAGAGGGAAGTTTCACAATTACGTTTTCAGAAGTATAGTTGCTGCTGCTGAGAACAGTGACGACAAATTTTTGGTTATCAAAACTTGCAACCCATCCGATGTTTAAAAAAACTCATATTTGTAAAAAAAACCGTAAACAATAAGTAATTGTTAAGGTTCATATGAAGTTTTCCTTCATTCAATCATAACAAGCAGCACCTCAGCTGAGTCGATGTCGATCATAGCCTACACTGCTGCAATATTTGTTGAGCGCAGTTTCACGAAGTCAAAACCCATTCTCTGACAAAAAAAATTGCTACGAGAAGAACTGAACCGACTGAAGTCAATCCAAAGAAACTTTGATGCTTTATGCTGAAAATGAAGTTCATAAAAAAGCTGCCAATGCGATTTTTTGACCAAAAG
Source organism: Trinorchestia longiramus (assembly GCA_006783055.1). Taxonomy (NCBI): domain Eukaryota; kingdom Metazoa; phylum Arthropoda; class Malacostraca; order Amphipoda; family Talitridae; genus Trinorchestia; species Trinorchestia longiramus. The sequence continues at coordinate 122,353 of VCRD01000657.1, read as the reverse complement.
ATATTCTAGTCGAGACTTCCGTAACGAAGTGACTTGGTTATACTTTCCATAAAGACGTATGAACTGAAAAATAGCAGTTTGTGTATAATATACAAGCACCATATCTCAGCCGCGTTCAACGCATTTGACCCCTGGAGTTAGTGCTGAAAAATTTGAACGTAATATATTTCCAACCTGTGATTTGCTTCACCCCTGTAGTCGTCCCCATCACTGCTCAAAATTCCATAACATTGAGCTACTCATCTTTTAATGCCACTCAATAATTATAAATGGTAAAATAACGCAAAGTAAATGCATCAAAACAGCTGCTGAGCACCGATGCTGACAAAAGTCAAGTACCAGTTACAGCGTTCCCTTTAGTTCCAAGAAGTCTAAGACTGCCCTTCTGAATGCTCGTACTCTCATGAAATAATTTCATCCCACTCGATGCAGGGGAAGTGAAGCCTAACGATATCGTCAAATTAGACCTGCAGGTCCTTTTGCTCCTTCAAAAGCGGTCGCAAACCTCTCTCGTGATCACCGTTTCGTAACGATAACGACGGAAAACGTTGAAAATGGGGTCAAATGGACGAGAATAAAATAGGTTTGCTCGGAACTGTAGTGGGCAACTGAGCATTGGAGTTGCTGATGGTTTTCTTTTATAGTGGAGAGATTGTTGGACTAAAGATATTCGTGTTATTGCATTGGGAGGCCTGGTGCTCTTTGTATATTGGTATGTAATGGATTTTACTGTTGTTCTTCAAATAAAAGGCATAAAAAGTTGGAGGTACAACGAGAGCACTAACTCAATACAGAGATACGTTCAATTGACATGAAAGATAGAGAATTATTCTTAACTTCTTGTATGTCTGTGTGTCTCGAAGAAAGCCAGAGCTAAATGACTGTTAAGAAGAGCTTACCATATATGATGAAATTACCATGCACAACAAATATAAATTAATGAAAGTACAAGTAGAACGAACAATTCAAACATAGAAATTTATTTAAAAAAACTGAATGCCTCTGTTATTACGCCCATCAGTTTCAGTTCCTGGTAATGTCAGAACCATAAAATAACTCGAAAAAATTATCAATGCCAAAAATATAACTAATTTACAGCCAAGAAAAAATGCTTTACTACGGTCAGCTTTATTTGTGAGTAGACTAAGCTCTTTCCAGCGTACGAAAGAAGAATTTAGAACGGGAGAGTAAGTGGCATTAGAAGTCATACCAGAAATGCTGAAGTAATTTATGAAAACAGGACGCCTCACTGTTGTGTGGGTTGCCCTGACATCCAATGTAGAGGATCACACACCCTACAACAGGTGGAAGAACTTAGATCATGTGGATCACTTGTGGCCTTGGAAGTGCTCAGTTGACAACTCTGAACTTGTGACAACTGTGAAATGATGTGTAAAATATCTTTTTGCCTGCACTTAAGTTGTCCAACAAATATCTTACCTAAATAAGAAGTACTTCTTTTCCTTCAATAAGGAGATTCCATCGGAAAGCTTGCGTCGACTGTCGAATAGAAAAGAAATTCATTGAAAACATAAATTTTTCATGCGTGGGTGTATTAATAGTTCATTAAAACCGTTGAAACCAACTATACAATCTATAACCCATCATCAGACACCTCTTTACTAAAATGAACGCTTCCGTATCTGGATTGAAATTTCTCGGAAATATGTTCCAATCTTATTTTTGAGAGTTAACCAAGAACGTTGTATGTCAGTATGTGTTCATTGATGCTTTCAAATTTGCTAACAAGTGTTTTCCTCGCGAACTCCAGGACAAGCAGTGCTACTGCTATTTAAACTACATAAATATTTTCTATGTTTAATGGAAATTTTAAAACTTTATCCATACGGTGTGCCTGTCTACAAACAGCAAGCAAATATTCGTGCAGCACTCGTAATCCAAACCTACCCTTTCGCTTGCACTGCGTTGGCTTTCCCCACATGCATGCCTCATCTTGCTTGTGTCGTCAGCGGTTTAAATTGGGTGAGTTAAGGTTGCAGTGTCATGTTGGGCAGATTATGGTCGCCCTGCCGGCGATAACATCGGCGGTGTACGGTGGCGGCAGACATGCTACACCTCGTTAGGCTCCCCTCTGCTCGCCGTAGCTGTGATACACGCACAGGCAACTCTGATTTAATGGATAATTTCACTGCGAGTATTGATTGACATCAATTAACAAGCAGTTCAATTCCTTGTAAAATTTGACTCAAATTGCGTGGGATTGGATATTGGAGAATATTGGAATTTTTGCTGAAGTTTGGAGAAAATAAAACGTATGGGGTGTTTTTTTCGATCTGTTGATTATTTACTTTTCGTTGTCTATCCTTTTAGGCAATATCTCAAAAACATCTCATTGTTCGGCACACACCAAAAAGACTAACATGCCTATTTCAGAAGCTGTTTATACTCAAAATAGTTTCACACTATATCGTATTGAAGGATTCTAAACATAATTAATATGATAGTTGATGACTCATGAATGATTTCAACAATGGATAATCTCAGCATGATTTAAAGAGGAGTCAATGCTTCAAAAAAAATTAGAGTCATCGCAATATTCCTCACAAACCTAATTTCTTGTGCAAAGTTAAAAGAACTTTTGTAACTCAAGGTCTAAATACGTTATAACTCTGTGAAATTTTCAGTGATGCGTATACACATATTGATTCATTATTAAGATAGTAATTATTTATTACTATCAATTATTAAGATAGTAATTAGGATGTAATAGTGATACTACCACCTACAGCTTAAAAAACTGTCCAGCATGTGAAAAACTTGAACAAAACTCTACGGTATTTTCTGCCACGTTTAAGTATCTATTTCAAGCGATTTACTAGGAAGAAGCCTCGGCTTACGCGGCGATCGTTTGTGTTTATTTGGCACGCGCAAGAATGTAGCTGCTCCTCAAGAGTATGACCTCATCCAAGGCTTGATTGCTCTATTCCCCAAGTGGCTGGATGATCTATGATTGGCTGACGCTCCCTCACCCTCTTGACACCTTGACAGATGATTGGTTGGTTACTCTGGTCATCTATTCTCGCGTTCACGAACCCGAAGATTTGCTGCTGAAATTTTGTTACAGAGGGTAGAAATGGAAGTGTTGAATTATTTTAGAGCCGTGTAGGTTCGGAAATTGAAACAAGTGAGCAACAGCTTGATTAAGTTTAACTTAAATTGAGTATAACACATCAAAATCTTACCCCACATTTGCACCTGATGCATGGCTAGTGTAAAATTTAAAGATGTCTTGCATGAACCATTTAAGAAAAGTACAAATGATTTGTTGTCTCACTAGTCTGTGATGTCGACGCTTGAATATAAATAAATGTTTCATAATCTTGCCCTGAAGTTTCTTCACAAGTTTCGAGTTTTTTCAATCTCAAAGAAATTGTGAAAGTAATGGAAATGCTTGATATGCTTCATTGTGTTTTTTCATTTATTTCTGTAAGAATTATTTATATAATGACAGTATTAACACAGTTTTAATGCTTTACTAAACAAATTTGCTTGCTTATGATCCAATTTGTATTGTTTCCAGTTACTTTTGCATTGATTATTTCACTTGGAACACTACACAAAATTCTATGTGCAGCACAAACACTACACAAATGTTTTTTCAACTATTTTGTTGTTTCATTTGGACTACTACCGTGCCAAACAATTTGTGATAATCTTATGAGAAAAACACAACCATTGAGACAATAAAACAGAAAAAGTTATCCTTCACTTACAGTATGTAGATGCCCAAACACGGCAGTACGGAGACAGCCAAAACAGCTCATTTATGTTGGAACACGACTTTGTCTTGTGAGGAGTTTTATTTCTCAACTGAGTTTGTATTTGTGATAAAAAGCAAGTTTTTACCTATAAGGGTTCGTGGTTGCGAGCTTAGAAATAAAAGCATCAAACTCTGTTTTTCACTTCAAATCCCATTGAAAAATTTTGTTCAAAAATTTGCCATTTCCAATGCAGAGTAAATGATAATATAATTTGAACCTAACCTTTTTGTGTCTACCCTAAATGATACGGGCAACTGAATTTAAAAATCTTATTCTCGAAGAAAAATTTTTGAATTTTACCTCATCTGCATCACTCACGAGACCACAGATCGAGCACAACCACAGCGCTGCATTAACCTGAATGCAGGTTGCCACTTAGAGTCTAAATTCAGAGTACGCAAACAATTGACCCTGAATTTCGTGTTCTTTATTAACCTGTGGGTCAGTAACGACCAATCGAAAGCCAGCGAGCTCTTAGTGTCAATGAAGAAGTCATTCGAACACTCCACCAAATCAACGAAATGTGAACTAAAGATTGATTAGGGAACATGAATTACATAATAGAATATTTAAGCAGTTTCATATATGAGCTCCTTCTGCATGCTCTTTTTTGAACGTAAATATATAACTTCTGAACTTATAATTATGTTTAATGCGTACATAGTTTGACATATAGTTTTGACTTCCATACTTGCAATATCAGTTGTAAATGATTAATCTTTTTTTGAAAATCATTAAATAGTGATGAAACCCTCCAATATTTGACGTACTACTTATTATAATCCATGCAAATAAAATCTGCAGTGCAATCAAAGGAGAGAATCGCTCATCCCAAAACGATGCCAAGTAAATAATATTCTTTCCTCTCAAAAACGACAATCTGTCAATACATGGAGACGACCGCTGGGAACTGCACTGCCATCAAAACAAGTTTGTGTGGCATTAACATTTAGATGATGGGGACGATCAGGATGTGAAAGATGCCATCCGCATTTGCAAGCGCAAACAGCTTCAGCGTTCATACTTCCTGCACAAGAATCAAACTAACGTTTTTAGGATTAATGAATACCTTAGACTCAGTGGATGATTTGCAAACTGTCAGAGATAGGAAATATCTTTTGAATTTTAGATAAACTACAAGCGATGTTCATTATATAGTAAGTTTTTCACCTTGTATTTGCCACAAGAATGAACATTGAGGAACGGGTAACAATCGATCACAAATCTTCAGAGTTGCGTTCACATAATTTAATGAAACGACCGTTTTTGTGAAATATTGTTGTCTTTGTATGTACGTTTATACACAGTGCTGTACCGAATGTTATAGGAGAAATATGGTGCTCGAAGACACTGAATCAAATAATTTTTGGATTCATTTGCACTGTACTAATTCATCGATTATTGAGATAGTATTATATTATAATAAAATATTATATTATGTATGTATATAATAATTATGTATAATCCCACTGCCGACATGGTTGACGCGGCTAGAAATACGGCATGGGACTTGGGTAAACAACCGAATAATTATCGAAGTAATTATCCGACCCAAGAATGGGCCAGAAGGTTCGTTCCTATAGCCTCATTCTATTCTATTCTATTCTATTCTATTCTATTCTATTATATATATATATATATATATATATATATATATATATATATATATATCTTGATAATAATATTATCGTAATATCGACCATATTGCACAGTAATATTTTTTTACTTTGATAAATTTAAGCGTGATTCAAGTTTACATAAAGTATCGAAATTTCAAAGTGTATAATAATACTATTTTTATGCATGGATGTGATGTTTGAGTAAGCTAAATGACCAATGAAATACAATTGTTACCAACAGATGCATCCATAATGAAGGTTATGAAGATAATGAAGTTAACAACAAATGAAATGCAGAATTCTTATTCCAATGCTATTGCACTTAAGACTCTTCAAGCATACGCCAATTTTCAAGAAAAAAATAGAAAAAAGCTTAAACATTTCATTGGAAGTTAAAAAATGGAGATTTAATTAAAAAAATGTAAAATGTGGGCACATTATTGATGGATAAACAAAAACTGTAAGATAAAAAACATTAGTATTAAAATTTGACTTTAGTAGAAGGTTAATTATCCACATGTGACTGAAACATGATTTCTCTAAATGAATCTAGAGTCAAGGATACGGATACATTATCTATTGAACAGGAATGTACAAATTTTAAAGGCGTGGTACTCAATGCAATGATAATCAGAACTACTATTACAGCGTAGGTAATAGCATTTGAATGTTGAGGAACACCAACAGATACTTTGACTTCACGATCATTGTGTTACTAGTTTCAGTCAATAGGTACTTTTGTAACAGATTTCTCGGCCCTGGCGTAAAGAGCTCCGAAGGTCAAACAAACATGTTTCACTATACATTTCACTTCGCAATATCAAAAGTTAGCTATCGTACTTTTTTCTTGAATCTACTTTCATGTGGTTTTTGTTATGAGGAGTACTGTAGGATGTACATATTTAAGAGAAGATGTCAAAATGTTCTAGAATGAGTCAAGTGACTACCCCTCAAGCAATTTAAAGTCATGCAATCATTGTACATCACATAAGTTCAAGTCACAAAGCAAGATATCGAGGTCTTAGAATTGATCCAGTTGACTTTCTTGAAATTTCTTTATGTTCGAGTAACAAGTGAAGTTTAAAATTAGAATAATGAAATTTCATATGTTAAGCAGTTTACTGTATTACTTTTATTTCTAAATTGCACCCATCACTTAGCGACGATGTGCTTAGTCACAAAAAATATTAGAATGAACTTCAGCACCCATGACTGTCCTTCTCTATTTTATTTTTTAACTGTAAGGTTGTCTATTGTAATACGTTATTTACATTTTCATGGGAGTTCCTGTTAAAGAAAATTGCTTCTACAGTTCCCCATAAGTTTTTAGGTAACCTGAACTCTACACGTCCAAAAGTAATATATTTGGGACACATTTTTTCCACTTCCATGACTATGACACTGCCAGCGTGTGAGCGCTACCAGCAGTACTACTGCGTCCAATCAGATGTGAGAAAAACTTACAATACAAGTAGTGAAGTGGCAAACATTGCTTAACAGAATCCTTTTACATCACAACTTTGATGGCTGAATTAATTTATCAAGTCCAAATTGTACTGGAGCGCGCGTAAATTAGCTCAAGGCTGAAAATGACAATTAAATCATAGAGAACTGCAACTAAAAAAGCTATTAAATAACTTCAAAATGAAGATTTTTCCCACTAACCCGTGGCAAAGAGGATAAGAATATGAAGGGCAGACTTTGTAGTACAAAAACTTTGACAACATCAGTAATAAAAAGTTTCTCACTGGCACATTTAGTTACGCCCAGTGTACAGTAGTCTGTAGTCTCGGCTGCGCAGCGGTAACGTCAAGAAACAAAATTCCTCCGCAGCTTCGTTTGTTCGCTGCCTCCTGCTGGGCCGCTGGAGTGTAGCGCTTGATTTCCCAGTAGCATTTCTCGCTGATAGACCTTCACAAGCGTATTTTTCCAACGTGGCACTGCGGAGTCTTTATTTCTTCTGTTTTCTAGTCTGACCGTGCATATTCTATGGCTCAGCTAGCTTTATATGTATTGTTGTACAGTTATTCTCTGGGACCACAGAACTATGGACTATAGTTTAAATTGTGTTCTTCAATTAAGAAGTGGATGTTTAAGGTTTAGTGGCGTAGGAGTGTGCATGGCTTTAGAATGTCTTCATGCATCGGACAACGACATTTTGTGTTTATTTCTACAACTGCCTGAAGTTTCAGGTATAAATAACTGCAACTATTCCAAACACAGCTCTACATATTTATATAGAAGTTTTTCCGTCATGTAATTTTATTGTACCTACGCTGATTTCAAATTTCCCAATATTTACTCTTCCCTTTAGGCAAACTGAATGTATGAAGCATCAGATTTACTCCATATACCAAAATTTAAATCTCTCATTAGTTTTTTCCTCCGATAACTGAGGAGTTTTACGGTTGCTGGTACCAGCAGCAGTGCTGTTGCAGTGAATATTAAGGTAGAGGTCATACATGTAGGAACAAAGACTGAAAATCATAAGAGGGTCAATTGAGGCATTTAAAATCGTAAATGAACACATCTCAATTTACATCGTAAATTCTCACCACATTTGCTGGCTTTTTTTTGGGTTGGTTGACGTCCTAAATCCTTCTACAATATAATTATAATAATTTGTGCGACTGCTTTTAGATTCCATGCTTATTAAGCAAACAAACGTATATATCTGTAAAAATTAATAAAATAGTAGTTATGTATGGAATAAATTAAAATTATCTCATTTTATTCTACATCGTCGATAAGAAGCTGAAGATGCTTAAAGAATGACCTGCACGAGTCACGAATGATTTTCAGAGGGATTTAGGCCTATTCCTTTTTTAAGTTTTGACTTCAGTGCCTCGAAAGTAAGATGATGTGTCGCTAAAACCTCGCTCTCTCTTGTAAACCAGATGCCGCAATCGGAAGGATTCAAGTCTGGCGATGAGTCATTTCCTTCTTTGAAATAAAGAAAGTAACATTGAATACTAAGCATTTATTAGTTTTTTAGCTCCATGTGATGGTGCAGAGTCTTGCTGAAGTAGCTACTAGCGTTTTTTTGTGATTTTTTGCATCACAGTAGGTTCATGCATGGAACATCTAAATTAAGAACGAATATGAGATTGTATACAAAAACTAAACATTTATTTAAGTTCTTTAGATAAAAGAACTTTTCGATAACTACGTAATTGTGAAAATGAACAATACAGATAATTTTATGTCCATCTATTCAAACTATCTCACTGTATTCTTTTAGCAGTTTTTTCATTCACTAAAGAGATTACTAACTATTTCTCCAGATGTAAATTTCTTCCTTTAGGAAATATTAGATGGACGTTGAAAATCAGAAATTCGAGCTCCTTGCATTCTTCTGCCGATGAGAGTTTGCATAGTATTTATTTCAAGCTTACATAATTGATGAATTTTAAAATGGGTGCATCCAGCGTTGATTCTTCATTGATTGCCGTCTTCAATATTACCGGAATGCGGTCACTCTCGTCCAATGTATTGCCACAGACCTCTGTGGGTAAGACTAATACTCGCTATATACATTTTTTAAGTCATCGTAAAAACGAAGTCATACGCTTTCAAGTTCATCTACTTAAAAACTATCTGCAATCCAGCTTTGGTTTGCTTAACGAAACTCGAAATCTAAGATGAAATCGCAAAATTAATCGTATCACCCAATGGAAAATCATTTAAATCCATGAAGAAAAATAAGTCATCGATATAAGTTCTTTAACTCGTAGGCCTTACACATTTTTTTTCAAAAAGAATCACTTCCCTAATTCCGTTCCTAAATTGAAAGTTCAACTTGATGCATATTTTCTCATATTTCATAAACCAAAGAATCGTTCCATGAATTCGTTATTGTTTCAGCAAGCGAAATCTTGGTCAAATCCATTCAATATTTCAGCTGTCAATTTTAGGAAATTTGAGTCATTTATATCTGTCAAACCAGTTCAAACTCGTAATTTTGACTTGATCAACTGCATTCGAACGTAACGGTTTGAGAAAATTTTCAGAGATAAAAGCAAAAAGCGACTGTATTCTATATTATTAGTGCAGATAAAAATGACTTAACTTTCAAACTGAACGTATATAAAAAAATGAATGGCTCCTCAATTTGCTAAAAGGCGAGGTGTGATTTAAATTTCTGCAGCAGGATGAATACGAGTAAAAAGTGATTTGGAGAAAACCGCTTTGAGCTTTGCAAACGGCGTCTTTTTCAACGAAACTCAATCTTATAAATCTATTGTTTCGAAAGGAAAACGTACTTTCGGTTTCATTTAAATAAGTAAAATGATAAGCCATCGAATTTTTACAAGTGCTCATTGACAACAAATCGAAACTTATGCAAGCCATCAAAAAAGCGAAACGATATAAACAGTATGCTACAGAAGTGTCAAAACTACAGAGTGTACTGTGTGTCAAGAACAATTGCATCTCTCATTAGATCAGAGGGATCGATATCCTTTCATTATTTTAATTCTAAATGTGATAGAAAATGTTCGTCAGATTATTCGCTGTCGAGGGCTTGTAGTCCCATCACGATACCATTTCCAATGCGTTTTTTCAGCATGAATAAGTAGTATTTTAGATAACTAAAGTGATTAAACTAGCTCCCGTTAGTACACATATCAGACAGTACACACAGCTCTATTGTCATTCGATAATCAGAACTTGATAAAACTCCTCCTTTAATACCATCAGCAATGTGTGAAGCCCATGTAACGGAATGCAAAAAAATATCAAAAACGGTATTTTTTATACAGAAGTTAACATTTTTAAAATCACCCATTGTCTTTCATGTTCGGAGACAACTGCACACGTAAGAAGGTGTCATAAAAAGGCTCTATTTCTCTACGCTAAAGCCAGAAGATCGCTGAAAGTGGAACATTTTCGGGAAGACCGAGTGTTTGAAATTACCTTTAATAGCGTATCAGCTAAAGAAATACGTGATTAGCAGTGTAGACAGTAAACTCAAGTGCTGCTGTGGTCTCGGGCGTTTAGTTTTTCAAACGCATGATGGCGGCAGGAACGTGGCTGGGGATGGAGGACAAGCAGACAGATAGCGCTGTCCGCTGCGTCAGCGCTGGCAGACCAGCAATTTGTCTCAGCAGAATTCCAGGGCCCGGATTTATCTCCAGACTCGACTCTATGCATTGAATTCAAACAACTTGTTGAACTTCAGTGCTCTGCAATTGATAACTCGTTAGTTTCTTATTTTCAATGGAAGAATTTCATGTGATTCATTTGAGCGATCATTTCATTTTTTACATTTGGATTGTCTCAACATTCCATTTAACTGGCATTATTGTTCAAATTTAGTACTTTAAAGTATTTTTTACCTGGTTTTAGTGAACTTAATTTGTAAAGTTGGCAGTGGGAACGTGCTAGTAGTTTTAGAAACTAAAATAATGTATCATATCATATCGTTATAATATTATAAATTGAGAGCATACATAGAGACAGAAGAAAAGTAGTATTAGCTTTTCGAGGAGCTTAATTTTGTATGGTCCTAAGCAGCAGCCGTGATAGAATCAGTCGTACAAGTAGACATACCTTTTCTATCATTTGTGTTAAAGAGCCTAACCAAATATATTGAATTGTGTCTCGTTATTTAACCACGCATGCTCTATTTTAATTTCTTTAGGGTCAGATGAGGATTTAATTAGGAAGCATCTCCTAAAGGAATTACATAAATTAACTTAAATTAGGTTAAGTTCTAAAGCGCTACTAGACTTAATTACTGTACCTACTTACATATCTTCTCCTGCATTCTGCCTGCCTGAATTCTAATTACCATAACATTTACTCCTGCAGGCCACTTTGTGCCACCTCATGGCCTATTTACTGAAAGTGGGCCGTTATAGGGGAGAATATTAAATATATTTGTGCATCATTGGAGTAAATTTAAAAAGTTTTCTCAAATATTTCTTCTCAGTATCATTCATTGAGTATTTTGCAGCTTCTGCTTCAGTGTGTTGCGCTTTATTTCACCTGGGGTTTGGTTGGGAAGAATATCCGTTGCAGGGCACATATACGACGGGAACATTGAATACAAAATTATCAGACTAATATTTACTTCAGTACCAGACTGTCTAAGATCATAAATCCCTAGTATATCATATGACAGATGGTTCTCACTCTCTAGTATTCTCTCTAGTATCAACATCATGATAAGAAAAGAAGATTTCCCTTTCTTGTCGTATCGTAACTATGAGTAATTTTTATTTTTCACTGTAAATAATTTCAAAAGGACTGTAATTTCTCGATAACAGGCCTAAAGGGAGCCTTACTCATCTTTACTACGTAAAAGAGACACTGTCCCGTCCCACTGGCAGGTGGCTTAACAAAAGCGGCAAGTTTCAACACAAAAGACTTTTGAGAGATTTAACGGGCGACATGTAATCACCGACTCATGCAATAATAACTACAATAACCGCTAATAAAACTGGAGCTAATCCTCAAATTTTGAGTGAGGGTCGTTAAGCGCGAGCAGGATGGTCTGTAGCCCATAGGGTTTCCATAATGGACTTCCTGATGATGAGAGATAACTGCATTTGTGTGATAATGCAAAGGGTTAAGAGTCCTGGACAATATACGACTGATGAGAGACATTGTATATATATTAAGGTGATGAACAATAGAGTGAAGAAAATCAAATGCCAACTACTTGATAGTTTTGAACCATTAATTATTATAATAAGTGACATTCGATCCACCGTATATTTACCTGTTGTTGTATTTGTACAGAGAAAAATGTACAGAACAACCAATAGCATCCAACTAGTCCCATAGAAATGTTTCATTTACATTGCCCACATTATTAATTAAACGGGTTATAGTCTTTTGGTGTTTGTTAGCCAAAATAAAATTTTGTGCATTTCGTCACTTTCTTTAGTCTGACAAGGGCGTTTTGGTTAAGTCACTCATACCACTTGGGAGAAAGTTGTGCAAACACACCATGTTAAAATAGCATGTTGTTATCGATAATTCGTAAATGCCACTTCAGTAAAACATGTAAACAAAGAAGTTGACCAAAATTTCAGACCATCAAATGCAATTACATGTTCAAAATTTATTTATCGCACATTAACATATACTCTATAAAACTTTGTAAAATCATTGTCAGCAAAAAAAGAATGTTCAAATTCAACCACTCCATAAGTACAGAATGATCAACAAGTATTGAAATTAAAACAGTAATAATATTATTCATAAAAATATTCAATAGCCAAGTTCTAATACAGCAATAGTATTTCTGTCACCACAGAGGTCGCATATTTATACGAAGCGACATGAATTTCTACATTTTATATCATTTGTCTTCGGAGCGTCATCCTCAAAAATAGCCCAAGTACTTAGCCCAGACATCAATTCAAACCAAATTCCCCATTCACTACATTCTCAGTAAGAATCATGGTTTATTATCTTCACATTTAGAAAACTTCAGCGCGTCAAGTAGGCATGAAGGGAATTCAGGTAAAAATTTCTTCCTTACTATTCACGTCAGGTACCAAATATTCTGGCATTTAATAGAACTCTGAAGAGATTTGACCAAATAGCTTCAGTTTGACCTTAGGGACCTACTGTCAAGAGGTTAAAGCGCATCTTCCCCTATATTTGTTTCATTCAAGTTTGCCAACATTGTCTCGCAACGTTCTGATCAGGCAGCTGCTCCTAAAAGATCGAAGCAAATTTTGTTTATTCTTCAGTGTTTCTTCAGGTAAAGTTTTCTTTAAATATTTCCAGAACAATAGCTTAATTTTATTAAAAAAATTATGACACATCGAAGTAATAATTGAAATTTAAATTGATATTATAATATTACTAACAATCTTAAGGTCTAAGCCATTTTCACCTTATTTGAATTCGGAAAAGACATACAGTCAATAAATTTTATTTCTCTGGTCCTATCGTTCAAGAATGCGTACAGTAGACCAGCCTTTCCAAGTAGAAATTTGAGTACTTTTGATCGATAGCAATTCGCATAACATGCGCCAAAATGCTAATGAAGGAACTAGACACTTTTTCCTGCATCTTTTTTGCACGCCAACAAACAGAGAACTTCGGCTGCTGATATTCTAAAACGAAATGTTAATTATTGAAAGATCAACATGGCAGGCAGTACGCTCCTAGTTAATCTATTCCAACATCCTTGTTAATTATACCAGAAGTTGTTGATAGACATCGATGGCACAGATCGATCAACGGATTCTTAAAGTTGTACTTCTAGATTATATAATTTTAAATTATTTGCTTTCAATGATCCATAAAAGTACATAATTTTTATATATGTGTACATACATAAATAAATTATCATATTATATAATACTGAAATACTGAATAGAATATAAATGCTGAAGTATCAGGTTGTATCATAAGTTATATCTTTTTTAATTGAATATTAAAATAAATTTAAAGAGTTTCCTTTTGAGGTAGTTGGCTAGACTTCAATAAGAATGAAAATCATATGAAACCACGTTTGGAGAGTAAAGCAGTATATCTGAGCTAAAACCTGAATCTTGCATTAAGTAACCAGTTCTGTGTGTAGGCGCACATTGTCCTGATGAAGGATAACCCAGTTACGATTAGTTTAAGTCGAACACTGTATTGTTGCAGCTGTGAAAAACACATTCTGTTGAACCAGTGGCGTTGCATTCTTCAGGAGTGAAACCTAAATTTCTAATATTTCTTAAAAGAAAACGATTTATATACATAAGCTTACCACTATGTCCTTTGCTCGAAGGCATCTACGTGAGTTATTCAACCTGTTTTTTTTTTCATCTGAACTTGCAGGTTTTATTGCAGGTTTGCTGACCAAAAAACCTGCTTCTCTCACCTTGGACAATGACAGGTTTCAAGGCTCCTGATCATAAGACCTGCTCCCTCACCTCTCTATGATAGGTTTCAAGGCTCATAACCAGAAAACTTGCTTTTCTCACCTTAGATTTGGAAGAGTTGTAAGGCTCCTAACCAGAAAACTTGGTTTTCTCACCTTGGATTTGGAAGAGTTGTAAGGCTCCTAACCAGAAAACTTGGTTTTCTCACCTTGGATTTGGAAGAGTTGTAAGGCTCCTAACCAGAAAACTTGCTTTTCTCACCTTAGATTTGGAAGAGTTGTAAGGCTCCTAACCAGAAAATTTGGTTTTCTCACCTTGGATTTGGAAGAGTTGTAAGGCTCCTAACCAGAAAACTTGCTTTTCTCACCTTGGATTTGGAAGAGTTGCAAGGCTCCTGACCAGAAAACTTGGTTTTCTCACCTTGGATTTGGAAGAGTTGCAAGGCTCCTGACCAGAAAACTTGCTTTTCTCACCTTGGATTTGGAAGAGTTGCAAGGCTCCTGACCAGAAGACCTGCTTTTCTCACCTTGGATTTGGAAGAGTTGCAAGGCTCCTGACCAGAAGACCTGCTTTTCTCACCTTGGGTTTGGAAGAGTTGCAAGGCTCCTGACCAGAAAATTTGCTTTTCTCACCTTGGATTTGGAAGAGTTGCAAGGCTCCTGACCAGAAGACCTGCTTTTCTCACCTTGGATTTGGAAGAGTTGCAAGGCTCCAGAGACCCGTCGCGCTAGAGCCTCTCACGCTGGGCGCATCTACACAGCTAACCAGAATATGCTATGGCCAGCCTGTCAATCATGCGAGTTTCCCCTGGCTTTTACTTTCAAGTTTTATTTGAGGGGATGATCTGAAGGAATATTTAGGTAGACATGAATTTGAAGGCATGTTTACAGACATCTTAATCACAGTCAGGCAGTATTAAGAAGAATTTTTATTGCGTTGTAGCAGTTCAGACATGAAAGAATTGCATCGTGGAATTGGTTTCCATCTGTGAGAACTTTATTTTACCTTCTACATATGGTATCGCAAACTCACCACAGACCGCAGCTGATATTTTTGAAATGTTTGAAAAATAGTGAATAATGACAGAAAGAGTTTAGGAAAAAATGGAAGAACATACAAAAAAATTGTTTGAAGTTAATCATGAAAAAATAATACTAATTTTAACTATGCAATAAATTCAAATTAAACAGTTGCACCATGAACATGAACAACTCTGTAGCCTCTTTCGTGAAAGAACTTGACAACACAAATGATGTTCTGGATAGCTACAATCCGAACATTTTGACCCCAGCCTCCAGTTTATAAGCATTATTCAGCTCAGCCCTGGGAAATAACAAGATATGTGCCGTCTGGCTCCAGCAGAACTGGTTTGACGAGAGATCACGTTGCTTGTCGTCCTGTGCAGCGTGCAGTTGTGCAGTGTGCAGTTGTGCAGAGCGCAGTTGTGCAGCGTTGGGGTGCAGGCACGACCATTGCTCATTAATAGCCCTGCAAAATAAGCAGGGACGACAGCTGATACTCTCGTCAATAATGACACCTGCAACATCAAAGGCCATAAGCTTGGCTCGATTTTGAGTTGAGTTGATATAAAGATTCCGTGAATTCAGTTCGAAATTAGTATAAAGTACTCTGCAATAATATGACTGATTTGCGTACGTCGTTATTGTGTGGTTTGATGTGAATAGGTAGTGTTTATGCCCTACATAACTATGAGACGGTGGTTATTCTTAATGTAGAGGCCTTAATAACTCGACTCAAAATTTCATGGAGTTAGAAACGCTCATTTTGACGACTCACAACTGGGAAAGTTTCATACAAAACGCGTAAATCAAACATGTACAGTTTTGGGGAAAGTCAAAGTTTAATTGCACAATCACGAAGTCACGTTGCTGTAAATTACAAAAAGAAGGTGCTTGTGCTGATGAGAGTTTGCAACAAGTGCCGCAAAATTGGCAGAGGCGAGCAAAAGTTCTTATCAGCACTTTGTAAGAGCGCGGCTTATGCATCGAGAATATACTAAAATTTTATTTATTTTGGCAATGAAGAAAAAAATTTAGATATTTAAATTTGTACTCGTAGTGCTAGACTGGAGCAATGAATGAAGGCGAGTAGAATAATAACTGCTATACCTAGGAAAAAATGTATTTGAAATTTGATGCATGAAATCGTGGAACCCCAATGTTCTCATACTTTTCTAGTATTAATCATTGACTCAGCCACCTGGAATGAAACTGGCATGCTTAATTTCATAGAATTAAGTGCCATCATTGTTCATGGTTAGTCTATGCTAACGTATTCTTTTGTATCATGATAAAGGAACCGATTTAGTACTGTATGCGGAAAAGAGACCTCGGGTTTTTTAATATTAGCTTGAGAGCTCATACAAAGCTCAAAAATCTTGGGGAGCCCTAGCAACCTTGCAATCGTACGACAACTGAATAGGTAGCTCATACCAATGTGATCCATTTGATCCTGATATATGTAGAACATTTTCTAGGTTGACTACGAGGGTGCAAGCAACTTAATGGATGAGTGAAACTTGTGTCACGACTACAAATTCTGGTGACTCAGTAGTGTAGAGAATTTATTTCTTCTGTTTACTTCTTCCAATTGTTCTTGTCTATTTTACAGTCCACGAATCATTGTACGTTTTCTGGTTGGATAAATTCATTTACAAAGAGAGAATATTTTTGCAAACCAAATCAACATGACATTTTATTCCTATGAGAACTTTTAACCGAACATAAATATTGAATTTGATTAATTTGAAAAACTAGCACGTATTCTTAATTTTTGAAAGTAAAGCATATGTACCTTGCATTGATCATCAATTCTTCGCTTTGGTCACGGCTGACGAGAAGCTTTTGCGGTGTAGTGACACAAAATTAGCAAGACCAGGGGCAAGGATGCACAGAAATCTAACTTGAAATCAAATACGCATCAACCATTGAGTAATCGTCAATTATAGTACAAAGGAAAAAATGTTAAAAATCAAATGGAATTAAACCCTTTTTTCAATTATGCTATTACAGACATGCCACCAGTGATTTATCCAAAAATAAATGCTTAATCAAATGTTTTCTATAAACGAATTTTGTGTCTTCAAATAAGCATAGTTCACTCTCTATCAAAACTATACTTAATAAAAGACAGGTGGCCATACATAACATTTTATTTTAATGCGTGGTGTGACTGTTTTCGCTTGTCAGGAACTTCGCGCTGACGGCTTCGTACGGAACAGAAGGAAAAACGTGCGGCAACCGAATTTGGACCATGATTTTAAGTGAAAAGCCTAATTAGACCACATAATTTATCATGTACTCACGACCAATGAATGATTCAATATTAAATTAATTTTAGTTCCAATGAAAATAAAATATTGTTTCCTCTATTAAGGGTACGTATATTTTGCTGATATGAAATTTCTGACAATAATTTACAATCAAACGCCTAGACCTGTGATTTTGAAAAAATAACCTAGAAAAGTTGGCATTCCTCAGTACAGTTTTATATTTTGATGTTGTACGTACTCTACATGCAAGTTAATATTGAGAGCACTTTAGTAGTATCTTGCAAATATTTTTGAATAATAAGTAACGCAAGCCTTCAGCTGTTCAAACCGAAATACCATGTACACTTTGATTTCATAAATGCTAATTGAAAATTGTTTTCAATCTACGGTATGTGCAATTTCTGCAATGACAATTGTAGCTATTTGAATTTGTGTTTCTACAGCCAAAACTATACATCAGTATTAAAACAAGTAACTAGAACAGGTTTTCTTCATGAAAAGGTTATGACTGAAGAACTGTATGTAAATTTCAAGAGTTTCATGCGAAAGAAAGCATTAAATATCAGTTTTCTTATACCTTACCCACGGAACATGATATCAATTTCCGATTGCAACCAGCATGAACATGAGCTCATGTTACTGCATAAGCGATAAGCAGTGCTAGTCTTGTTCTATCTGGTAAATCAACGGTACTCTCAGAGCAACTCCCCTCCAAAATTCCATGCGCTTCTGAAAGTAATGATATTTTTCATCAAAGTCCCTGCGGCGTTCCCAAGAGACTCACATTTTCGCCACAAACTCACGTATCAGCAATGCTTCGTCTCGACGGTAGAAGACGCTTTAAGCTTCCATATTTGTCAAGGAGAGCTACATGCAAATCCTCGAGCAAAATATGCGCTATGAAATTCAAATGGATAACGTCTGGAAGCACCGCACTCGGATGCAGGATGTCAAGCAGGTTTTGATCAGTAATTGTTAGGCGACATTTGTACGTGTGACGCAACGCAAAAACAGCTAAAAAACCGTTAGACAAATAGCAGAGGTAGAAAATGAAAAACAAGGGCGTGAAGCATTCATTGTTTTCTATTTCCTTTGCTGGATTCAGCTTCTCATCAAATTAGGGAAAAAATGTTCAAGCTCAGTTCTATTAACTTTGTACCAGTACATATTCATCGCATTACTTCCCCAATCCAACTCAATTTTCATCAATCATTAGTTTCTTGAATATTTGTTTTCCCATTTCATGGATTTCAAAGTCGATGGGAAAGTAGAGTATTACAGAAAACCAGGATAAATTAAAACGTTGCCCAACGATACTTTGTTGCCTTCTCCTGCGGCAATTGGACAAGCCACTCACCATGAAACTGCAGTGTAACTGCCTTCGAAATTCTGGGTGGGAGCTCAAACTTTAAGGTTTATGAAGTTCCTCCTCCAGCTTTTATTGAGTGTGAGACCAAAAAACAGCACCAAAAGAAGCTGGCATTTCCAATTTTTAAATTTTATTTTGAGGTCAAGCAACTTCGTTCCACGTGCTTGAACGTACAAAGTATGCAATAATTAAGAAAATCGTATCAGAAAATAACCTAACATAACTATTGCAGTACTCATGTTAAAACATATGATTTCTCACAAACAACACCTCATTTACAATTTACTGTGGAACGGTTACTCTTTCCAATATACAAACACATATGGTGAAAATTTAAGTACAAACATAAGAAATTTGATTAATTCTTTTTCAAACTTTAAATTTATAAGATTCTAAAAATAGTGAATAAAATTAAATGAAAGTACAATTATCACGTATGCAAAAAAATTCTTTTCTTTATGATCTGAAAACTATTTACTTTCGTCATTTGTTTAAAAAAATATTTGCGGTATTGTGTTTTGTAATCGGGAATGCCCTAAAACACTCTCTGGAGCCTAAATAAATGCTGGATTTGAAGCTCAAAAGTTTTAAAATAAATCATATACATATAATGAACATGACAATAAAGCAATACTCGTAATTCTAGAACACAGGTTTATGCAGAAGACTCGTACTTGAGTTTCGAATCATCGTAGTTGAAGCTATAAATTTATTTAATGGATTAACAGTCCCTGATTACGCAGCAGCCTCACACAACAATACAGCAACATGCTCGACTCGCTGAGCTGCTCTGCCCGTTCCTATGCAGCGCTCGGTGACTTGATTAGAGAATTATGCACAACAAATTATTATAGTGGCCTCCTGAGAGGCACTCCAGCAGACAACATAGAGCTCCTGCGAGCCTAGGACGATCTTGGGGTGCCTAGCGCTATGGAACTTCTCAATGGATGCTATTTCACCCGACTGTGTTGGTTGATGTTCGACTTCGAGCGTTAGACCTTGATCATGGCTTCAAGCCTGGCATTGTGTCGTGTGCGGGTGTGATTTCGTACAAGTTTTATATTTCATAATAATTGAAGCCACAATGAGAAAAAATATGAGTGTCGGAAATTTGTTCATTGTTTTCTTCAAATGGAGAAATAAAAAGATGCGTTCTTGAATGGGCTTCTTGAATCTTTTTCAACGTAGGGATCTGGATTGCTGTCTCGTACTTCTTCAAAGATTTATGAAACTGTGGCAGAATTCACCACTGTTTGTTAACTTCAATATAGTATATACCAAAAAAATTAAAATCGAACAATTCGTAACGACAATAATTTGTTGCGTTCATTTATAAGGAACATATTTTACACCTAAATGAAAAACAAAATCTGAATACCAACCCCAAAACTTCATCACTAACACTATGAAATTCTAGAAAGAATTCCTCTCTCAAAATTCATCAGAGGAACGGATTAGTGGCAGATTTCTCTCCCATTCTGCGTGGTGAGTTCAGAGGCGCTGCACCCACGCCATGAGTACGTGGATTGGAATCCATATTCTTTGCCCTGGCGCCCCTCGCAAGAGTCTTGGTATCCTTCATTAGGGTCCTGGCGCCCCTCACTAGGATCCTGGTGTCCCTCACAAGGGCCCTGGTGACCCTCACAAGGATCCTGGTGTCCCTCACAA